>JACVVK020000026.1:1235000-1427500 GCA_018292915.2 Batillaria attramentaria | reverse complement strand
TATTCAGCAAGCACACATCTTTGTGCAGATGTGAACAGAAGTGACTCATAATAGCCAAGTATTCAGTTTAGCTGACACAGTGCCCGATATTTAAACCGTTAACATACGTACAGCGCTTCTGTACACTGATATGTTTAATGCACTTTTGGTCGTTATTCGTCAGCAGGTAAGCAGTTGTGAATATCACCAATCGTTATGTCGTTCGCTCAAAGAAACCACATTTTTGTTGACTTTCTGTCTTTCTCTCTATCATATCTCCAGCCCAAATGTTCTGACGGACACTAAGTATACATCTTGCTTATCTCCGAAGATCGCGAGTGCGACCACCTCCCTGACCGCTATGTGATAAGACTTGTCAAAAAGAACAAATCACTGCACACCAGCAGAGACCACTTCAAGCCACTATTACGCAAGGCGTGGGCCTTCCCGCTAAGCGCGAGACTGCTGCAGATTGTGTAATAGTGGCTTCAAGTGGCTTCTAGTGATCTGAAGATTTCAACTAAAAATGACATTTTTGCTTGGGCTTTCAAGTTAAGAGCTATGTTTCAAGGAGGAAACAAGTTAACTTAAGTCTAGCATACTGTTGCACGGTGTCTTGTCTCAGTTAGGTTTAAAACTAAAGATATAAGCTTACGTATGCAAAATCTTATCTCACAGAAACTAGAAAAAAAAATGTAGCTTGAAGCATTGAACAAATGATAATGTAAGGGCTGAATAGTTTTCCTCTTTCAAGTCAAGTTAAAGGTTCACTGATATTTGATTTGGTGATTTTGATTTTAAATTCGCAGCACAATACTGGAAACTACGACTTTGACTTCTTAGACTGATTTTCTTTCAGTGATGGTAAAATAAACTGGACATACACAGTCTACCGTCACAGGTGACCGAAGAGCCGCGGGCTAATCCAAGACCATTTTTTTAATGTACACTATGGGCGATAGATAGTTCGGGGAGCCGGGGTGGCCGATTGGTAGAGCGTTGGACTTCTAATGCTCGGGTCGTGAGTTCGTATCCCGGCTGGGGCCAAATAATTATATGTGCTGGCCTTTTCATCGTTGCCCCGTCTTTGATATCACCCGTATGTGGTGGAAAAGGACGTTAAATCCCCAGACACTCACCCACCCGTAACCCCCGACGTGAGTGATCGGGGAGTCACATCCTGGGTTAGGGATCCAAGCGAACAAACGTTTTGGTGGCTACATCTTTTGCGTGGTGGCTAAGCACAGGAAAACGTCAGGCTAATGTAAGAAAAATGCGGTCGGTGGTCTAGTGGTTAAGAGACTTGTCACCAATGCGAGAGGTCAGAGGTTCGAGTCCCATTCGGGGCGAAGAATTTTTCCTTCTCGTATGTGGCACCGTTCATTCGGGCCGATCGTCGGGGGTTCTCTCCGGGTACTCCGGCTTCCTCCCCCTCTGCTTTGGAAATGTTCAGCCCACCAAATTTGAAAAATAAATGCAATTCTAAATTCCGAAATTTAAATAGCTGAGCTGACCCTTCGCACCACGTGATTGTAATGTGTTTGTGTCCAGTATGTGAGAGGATGCGTGTGATTCACGTGAGCGTGCGTGTTGGGTTCAGTTCGCGGCGCTTTGAGCCGATTCATGAAATTGGGAAAAGCGCCTATACAATACTATTATTATTATTATTATTATTATTAAAATATGGCAGCGTACCTAAGCTGTACGATGATGTTTACTAGCTGAGCTTGATTGAAGTTAAAATGGGATCCCCTGTGGCGCACGGCGAACCTCACCTGGCAGTGTTAGCCGGCGTTGGACATTTTCCACTGAGACACGCACCCACTATTGCTTGTAGTGCTAACGTGTATATTTTTGTGGAGCGTTATTCAGCGTTGTGTCCTATCGTTATATAAATATTGGTCCAGCCACCATAGAGATACTAATGTGTTGATTTTTCCTATGGTTGGATCCATGACCCTCGATTACAGGAGAGGGACATCATGACTATATGGGCGATAGCACAATAAACAACAGGAATCTGTATTATCGTGCATGATGTCAGCTTTACCTCAATGTGGATTATCCTACGTCATGTCCTGTCCTATTGCGCTCTCTTTGTATGCCGCAAAGTACTGTCCCGCTATTCAGTGTGTCTGGGTACTAGTGCGCCCTCTGGCAGGGGAGACAACTACCGGCGTTCACCGCTGAGTAGATCGTCTGCTACACATGACCAAAAGGGTGTTGAGTGAGGAGATGAGAGGTCTTACATAAAATTAATTATTTACAATAATGTTCATACTCTATGTTCATAATGTTGCCCTTGTCTTTTTATGTTCTTGCTCTACATAATATACGTGTATAACACGCATAATGAGATACGGAGGGAGGAAGATGGAAGAGCAGCTAAATGACGAGACTCCACTGATAACCTCAGTGCTGCGGAGATAAGCAAGCAAACCTGAATGGCGTAGGGTTTGTTGGTAAATGAGATGTTCCGGTTTGTCTGTGATTAGCATCAAAAGGTTCTCCCACCAGGTAACCCAACCATGATCACAGCCACTTCCGGTGCAGGTGGGGGACGGTGATGGGAGAATGTATACTGACCGTATCAGCAAACACTCGGCAGTACTAACTGTCATGGAGACTAGGTTCGCACCAAAGGACTGGCACTACTGATTTTTGCTTTGCGGGTGGGTGGGTGTTTGAGGGTTTAACGTCCTTTTCCACCACATACGGGTGATATCAAAGACGGGGCAACGATGAAAAAGCCAGCACAAATATTTGGCCCCAGCCGGGATACGAACTCACGGCCCGAACATTAGAAGTCCAATGCTCTACCATTCGGCCACCCCGGCTCCCCTTGCTTTGCGGAAACGCTTGTGTCAGGAGCGGACCTTGGCTGAAGGCAGAAAGTATTTCAGTGCGCGTTTCTCAGTCGCCACGTTTGCCGGTGAATCAAAGTGCTAGGTGGGTGGAAAAAAACACGAGTAGGTGAACCGACAATTCAAGTTTTTTTTTTTTTGTTTTTTTGTTTTTTTACTATAATTCTTTTCCAGTGAGGCAATCAAAAGGGCCAGGCCCCCAGAATTCAGCCAGTTGCGTCCATCAGCACATCAGGCATGGTCTCACTCTGGTAAACTTTTTGCCAGACGCTACAACGAGGGAAGCACGTGTAGTTTGATATGACTGAACTGAAGTATGGAAAGACAGCAGTAAGCCCATTGACGTCATTTGAGGAAAAAGACAAATACGTCAATCTCCTTCATCCTGAAATCGCCCCTTTTCCCATACACTGACGTCATGGATGTACTGTGTTTTGCCAATACACGGCAGAGTAAAGGGGCGGGGCTTTGGCCTCGGGGCTTGGCGAGTGGAGCCGTCTATTGCCATTATGACTACACACAGGTCAATGTGCTGTTGTGATGTGATGGTCACAGTGCTTATCTGCTCGACCGATGATCCGGCTAGAGCATCTCATGGAATATTAAAGAGAGGAGCCTACATTTCAGAATGAACAGACGAAGTTCGCCTTCGAAACTGAACATATGGAAGATTTTTTTATTTTAATTTTTATTTTTTCGTTGGGGGGGGGGGGGGGGGTTCAACGTCAGAAACAACAAGAAATACAAAGACGTACCCAACTGCCACTTTTTCATCGGGGGAGGGGGGGGGGAATTCACTGAAGAAATATAATTTTTCTACTTGTCGTTCGCCATTTGCACCGTCAGCCCGGATACGAATGATGTCGATTTCTCCAACTCGTCTCCGTTTCCATAGAGCTTGGATCGTACCGGAGTTTCTTCTGGCCATACTTCATGTCTCAGCTGTTGAAGTAGCTGGCACTGTTGTAGAACATGCTCTGTAGTCTTCGCCACAGGGGCGCCAGCTTCATCTTCCTGTGCAAAGAAATATAAGTCAAACCAAGTGCCATTTGCTAGAAAAATAAATAAATAAATAAAACATTAAAAAAATAAAACAAAAACGAACCGTAGTCAGACCATACGTCCGTAACTGAATGGGGCTTGCGGATAAAGTATCTTGAATCTTGAATCTGCTCATTTACAATATCATTTTTATTTAAATTCTACAGTACTGAATTTAACTATTCAGTCCAGCGCCAACTGTGCTTTCCTCACTGACATCTTCGGTAGAAAAAGAACAAAAACTGCGCTGTTTCATTTTTACAGCAGGCCCACATTGCGGAGACCTTGTAATTCGATACCAGTGGTATTAACTCAGAAGATGGGAAAACATTGTGGGTGGTCAGACGAAATTTCAACAGTGTAAGCGGATTATGGACAACAGGGGAGAAGAGGTGATTATTCTTTTTTATTCCTGCTCGATAGATTCGGGAAAGAGAAGTTAGAATAAAGTAAGAGCATCCGAAGAAAGTTTATGGTGTCATTTACCCCACACCCACACACAACAAATAGCGTCTGAATGTCCTACGCTCAATATGCCGCCTGCTCTCTCTCTCCCTCTCTCTCTCTCTCTCTCACTCTCATGTGCATGATCGTGTTCTCTGGTTCCAGATTTTCTTTTTTCTTCAATTTTGTTGTTTCTCTTTTTACGTCTTTTTATTCTTGTTATTTGCTTTTCTCTAATCTTTTGTAGTATTAGCAACGGCAAGTTTGCAAACTGACGTAATTTTTTCTGTCAAAACTTTTACCGTTGAGAAATAAAGTTTCATCATCATCATCATCATCTCTCTCTCTCTCTCTCTCTCTCTCTCTCTCTCTCTCTCTCTCTCTCTCTCTCTCTCTCATGTATTCTTACTTGTAATTGGTATGTTCATCACGGTTTTTAAATGTTCCTGTCTTAGTAGAGTATTGTTCCATTTCCTATGGTTTTTCATACATGTATTCCTACTTGTAATTGGTTTGTTCATCACGCTTCTTAAAATTACTCTTCCTGTCTTAGTAGAGTGTAGTTTCATTTCCTATGGTTTTATTGCTATTTTGCTTTTTCCCTGTTGCATTACATGTGTGTGTGTGTGTGTGTGTGTGTGTGTGTGTGTGTGTGTGTGTGTGTGTGTGTGTGTGTGTGTGTGTGTGTGTGTGTGTGTGTGTGTTTCTGTTTAGATAGATATTACTAGAAATAGCAACGGCAGGTATGAAAATTGACTGTTTCACGTTAACTACCTCTACCGTTGGAAAATAAAGTTTTCTTGATTCTCTCTCTCTCTCTCTCTCTCTCTCTCTCTCTCTCTCTCTCTCGGCATCTGAGATTGGAGCTGGTAAACTGAAATCGTCACATTGGTCGTCAATTCCCGGTTCTGCCTGTTGAGAACCACAAACCTGTGATGGTTTTCCTCGTCGGCAGACACGCACTTTGGTAAAACTTACCCTCACAATACAATACAATACAATACAATACAATACAATACAATACAATACAATACAGCAAATCTTTATTATCCCCTTAGGGGGAAATTATGGTGCCGCCAATTCACGATGATGGTAATCGCATATTCTTTAATTTTCTGCACTGACAATCATCATTATCTCTTCAAAACCCATGCTAAAATCGCAATTTTAGTTGAAATGTTCAGATCACTAGAAGCCACTTGAAGCCACTGTTACGCAGTCTGCAGCGGTCTCGGGCCTAGCGGGGAGGCCCACGCCTTGCGTAATAGTGGCTTGAAAGTGGCTCCTACTGGTGTGCAGTGGCTTGTTCTTTTTAAACAGTCTTGTCATGGTCGGGCATGGGCTATA
This sequence comes from Batillaria attramentaria, assembly GCA_018292915.2. Classification (NCBI taxonomy): domain Eukaryota; kingdom Metazoa; phylum Mollusca; class Gastropoda; family Batillariidae; genus Batillaria; species Batillaria attramentaria. Next base: position 1,421,825 of record JACVVK020000026.1, on the reverse strand, counting down.
CTTGGTTATACCAGTTTAAACGTGCAAACAAGTGGGACCTGGTCTGACAAGGGAATTTGGTATAGTGGTTAAGGTATCCGACTTCGGATCCTGAGCCGCCCGGTTTGAATCTTTGGTGGGCAGGAATTTGGATGGATTTTTCCTTTCCAATTCGAGTCAAATTCACGTGCAGACTTGTTTACGGTGCTTGTCCCGCCCTCGTGTGCACACGCACGCACAAATATCAAGCGTGCACGCTAAAAATCCCACGTCCATCTTTCCAAGGGTGAGTGGGTGTTTGGGGGTTTAACGTCCTTTTCTACCACAAACAGGTGATATCAAAGACGGGGCAATGATGAAAAACATCTTTCAAAGAAGGGTAGGCTGTGGCCGATTGCGTGGAAAATAGGAATACTGTTGCACGCCCCAGAGTGGAGGTTTGAACATAAAGTAGCGCTTAGCGGCAGCAGGCATTCACTGCTTCGTCACCCAGCCCTGCGGCGAGAGATGGATATGTGGGCCGTGGAGAAGTCTACCATACCATACCATACCATACCATACCATACCATACCATACCATACCATACCATACCATACTTGATGAAAATCTGTCATTAACGAGTACTAATTGTGCTGATTACGCATCCGCACCGACCTCTTTCCTTCACCATTTCCTTCATAACATTATGCAAAATCCCTCAAGACTGAAGGCGACCAGTTAGTTACTGTCAGATTTTTCAGATACATTTGTGGCACCGTCTTTCGTTGTCACAGAGCTATTTTCGCGCAAAGCCACGGACGGAAGCAGGCAAATTACCCTATACCGACCGTACGCGATATGCATCGCCGTCACATGATTAGAATAATTGTTGCGTAATTGTCGATGCCAGCGTAATCAAATGGCTTCTGGTCGGTCGTGTTTTCGATCACGGTGACCTAAATACTGTGTCGGCAGATCGTGTGTGTGTGTGTGTGTGTGTGTGTGTGTGTGTGTGTGTGTGTGTGTGTGTGTGTGTGTGTGTGTGTGTGTGTGTCTGTGAGAGAGAGAGAGAGAGGTTGCCACCAGCTAATCTACTTTATGCCGCTTCACCCAAATCCACTCGCGTCACCTTTGCCTCTCTTGTGCGCAAAATTTCCCAGCTTCACTGGCGGCTTGCTTCCTCTTGCATCCCCGTCGCATGCACGTGACCACAAAAATCACTACAAACCAGCACCTCCCAAAACAGGGTCCTACAAACAAACACCGCACTTCACCCCAATGTGTGCCGTTACGTGACACGTCTTTGAAATTGAAATAGAAATTTAAAATTGAAAAAAATCTTTATTTGAAAACGGTGGAAGTGTTGGTCTTGCGACCAATTTTCTTCTAATGATCTAAAGATTTCAAGTGAAGGTGCGATTTTTACATGGACTTTTAGGAATTATAGCATTTTTGTATCTGGCTTGATGTGTGATTTATGTAAGTAAAGGTTGTGAACAGGAACACCATCATATACAGAGCTTTTAAAAAGAAAATGTTGGAAATGAAAACGTAGGATTTAGGTCGCTAAGTTCCCTTGTACTAACGGTAAGCTCACCGCAGTATCCATGTAAAACTGACCCTGACATTTTGTGTCTGGTGTGCACGATGTGATACGAAAAGTGGCGAGTGCGATATTCTGTGATATTTGCACTTGCGATTGTAATCATGTAGTGTGCTAGTACATACGTCCCCGGGCTGTGCGTCAGAGTCAGTTAACGACACGTCATGGAGAGGAAAATTGCTGCCCGAAATATCATCACCCATAACGCAAGCACGTGCAACATGTTTAATCGCAAGCAACGCGGCTGCGAATCGCGCTAAATGAGCTTTTAGAACCAGCTGATTCACCATCATGATTACAGCGAAGGAACTCAAGGCCATCCGAGTCATAATGTTACGAGTATGGTGGTTGGCTATCTTTACTGACTCAGTAATGCGGTGCTTTTGGGAGGAGTGGCATCTAACTTGAAAAGGGGCACAACTCCGCTTGCGACCGGTCTGCTCTGTCTTCTTATCTTAAGATTCTTATCTTAAGATTCTTATCTTAAGAGGCTGGCAAGGGTTCCTCGGGGCTTATTGAAAAAATTCTTGGCCCCGAGTGGGACTCGAACCCCTGATCTCTGGCACTGGCGACAAGTCTCTTAACCACTAGACCACCGACCGCCCCAACCATTTTTAGCACCGTGTGGACTACTCGGACTAACTCCACTGTCCTTTGAAATACTCCAAACAATTCGACTGTGATCATTTCACGGCGCCGACTGATAACATAATTATACCCATGCACAATTTGTGAATCTTGCGACACTGTCCTATGGACTGCACTCAATGACTGATGTCCTTCCTCTGAACTGCTGACCAAACCCGGCACAATTTACCTCACTACTGTCGGGTCTGACCAGACAATCACTGGCCAGACTCATTCACTGACGCTCAGTTGGTGTAGTTCGCCTATCAGGGGGTGCAAATGTATACCAGTCATTTGCAGGGGTAGCAAAGGTATCCCAGCCGCGCGGGACGGGGTGCACATGTATCCTGGATTTGCGTCTCGCGAGTTGAAGTCCCGTGACAGCTAACTTCGTTTTAAGAATGTAACTTAAACGAAAGCATTAAACGAATTTAGCCATCAGATGGTGAAAATGATATTATATGTGCGTGTATGAAATTATCTGTTGTAATTAATAGCTGTTTCGCTTTCCGGCAACGAGCCTGTCGATGAAAATAGCGCGGTAATATGGCGAGAGCTGACCGGACTGAAGGACGGAATACAATCGCCCCGCTGATGGAGAGCTGGAGTACATTTGCTCCCCCTGCACGTGACTGGGATACATTTTCACCCCCTAGCGGGCGAACTATACCAACTGAGCTTTACTGGCCGTCAGGGAGGGTGGGGGTGGGGGGGGGGCATATGTACCCCAGCCCTCCCCCCCATCGCTGCGCGGGACGGGGTGACCGCTGAGTTTGTATAACGACCACAAAGCCGGCATTTAAAAAAACAACCCCCCCCCAAAAAAAAAAAAACAAAAAAAAACAGTGAAGACATTAAATGCATTTTTAGGTAACTGGTGTAAATTGTAACCATTTCGTTTTCCCGAGACGGACATTTCGACAAGTATGGCCGGCGAGAGTTGACCAAGCTCAAGGACCCGCTCAGTGAAGGTGAAAGAGCTGGCCGGTTACGTATGCACCCCCTCCCCCCCTCCTCCCCCCAAATAACTGGTATGCATTTACACCTCCTACCGGGCGAGCTAGACCAACTAGGCGTCAGAAACAGATCATTGTCCAGTCACACAGGTTTCGTCAGTCACGCCAGCAGTCAGGGAATATGGCAGTCGCATACAGATGGGGTCATTAGCTAACCGGCAATTGTAACGTTCAGTTTGCAGGCAGTCGAAACAGTGTCATGCAGACTGAGAAGCGAACCGACAGATAAAGAAGTAACCAAGCAATACTGACAAGCAGATCTCTGTTAGTGTTCAGGTTTCGGGCTGTGCGCCAATGCCATTGTGACGACTTTTCACCGCTGTCTCGACGGTTCTTTGCTATGGACTGACATGTCATTGCAGACCTCTATTCTGGGCTGAACGATTTCCTTTGTATCCTATCGTTTGTGGGTATTGTTTTTCCGCACTGACGGTATACATTATAACATCTTATATAATAATAATAATATCGTTTAGTCAGTTTTACAGGCCATTCGAACTTAGTCTCAAAGACGGGGTGTGGGTGGGTGTTTATGAGTTTAACGTCCTTTTCCACCACATAGGGTGATATCAAAGATGGGGCATGATGAAAAAGCCAGCACAAAATATTGGCCCCAGCCGTCTCAAAGACGGCATTTGCGAGACTTCTGCCATTATCTGGAAAAATGGCGTAAGCGCTAATTGAATCAGTGGTGTTTTAGCCTTTTGTCCAGACAGCAGCAAATCTTTGAGAGACGAATGGAGGGTATGTGGCTATCTACGAACGCAGAGATGCCGTCTAGAACTGATCTGAACTGACGTGACCTTAACAGAACAGGGGCGCCGGAAGATGTTGGGGGGGAGGGGGAGCAGAATCTCGGAGGGGGGAACGTTGCCCGAAGAAAGTGAAAAGCGGGGGGGGGGGGGGGGGATCAAATGCTGCGTAGACAAAAAACCTTTACGAACCAGGGAGCCACTGAAAAGAAGGACATTGCCCGAACAAAGTGAAAAGCGGGGGGGGGGGGGGGGGGGGCAATCAGAGGAGCGGACAGCCTTCGGTCCGCAAAAACAGAAGTTCTCTGTTGGGTGGGATGAGGGAGAGAGCACTAAGAGGGGTAGGGGGAGAGGTAGGGGAAGGGGGGGGGCAAGACCATGGCTTTGCCCCCCCCCCCCTCTTGCCATAGTCACCTGATTTTCCAGGGGGGGCAAAAAGACACTCTTGCCCCCCCCCCCCCTGCTTGGGTACAGGGGGGGGGCAGCTGCCCCCCCCCCTCCCCCCCCCGGTTCCGGCGCCCCTGCAGAACTAAAATGAAGGCAAAGTCAAGTCAGACTGACTCGCTGAATCTCGAGCATGCCTCACTAGAATGGACGACTCCACTCCGGTTAATCAACAGGGTCGAGCCCACTCCCCCCCCCCCCAAATTCAGCCAATCGCGTCCCGCGGCATAACGCCGGAGCACACAACACATGGCATGGTCTGGCAAACTTTTTTGCCAGACACACGATGGAAACACGTGTCGTTTTATAGGACTGAAATATGGAAAGATAGCGGTAAGTCCATTGGCGTCATTTGCGGGAAAAAGACCATTACGTCAATCTCATTCATCTTGAAATCACCCCTTCTTCCATAATATGACGTCAGGTGTGGGTGTTTGGAGGCTTAACGTCCTTTTCCACCACATACGGGTGATATCAAAGACGGGGCAACGATGAAACAGCCAGCACAAATGTTTGGCCCCAACCGGGATACGAACTCACGACCCGAGCATTAGAAGTCCAACGCTCTACCATTCGGCCGCCCCGGCTCCCCAGATGACGTCAGGTACCTATGGTGTTTTGCCAATAGCATACACGGCACAGTAAAGGGGGCGGGGCTATGGCCTCGGAGTTTGCCGAGTGGAGTCGTCTATTCCTTCTCAGTGTGAGTCTTGGCTAGCACGCTCCACCCCTCTGAGGAGAAGTCAGGCAGTGAGATAACTATTACACCATGTGGGATGCAGCCATGTCAAAACTGCCAGGATAATCGTTTATGACAGGAAACAGACTTCTGCATTAGACGTTTTACAACGTAATGTACACGAATGAATGTTTGCGTCTGCTGTTCAACGCAGCAAGCACACGAAACGTTCTTCATTAATTTTGGTTTATGGGCTTGTTTACGTCACAACAGAGCACATGTGACGTCATGAATGTCAGAGTTGTTTGCCAGCTTCATTTTAACTGGTCGGTCGACTTCAGTGTTCAGCCATTTTAATTGACATTTTCTGCAGCAACTTTTACAGCAGGTTTGGGCAAGCTTCACTTCAAAATAGTTTTGATTTGTTGTTGCTGACCACGCACACACACACACACACACACACACACACACACACACACACACACACACACACACACACACACACACATAGCGGTGGTCTAACAGGTAGGACCTAGTCGCTGCGCTACTGAACGGCCGTCACCGCTGTCACGGCGATGAAGCGTGGTTTGGAGCCCAGGATAGCTTGTAATGTGTGTTACCGGCTGTTTCGCTGGCTACCGGGCTGCTCATCGGGGGTTTCTCTCCGGGTTATCCGGCTTTCCTCCCCCAGCAAAATTGAAATATAGGATAGGCATTTGGTGGCGCTCCACTGCGGTGACCGAATTTTCCGAAAGGGACAACAAAGCAGTTTAAAACACACACACACACACACACACACACACACACACACACACACACACACACACACGCACGCACGCACGCACACGTGCGCAATACATGAAATACAGTCTATACACGTCAATGTAAAACTAAAAGCTTACATTACGAGCTCTGTACCTGATGTTGTCAGTGTTTTCAGCTGTGCTTTGGGCTGAACCAGTGGTTACGTGGGAACAACAATAATCGGCTGTAGTGTTATCTGTATCCTCATCACATCCCGAGGCTGTAGCTGTCAACACACTGAGTGCTGTGTTTGACAGATCTGCAGTCTGAACAAAAAGTCACAAACAGTGTTCTTGTTTCTTTGTTTGTGTGTGTGTGTGTGGGGGGGGGGGGGGGCGGATTGTTTTGTTTTGTTTTGGTTCTGTTTTGTTGTGTTTTTTAATTGCTTCTGCGACTATGCATGACGCAGGCACAAAAAATTCACAATGTTCTTGTTTGTTTGTTTGTTTGTTTGTTTTTTAAATTGTGACTCCTGCGACTGTGCATAACGCAGACAACTCCGTCACAGAGTTTTCAGAGCTTCTCAGACCCTTTTAAAACGCGTGAGTTTGCGGTGACTTCATTGTGCTTTTGGTCAGTGAGCGAGACACATCGCTACACTGAGCGTCTAGCGAGTGTTGTGTGCTGCACGAAAAGACTAGCCACTGCGATCTTTCTCACTCAGTGTCAAAACGCAAACTGAGCAGTGAGATCAGGCTGCCCTTGGCTTTTATAGAGGCTTCAGGGATGCTTCCCTTTGATTTCTGTACTGAACTGACAAAGACGACTGTCGGATAGTCGGAAAGGTTATTTTTTTGTTTTGGGTTTTTTTTTTGTGTGTCAGTGTGGAAACACTGTCGCTTTTTGTTCAGATTGCAGACTTTTTATATCAGTATGCGCACATAGGCTAATAATAATAATAATGAGTATTGTATAGGCGCTTTACCCAATTTCACGAATTGGCTTGAAAAGCCGCCAACTAAACCCAACACGCACGCTCACGTGAATCACACGTATTCTCTCACACACTGAACATAAACACATTACAATCACGTGGCGCGAAGGGTCAGCTCAGCTATTTAAATTTCGGAATTTAGAATTGCATTAATTTTTAAAATTTGGTGGGCTGAACATTTCCACATCAGTTTCTGTTTTACAGGAACCTTTGGGATGGTCGTGTTTCAGTGCGTTTTAGAAACTGGTAGAGTTAAGGTTTAAGGTATGACTGAATTTCATTGGAATGGTGGTGATTTTTGTGCTTTTGTCGACCAGAAGTGCGTGCTCAACTGCTGATTGTGAATTTCGTTTAAACTATTACTGTTTTCAGATAACATCCACGTTGTAGGGTAAGTGTATCATGGCACGCCTCTTGTGTCTTAAACATCTCAGTCCGTTTCATTCTGGCACAAGATGCTGAGGGAGGGGGGGGGGGCGCACACGTCTTTATCAGACCTAGTTGCCTTGCATTTCGTTCCTCCCATTCATCAAAAGATCTGTCAGATACTCGCTGAAATTCGGTGGCACGATGTCTCGAAAAAATGTCCTTCTTCAAAACCAAAGAGATGATAACTTGGAAAGGGTCACTGATGTAAATGAAGTGTACATGTCAACGTGAAGTGTGCAAGTAAGAAGAAAGTCTATTCAAATATTGGAAAAAAAAAGGAAACTCTCTCTCTCTCTCTCTCTCCGCTCTCTCTCTCTCCGTCTCTCTCTCTCTCTCTCTCTCTCTCTCTCAGCACGAGTGTGGATTTGTGTAGGTCAGTGTCTGTGTGCGTGTATGTGTGTGCACTGATATTAATGATGATGCATTTTGTATATTTTATTAGTCAGTGTAGCAAGGACAGACAGTAAGAGAGGCCTGTGCGTCTATTATCTCAATCTTGAAAAATAAAGTTTCAGTCAGTCAGTCAGTCAGTCTCTCTCTCTCTCTCTCTCCGTCTCACGAATCCCGGCTGGGGCCACATATTTGTGCTGGCATTTATTCTCATTGCCCCGTCATTAATATCACCCTTACGTGGTGGAAAAGGACGTTAAGTTCCCAAACGCCCACCCTCTCTCTCTCTCTCTCTTTATTTATTTGCCCCCCTCCACAAAGGCGCCGTGGGGTCCTTCGTTAGCATGGCACAGGAATTGCGACGTTATCAGCAGCAAAGCTTGAACGAAGTGATACGAAACGAAACTGAAAGCCAGCTCAGTCACTTCAGTCTCCATTTTACGTGGTTGTACATTTCGGACACACCGCCTGAGAACGGGGTTTTCCCCCCGCTGTGACTAACTGCACCGAGGGAACCTAGCTCGGGCTGAAGACCAGTACAAGACTGATGTGGGGGTGGAGAGGCTGAAAGAGAGCACTTATTGACCATTTGCAGCCAACCGAGTTACCCTCAGCTTCTCCTCTTTGGCGGCGCCGGTGAAGCCTCGGATTTCTGGTGTACGCGAGTGTTGTCTTATGCTGGTTACTAACGTCACGAGTGTGTGTCCGTGTGTGTGGACGACTGAATGGACGTTGATACATATGTACCTGATTAACATAATTTGGAAGTGTGGTTTACTGATTATTGTTACCCTTCTTCTTCTTACCCTTATTGTTAATCCTTATTAATTTTCACGCCAGGCCCTAGGTTCAGTTTGTCATCAATGATAACACGTCAGTCTACAGCACGGTCAAGAGATTTGAATTTACCCCTCGTGTGATCTGGGCAGGAGGGGGGGGGGGGCTGGCGGGGGAGGGGTTTTCGAGCGGCAATTCAGTTACTATCTTGCTCTCCGTCTCTCTTTCCGCACATACACTGACACACCGTGCACACACACGCATGCTCTCTCTCTCTCTCTCTCTCTCTCACACACACACACACACACACACACACACCCCTACGCCTGATTACGTCAGTGTCGCTAAACATGGGTCGTCATCATGACACTGATTGTGCACGGTGGACAGATCTCGCGTGCGGTACAAAATCGCGCGCCGCCGGCGGGGTCACTCAGCCAAGAGACACAAGCGAGTTGATTGGCGGGGAATACGCCTCTTCGCCCCACCCGCCCGTGGGCGTGAAAAACGGTGCATTTATGAACAGCCTTCCCGTCCCGGAGCCTCGCCACAAATCGAGTTACCTGGCAGAGAGATCTATGCACCTTCCTTGTTCGCGTGCCAAAACGCGTGTATTTTGAGCGTTGAAATTTGAACGAATGGCCTGCAACGTGCGTGTTTATCATTTTTTTTCCCAGAACATATAGAGGTATTTACAGGAGGAAAACTGGAGAGTTCCCGCTGTCAGCTTCACTGAGTGAGTCGGTTGTGGTGACGTCAGTGGACGGTGTGCTCGGTCAGTAGTGCCGGGCGTCTTGCAAACACTACTGACGTTCTACATTTTCAGTCAGTTAAGGTAAGTCAGTTTCTTTTATTAACAACAGACTTTAAGTCGAATTAATGCCGGATAAACTCAAGTCTCTCTCTCTCTCTCTCTCCGACTCTCTCTCTCTCTCCGACTCTCTCTCTCCCTCTCTCTCTCTTGCAAAATGTTCTTTCACGCACATATAAAAAGTCATATAGATTACGCCTCCAACCTCTGGGACAAATGTGGTGATATTCACTTGAAAAAGATCAATTCTCTCTATAAACGTGGTATAAAGCTTTTACATCCTGGGCCCTTACCCACTGAAGAAAAACTTAAAGCGCTCGAACTCCTCCCCCTTACCAAGCATCTTGAGTTCAACCGATGTGTTTTCATGCACAAGATAGTCCACTGTAAGGCTCCTCCATATCTGACCAAGTTCTTTCAACCAAGTCAGCGACACAACGCAAGAAATGGCCTGTTCCAATTACCATTATCTAGATTGGACATTTTTAAAACAAGCCTCTCAATCTCTGGGTCACTTTCATGGAACCAGTTGCCAGCATATTTAAAATGTACCCCGAAGCTTCATTCATTTAAAACTCAACTTCTCAGATACTTACGTCAGTCATAGGTCCACGAACAATATCCGAACCATGCTAAACTACTCGTTATCAGATGGCACTATGACATGTTACCTTTTTACAAGTTATGTCGTATACTACAATTTCAAACACCATACTATTTACTTCTTCACCTATTTTCCGATGTGTTTCCTTAAAATTTCTTGCGCTTCTTTCTATCTTTGCATGTTTTTTTTTGTTTTTTGTTTTTTTCTATTTTCTTATTAGATTTACTCCTTTTGTGCCTGGTATACTTTTTGTCATGTTAGCCTTTACTTTTTAGTGTTTCTAGATTAGCAGGACAGCTTGTAAGATAGGCAGACCATGCCTACAAGTCTTTATCCTGAAATAAACGTTTCAGTCAGTCAGTCAGTCTCTCTCTCTCTCTCTCTCCCTCTCTCTCTCTCTCCGACTCTCTCTCTCTCTCTCTCTCCGACTCTCTCTCTCTCTCCGACTCTCTCTCTCTCTCTCCGACTCTCTCTCTCTCTCTCTCTCTGCCTGTCATATCAGTCATGCAGTGCCACGGTCAGGAGTACAAGTCCAAGATTACAAAATGTCTGAAAATAACGGAATTAGTTGGACACTGAATCTGAAGGACACTATGGACAGGAAGTCATTCCCAGCGCAGCCTGAAGGGCATTCTCAATCTTTATCTAACATACATCTTAACTTAGCCGGCGCTCAGTGAATCATAGTACAGTCGAACACGCTTAAGTCGAATTCGCAGGGGAAATGGATTTTTGTTCGACGTATCCGAAGTTTGACTTATCCGTGACGACGGATAAGGTCGAATTTCGACTCTAGCTTCGAGTTAAGCGAGTTGCACCTTTTCACTCCCTGATTCGATTTGGAAACTGAAATTTACTTTTCCTGGTCAACATGAACTTACTGCTGCTGCGTTGGTATAGTTCGCCCCCTTGTGTCATTTGCACCTGCTGTAAATGCACTGCGACCGTCTGAACAACATAGCGATTGCACCACCAGTTACCACAAGGTAACACCAACCCTAAATCTAACCCTAAATCGATATAAGCAGGCGAACTCTATTAAACGAGTGTGGATGCGTTTGAATAGTTTGCCCAGTACGGCCCAGGGGTGCGAACTATACTGAGCCTTACTGCTAGGATTTGTTATATTCAATACGCTCGTGTAAGTTGCCATATCATCGAATCTCCGTAGCTATTTTGTTCACTTTGAGTTCACTTTCAGTTCAGAGTATTGGCTTGGTCTTACCATAGTCACACATGCAATGCAGAGGAATTAGAAAGTCAGGTTCTTCTGATGACTGTTTCGTTCTGACATGAAAGCTGTCTGGCACCAAACGGTGATAAGTTTCCAGCTTATGTTTTCTTTTTCTTTTCTAGTGTCACTGAGTCTTATTCTGCTTGTAAGATCAGCAGCGTCATCTGTGCGTGTGCGCGCGCGCGCGCGCGCGCGTGTGTGTGTGTGTGTGTGTGTGTGTGCGCGCGCGCGCGCGTTCGCAATCATATGATCGCATGTGCTCAATAAATTCTAGTGCAACGTCATATAAACACACGCAGTCAAATAGCAGAAAGATCCAACTCTAACGGCACCAACCGGCAAACTCTCTCTTTTTTTTTCTCTCTCTCTCTCTCTCTCTCTCTCTCTCACACACACACACACACACACACACACACATTTCACACACCAGGAATAACTCACTGCTTACCCTCCGAAACCGACGGCAAATCACCTTCTTAACACTGGCAACAGAAAACCTCACAGATCAGGGGCACAGGGTCAGGTCTCACGCCTAGCTCTGTTCTTGCACGTGTTTCTCGCCAATTTCGTGTTCTACCACCCAAGATAACCAGCCCGAAGGCCCGCAGGATACGTAACACTGTCAACCTGTACTTGCACGGAAAATGTTAAATCTCTGTGCAAGCCGTGTTTTGGCGCTGATGCATCAGAAGGACAAAAAGAAATTCCCGTGCCAGCGACTGGTACGACTTATCCGAGGCTAAAATTGCAGATTCCGTTTGACATAACCGAGTTTTGACTTATCCGTTTTTGAGTACTCGTTCGACTTATCCGTGGAAAATTTAGTCATACAAAGAGCAAGTTTTGCCGGGAAAAACTTTTTGCTTCGACGTATCCGAAGTTCAACGTGTTTGACTTAAGCGTATGGGTCTGTATTTCCCTTTGTTATGGGTTCAGTTTCGGGGTGTGTGTGTGTGTGTGTGTGTGTGTGTGTGTGTGTGTGTGTGTGTGTGAGCCGGCAGAGAGAGAGAGAGAGATTTTTGCCGAATTTTGTTATGTTTGAAAAACGTCAGCCGGGTTTAAATCAGATTGACTTCAGTCAGTGATTCGGGGAACGTGAGAGTCAAAATACGCGAGTTCAAACAGACCCACTGATGCGTCGCGTATACAAACAGACCCACTGATGCGTCGCGTGTACAAACAGACCCACTGATGCGTCGCGTATACAAACAGACCCACTGATGCGTCGCGTATACAAACAGACCCACTGATGCGTCGCGTATCAGTCATTCTGTAGTACTAGTACTCAGTGAAGCGACATTTTTACACAAATTTCGTGCACAGGAGCCCCGGTTCGAGATAAAGTAACTAATAACATTTTTCTATTCTCGACTCTCAATAGTTCCAAAACTGGACAAATTCAGTATCGCTCCACTGTCACTCTACACTGAGGAGCGGCTTTTGTCACAGTGACAGGCCTACCTATTTCAAAACTCAGCATGGGTGTACCACTAAATTGACGCCTATCAACAACCTCCCCCCTCTCTCTCTCTCTCCCTGACCAAACCCCCAAAATAGCCCCCGTTAACCTATTTACCGAACCCTCGCCGCGTGCTGCCTGTTTTCAGCCAACAAAACCTGATGAGTTGAGTCCACTAATTTGCTGCGTCCCCTCCCACACCACACTTATTTTCCACACCATTTCCGACACCGCTTCCCAGGGTTCCAGAGAGGGCCGGACGAAGACTGAGACGACTCCCTAAACGGTACGAACCATCACGGAGTTTAGCCCGCTTATTCTCGACTCAGAAAGATTTAGTGTTGCCACAGTTTCAATTTCACACGAGGAGACGACTCCCTAAACGGAATGAATCGTAATGGAGTCTAGCCCGCTCAGTTACTGTCCTCTCAGAAAGATTTAGTGTTATTAAACACACACACACACACACACACACACACACACACACACACACACACACACAAGCACGCACGCACGCACGCACACGATAGCATTATTATAGCATGACTTCAACGTCGATATTACCGTTAGAGGAAATCCCAGCTAATCTTTACATCAAAATATAAATCTTTCCCAAACCGTACGGCAACAACGCATGCTTCCTTTTGCATTCTAGACTATAGTACAGTTTGATATATTCTCTTCTCCTTTCTTCTGTTCTTCTGTCTCCTTTTTCGTACGGCTTTTTCTCTCATTCAGTTCTTCACGGCAATTTCTCCGCCTTCTATGCAACGTGGTTCATATGAACAAGCCAGCGTATAAGTCAGTTCGAAAAGGCGCGTCTTGGCACGGGCTATATAGTTCCGTAGACACTGGTTACCGGTGATAGAAAGTAGCTTTTGCTTCCGCTTCCAGCAGAAACTAATGCAGTATACCCCGCCGGTACTTAACGCTGTAAACACACGTATTCCGACTTATCTCAGCTCACATTTCACTTGGCCGGGGCTGTTCTGGTACACGAGGGATAAGGTCCCTCGTATCACGTGACTTGAGAATGTCCGATGAGACGCTAATTTACGAGGAGAAAGCATCGACTACTTCGGCAAATTTCTCCCCAATCGCTGCATTAACAGCAGAATCGCGCAAGGGGAGAATACCACGGGGTAAACGGGGTAAAGCACTGGTCTGAAAGTCTACGAGGCGCTCGGAATCTGCGAGGAGGAGGAAACAAATAGTGCGAGGCAGCGTGCGCAACTGATAGGGAGGCAGTGTGCGGACGTGCAAGCAAATGGGAGGAAAAGCTAAAACATCTAAAATCACTGAAATGATGCAATAGAAAAATGTGTTCAGTTTTCGTTTTGCCGGCGGGGAGGGGGGAGTAAGGGGTGGGATCTTCGGTTTTGGTAGTTTTGCTGAGTAGCGGGAAGTCGACTCAACACTATTGATCCGTTTCAGACAGTATGGAGTCCGCCCGCCGGTACTAATCCCGAAAGGAGTGAAAACTGGCTTTGGTCCTCACTAGTCGCACACCGCGGTGACACAAGTGTCAAAAGCACATGTTCTGTTTAATTTTTATATATTATTTTCATTATATTTTATATATTATTATTATGATGATGATGATGATGATGATGATGATGATAAGACTGGTTAAAAAGAACAAGCCACTGCACACCAGTAGGAGCCACTTCAAGCCACTATCAAGTATTATGCAAGGCGCGGGCCTTTCCCGCAAGGCTCGAGACCGCTATAGATTGCATTATAGTGGTTTCTGGTAATCTGAGGATTTCAAGTCAATTTTCATTTGTTTGCCTGGGCTTTTAAGAGTTAAGTTACCAGATCGTTGTGAGATGTTTTGTTGGTGTTTAGCTAACTGCAGCCACAACGCCGGCACTAGCCGGTGACAGTGTCTGACTGATACTTAACCATGTAGCTGAGTTTCCCTCGTTTTGCAAGCATCACTGTACTGCACCAAGAACTCTACGAAACATTTATTTCAAGCGTACAGGGGCAATAACTGACAAGCGGAACTGTTCCAATACAAAATCAGGGAAGCCTAGAATGTTAGAATATTGATCTTTAAAGCTTAACCCGCCTGTATATATATGTATATATCACCGACATACGGACCTTTTCCCAAAACTGTCGGTTCATATCAACGGACGACCGATGGAATGGAACTGGAGAGAGAAACCAAGAAAAACCAAGAAAACTTTATTTTCCAACGGTTGAGGTATTAACGTGAGACAGTCAATTTTCATACCTGCCATTTTTATTTCTACTAGTGTCTATCTAAACAGAAAAATACACACACATACACATATGTAATGCAACAGGAAAAAAGCAAAATAGAAATAAAACCATAGGAAATGAAACTACACTCTAATAAGACAGAAACATTTAAGAAGCGTGATGAACAAACCAATTATGTCAAAACATCATAGTGTAGGAATGGGCGAGAATAACCTGTGAGAAGATTAAACATCGTTGAGATATTTGAATAAAAGCTGTTTGAAATTTGCGTTAGAGCATGCGTGTTTAACATGGGCTGGAAGTCTGTTCCATAATGCCGCTCCAGAAAATGAAAGAGAGAGAGAGAGTAAACAGGAAAAGGAGTGGAGACGGAGGAAAGAAGTTTCATGTTTTGGGGTGCGTAGTTTTATGAACTGTTGACTACGTGATGGTACTCAGCAGGGTACCGGGTGAAAGCAGGGTCGCCCGATAGCCTCGGGGTTTTCCCCACTCGCTGTCTTCAGCTGCCTGAATGGGATGGCGCAGCTGTAGAATCGGTCGGGAAGAAAATTGATATTTTTCTTTATTTCTATTTGCAAACAAACACAGGACTATAGACAAACATCAACGAAAACAGTGACATTGACAATGTACAGTGGGAACGCAGTTGGTGTGTATCTTACGCATAATTTCTGAAACTGCCCGCCATTTCATTTCAGCAAAACATGCCTTTGAACGTGGTATTTTTAGCCCGTCCTATTATGTTGTTTCCATTACTATGGAAACAACATAATTAAAATGCCCATTTCATGAAATGAGCAAACTTTTTATTCAAACGTTTGACTCTCAAATTCTCCAATGCGTATTTCGTGAAACGCGCAACAAAGTTTTGCTCATTTCATGAAATGGCCAGTAAATTTGGCCGTTTCGTGAAATGCGCAATTTTGCTGCGTATTTCACGAAATAAGCAAAATCGTGCGCATTTCATGAAATGAGAAGTATCAGAAACTCCCAAAAACCCACCCACCCACCCCTGTAAAACGTATACCAGACAGGTTCAAGACAGCATCAGTATCAAACGAATGTTTGAACTGCACAGGACATGGCCGACATGGCAAGCGTTTACTAATCTAAAAACAAAGCATTTATACAGTTGCCAATGTTGCCAGAGCAATGCTGCATCGCCTTTTACCTGGAACGTGTGTATTTCGATAAAACATCCGTTCTTGAACTCTCTTAAGAAACTGTTCACATTTAAGCGCCTATCAAAGCATCTGCAACGATAAATATAAAATTTAGCCATCAGTCTTTTTTTTTTTTTTTTTTTTTCCTATTTCAATGCGGTGTGACTGAGGGCTCATAGAGGCGCTCCTTCAAAAACTGCACGATAGATATATCATGAGTAGTAATTAATGAACGCCGCATGCACAACGAACTCAGGCTCGTAAACACCGCTTCCAGCCGTGAAACAAATCCAGGGTACAGGTAATGGGTGTGATTTTATCGCATTGGATTCATTCACTTTGATCATTATCAATTCGCAGTCGCAATTCATCAACCCAAGTCGACTGCTGTGCCACGGCAGACTGGCACCACTCCCGTCAGTCAAAATGGGCGAGCCCCCAAAAATTCAGCCGATCGGATGCGTGTGGGTTGGGTGGGTTTTAACGTCATTTTCCACCACATACGGGTGATATCAAAGACGGGGCAACGATGAAAAGGCCAGTACAAATATTTGGCCCCAGCGGGGATACGAACTCACGACCCGAGCATTAGAAGTCCAACGCTCTACCATTCGGCCACCCCGGCTACCCGCCGATCGGATGCGGCATAATGACCACAGCACATGGCATAATGACCACAACACATGGTATAATGATCACAACACATGGCATAATGACCACAACACATGGCATAATGACCACGACACATGGCATAATGACCACAACACATGGCATAATGACCACAGCACATGGTATAATGACCACAACACATGGCATAATGACCACAGCACATGGCATAATGACCACAACACATGGTATAATGACCACAGCACATGGCATAATGACCACAACACATGGCATAATGACCACAGCACATGGCATAATGACCACGACACATGGCATAATGACCACGACACATGGCATAATGACCACGACACATGGCATAATGACCACGACACATGGCATAATGACCACGACACATGGCATAATGACCACGACACATGGCATAATGACCACAACACATGGCATAATGACCACGACACATGGCATAATGACCACGACACATGGCATAATGACCACGACACATGGCATAATGATCACGACACATGGCATAATGACCACAACACATGGCATAATGATCACGACACATGGCATAATGACCACAACACATGGCATAATGATCACGACACATGGCATAATGACCACGACACATGGCATAATGACCACGACACATGGCATAATGACCACGACACATGGCATAATGACCACGACACATGGCATAATGACCACGACACATGGCATAATGACCACGACACATGGCATAATGACCACGACACATGGCATAATGACCACGACACATGGCATAATGACCACGACACATGGCATAATGACCACGACACATGGCATAATGACCACGACACATGGCATAATGACCACGACACATGGCATAATGACCACAACACATGGTATAATGACCACAACACATGGCATGGTCTGGCAAACTTTCTTGCCAGACACTACAACGAGGGAAGCACGTGTAGATTGGTGTGACTGAAACGCGGAAAGAAAGTAATAAGCCCATTCACGTCATTCGAGGGAAAAGGCCATTACGTTAATCTCTTTCATCTTGAAATAACCCCCTTTTTCCATAAACTGACATCATGGACTTACTGTGTTTTGCCAGTCATACCGTCCTAACCCACACTAGAACGCTCGTGATTTTTCGGCTTAGTCCCAGTACTCTACAATGTGAACAAGATTCACTCACGATGCCTACTTCGCCCCAACGTTAAAAGTCTGTCACAGAAAGTTTGTGTGACGCCTGAGGAGGGAACGAAACATGTCTTTTGGGGTTTTGAACAGTTCAGATCAGAAACGCCTTTACTGTTAAGGCTACACGGGCAGTTCGTTGTCTTTTATGTGTGATATTCGTGCAGGATAGGCATGCTGCTCGTTTTCTGTCAAAGTCACATTAAGTCACTGGACTTTAACTGTTGTACGTGTGTTGCAAAAACGTTCACTTTGGTGAAACGTCAATTACTTTGAATTTACAGAGTAATCAGTCAAGGATCAAAAAAACGAAACAGTCGACTGACTTTGTTGTAGACAGTCCTTAGATCCCTTTAACAATAGACAGTTACACGTGTGTTTAAGACGGTCCTTGATTGGTTTACTTACTAACCTCATCTTGTGGTAATTTTTAGTCAGTGACTGTGACGTGTGATCCAGTTATCTCATATGATAAGCGGACGAATTGATTGATTGATTGATTGATTGATTGATTGATTGATTGATTGATTGATTGATTGATTGATTGATTATCTCCAGACAAACTAAGGAAGGGCTCGCCAGTCCGACATCCACAAACCACGCGAAGACGGCTGAGCCGTTGCGACAGACCTCACTGGAAAACCACGACCATAGTGAAGATCAAGCCTAGACCTTTGAAAGACAAGTTACGCAATCGCCCTTGTAAGGGACGACAATCGTCCAGACCACACCAAAAGGACAAGTTAGCAGCAGCTCTTCCATCAGGGCTGAAGCCGTTGAGCAGAGGACCATGCGTCTCTTCGTTGTTCTGGCCACGTTCGCATGCTCGCTTCGCACATCGGGCGGTCAGGGTTTCCCCGGGCTGTTCGACATGGACTTTGGCTTCGCGCCTCAGTTGCCAGTCTCCTTGCCCGACGTGACCAACAGCACGCGCTGGGCTGACGTCACTGAAGCCATGCTGGAGGAGGTGGCTTTCCACTGTGGGTGGGTCCGCTTCTGTAACAGCACGGGCTGGAAGGAGTTGTATGAGGTATACTTACTCAATACTGTAGTTCGTTCGTTAGTTAGTTAGTTAGTTAGTTAGTTAGTTAGTTAGTTAGTTAGTTAGTTTGTGGTTGTTTGGTCAGCTGAATAGTAACAATTAACATTTTTTGCGTGTTTAGTCAAAGAACAATAACAATTTGTTTGTAGTGTTTAGTTATTTAGTCACTTAGTAAGACAGTTCTATCTTTCGTGCG
This sequence comes from Batillaria attramentaria, assembly GCA_018292915.2. Classification (NCBI taxonomy): domain Eukaryota; kingdom Metazoa; phylum Mollusca; class Gastropoda; family Batillariidae; genus Batillaria; species Batillaria attramentaria. The sequence continues at coordinate 1,402,862 of JACVVK020000026.1, read as the reverse complement.
TTCTTCTCCCCCCTCCCCCCTCTCCCCCCCCCCCTCTCTCTCCCTCCTCTTTCCCCCTCTCTCTGTGTTCAGTTAGTTACTTACTTAGCAGGGCACATTTAAGGATTTAACAACTTACATTGTGTAAAAATGTTGGATGCATGTATTCCTTATCTGTAAGCTGTAAGTGTATAAGCTAGACAGTTTGGCTACGCGACACAGATGCAAATCTGGAGGAAAACGCTATATATTCCTCTTACACATAACGCTGCAGATGACACCCTAGAAATGCTTTAAAATTCACCAAAAAAAAATTCACAAAAATCAGGCAGCCATAGACTCATGCGTAGAGGAAATTTAAACAAATTCCAGTATTCCGTTTTTTGGCAATGTTGGCAGCCACCACATACCCCCTCATTCCACGGTCGTCTGCTGGCTCCTGTGCCAGCCGCGCATGAATACAAATAGTCCACAAGCCAGCCTCATTTTTCCCTAATTTTACTATTACCTGGCATGAAACTTGTTTACAAAGCCAACAAAAAGCACCAGATTGCCATATTTTACTATGCACACAAATTTTAAAAGGGGCAAAGATTTTATACTATATTTAGCCGAGTTCTTACTACATGCCCCGGAAGCTAATACCGTCGCGTAGCCTTTACCCGACGCCTGATAATGACTAGACTCTGTCTTGCTTCCTTGTCTAGAGGAGGGCGTGTTCCCCGTGCCACGAATGCTCGTGCGATGACGCGTGCTACGAGAGAGGTGACTGCTGCGTGGACAAGGCGCTAAATGACGTGCGTGACGACCTCGTGCTGCAAACCACGCCCCCTGCACAGCCTCGCTACGGCTGCCACAGCATGTTCTACACAGACTTTGGGGATCCCACCTACGCCCTCATGATAGACAAGTGCCCAGAAGGGCACAGCTACGAGAACGGACTGGTAGAGAAATGCGAGAACGCCTCATTGAGCGGGTTGGAGGGTCACTGGCCGGTGGTGTCCATCCAGACAAAATCCGTTTACCGGAGCATCCACTGCGCCAAATGCAACGAGGACGCAGCGAGTGTCCTCAAGTGGGACGTGAAAATCCAGTGTTTGGACCACGTGCACCTAGACGACACGAGCAGCCAGAAGGCCGTCCTGGACAAGGTCCTCAACGTGTCCGGATGCCACGTGTCCTTCGACCCTCCTCAAGGTTTCCAGCTCCACGCGTGCCAGTCAGTAAGTGACGAGGCCATCATCAGCACGTGCAACGCGACTGGCGAACGTCACTTGTACGACGAGCTCATGTGGAAGGCGTGCGAGACGTTTCACTCTTACGTCAAGGGCTTCCGGGTATCGTTCCAGAACATATTCTGCGCTTTGTGCAACTACGAAGTGGCAGACTTGAGTTCAGTGTGTCCGCGCCAGTTTCCCTTTCCCTTCGTAGTTGTGATGAGCGCTGACGCGCTGAGCAGGGTGACGTCATCAGGGACGGATCAGTGCACGTGTCAGGAGGGTGAACTGTACGATGTGTATGAGGTACGTGCTGAACTAAAAAGACAATTTCTACCGCTATCCAAGCAAAATGCCTAAACATATATAAAATGTATGGCGCTTAGATTCTTTTCCCAGATGACAGTTCATTTGTCGCTGGCTGCTGTGGATTTGAGATGGGCAAGGGTGAGAGTAATACAAAAAAATAAAGATAAAAAGGGAATATAGCTATTCCACATTTTAGCGTTGATCTTGATGCGTTTGTTGTTGTTTTGTTTGTTTGGTTTTTTGTTGGGTTTTTTGGGGGGGGGGTTTTACTTACTTACTTAGGCCCCTGGCTCCACGTGGAGCATAGGCCATCGACAACCCTTCGCCATCGCACTCTGTTCTGGGCTATTCTTGCCACTCCAGTCCAGTTGGTCCCCTGCTTATATAACTCTGCCTCAGTGTCCCGCCTCCAGCTGTTGCGAGGCCGGCCTCTCTTCCTTTTCCCCTGTGGGTTCCATGTCAGGGCTTGGCGTGTGGTGCTGGATGCTGGCTTCCTGAGGGTGTGTCCAATCCAGCCCCACTTCCTCCGCAGGATCTGCTTGGCCGCTGGTTCCTGCCCTGCTCGCTCCCACAGCTCTTCGTTCCGGATCTTCTCTGGCCATCGGATGTTGAAGATGCGCCTCAGACAGGTGTTGAGAAATGTCTGGATCTTCTGCTGCATCGTCTTCGTTGTCCTCCATGTTTCGCATCCGTAGAGCAGAACTGACTTCACGTTGGAGTTGAAGATGCGAAGTTTGGTTCTTATGCTGACAACTTTGGATGCCCAGATGTTCTTCAGCATGACCATTGCTGCTCTTGCCTTGCCGATTCTGGCTGTGACGTCTCGGTCTGTGCCTCCCTGTCCATCAACCACACTCCCCAGGTAGACAAAGGACTCTACTTCCCTGATGGACTCTCCACCGACTGTGACTGGTGTGTTGGCAGTGGTGTTGATCTTCATCAGCTCGGTTTTCCTCCTGTTGATCTTGAGCCCTGTTCCGGCTGATGTGGCTTCCAGGCATGTAGTCTTGTCCTGCATCTGGCTGTGGCTGTGAGACAGGAGCGCCAGGTCGTCCGCAAAGTCGAGGTCATCCAGCTGCGTCCAGAGTGTCCACTGTATCCCGTTTTTCCTGCCTGTTGTGGTGGTCTTCATGATCCAGTCGATGACCAGGAGGAAGAGGAACGGGGACAACAGGCATCCCTGGCGGACTCCGGTCTTCACCTCGAAGCTTTCTGACAACTGGCCGGCATGGGCAATCCTGCAGCTCATGTCTTTGTAGGTGCACTGGATCAGGGAGATGATCTTCCCGGGAACTCCATAGTGCCTTAGCAGCTTCCACAGCGCCTCTCTGTCTACACTGTCGAAGGCCTTCTCATAGTCTATGAAGTTGATGTAGAGGGGGGAGTTCCACTCCAGGGGGGGGGGGGGGGGGTTTTGGGGGGTGCTTTTGTTGTTGTTGTTGTTTTGGTTTTGTTGTATTTGTTGTTGCTGCTTTGGGTGTTGTTGTTGTTGTTGTTGTTGTTTTTTGTTTGTTTGTTTGTTTGTTTTTGTTGTTGTTTGTTTTTTTTTTGTTGTTTTTTTTTGGGGGGGGGGGGGGGGGGGTTCCTGTCGTAATTATTGTTTGTAGTAAACACATTGGAAGACTGATATCAAAGACGGGGCAACGAGAAAAAGTACTTGGCCCCAGTCGGGATTATATTGGAAGAGGGAGAAGAAACCGTTGTTGTCGTCGTCGTCGTCGTCGTAGTTGTTGTTGTTGTTGTTGTTGTTGTTGTTGTTGTTGTTGTTGTTGTTGTTGTTGTTGTTGTTGCTGCTGCTGCTGCGTTTGTGGCTGTGTTTGTTTGACACCCCCCCCCCCCCCCCCCCCCCCGAATTTTCTTTTTTTTTTATATCATATTTCTTTCTTCCAGTTTCCGCACCCTGCCCCTGGTTTGTGTTGTTGTTGTTGTGTTTGTTTGTTTGTTTGTTTGTTTGTTTTCACACCCGTCTACATATTAATATTTGCTTATCAACATTCTGTCTTTCAGAGGAAGTGTCAAAAGTTACACTGTAGCATGACGCGTCAACTGGTCGGCGAGGAGTGCTCTCCCTTGTTTGGCAACTCCACAGGCCTGGCGTATGACGTCACCGTACGCTTGACGCCCAGTGACGTCAGCAACCCCATCACGCTTGACAGCACATCGTCACTGGAGCAGGTTGCGCGGAACATCCGCACGTCCTTCCTCCTCGGAGCTTCTAGTGATTCCGGCTGGGACATCCAGATGGATGTCGTCCGGGTGATCGCGCAAGCGCAAGGGTTATCCGGAAGTACCACGGAGGATATGTTAAAGAGTCCTCCAGCCGGTAGCGGGGATGCTATCCACGTCACTAACTTCCTCGTGCGGCTGAAATTCGCCACCCGGTGGACAGAACCCTTGCAAGAACTTGAGAAACGACTTTTGGGTATTATTCACACCCACTGGAACGTCACCATCGGGTCGCTGGGTAAAAAGAGTTTCTTGGCAACCCCGTTCTATATCAAACCTCACCCGAACGATACTCAGTTATACGAAAGTGTGACTCTGTATTCGTCGACAGAACATCTGACCGAATACGTCGTAGATATTACTAACACGCCAAGTTTGTGGAAGGCCAACATTAATGTTGAAAATTATCTTCCAGTGAAAGGAACTCTGTCGTGTCCGAAAGTTTTGCTCCGTTTCGAAAACGAAACAGATGTCGCTGGCGAAGACAGGATCGTAGAATGGGACGAACAGACAGGAACAGTTTATCACCGCCTTTCAGGACGGAATGTGTCGTTTGAGTACGCTGAAGTGGTTGAGGGGAGAGGCGTGTACGTCTGTGCGGAGAAGCTGTACGAGACAATGGACGTCGACATCCTCCCTCTTACAGCTGAAGAACTGTTTCCGCCAGCTTTGGTTTACGTGTCCTTCGCGTGTCTGACTTTGTCCGCCGTCTGTCTTCTCCTGGCCTTGCTGACGTTTTGCCTGTTCTCCAGCCTGCAGACTCTGCCCGGCAAGAACACCATGGGGCTGATAGCCACTCTGCTCATCACGACACTTCTCTTTGAGTTCGGCTCTGGTCGGGTGGAGGAGCGTCAGTCGTGTGTGGTTGTGGGCGTGCTGATCCACTTCTTTCTCGTGTCGTCATTCACCTGGATGGTCATCTGCACGGTACATATGCACCGCATCTTCTCGAACGTCATCGCTTCACGCGTGGACGACAGGGAGGGCAGCGCTCGTGTCTTTCTCATTCACGTCATCGTTAGCGTGGTCGTGCCCGGTTTAGTCGTTCTGTCCACTCTTCTCGCCAACTACTACACGTCCGACCACGAATGCGTCATGGACCTGGGCTACGGGGACGGGATCTGCTACCTCTCCAACCGTCTGAGTCTGATCTTGGGGTCCATTCTACCCATCAGCCTCGCCGTTGTCATCAACCTCGTCCTCTTTGCCCTGACCCTGCACGCTCTGCGCAAGCTGTCCCGGGAGAGGCGTGACGTCACGCAGCGTAATCACGAGCAGTTTTCCATTTACGTCAAGCTGTCCACGCTGACAGGCATCAACTGGCTGGTGGGGCTCGTGGCTGCTCTTGTGGACTCTGAGGCGGTGTGGTACGCCTTTCTGGTGCTGTGCGGACTTCAGGGCGTATACGTCTTTGTGGCTTTCGTGTGCAACAAGCGCGTGCTGAGACTTTATCGCGGCTTGATGTGCACGTGCTGCGGGCGCGGGAAACAGAGCACTAGCAGCGAGCAGAGAGGGCACGGGAACGGGTGGGCCCACAGCTCCAGTGACCAGGGGCTCTGCCCGGGGTCGGAAAACACCAAGAGCTCCTCCCTCATGCAGCACACGACCTCAGAAAACGCCACAGGGAAAAGTAAGGCCATGTCCAACACAAGACTCTAGACACACCTGTATGTGCATCAGACTTTGAACAGACGTACAGGTCTTTGGTCAGATGACGACTACAGGGTCATGTTAGTCCTTGCCCGGCAACATATTTGTATGGCGCTTTGTGTTTCCTGAACAGGAGGCCCTGTCAAGAAAACTTACCCACCCAACCAGTCAACCACTGCGTGCTAGCCGGAAGGCACACACACACACACACACACACACACACACACACACACACACACCGTCCCCGAAAGAAGGAACGGTTACTGCTAAAACAAACTAGCACAACTGTAAAGTGTACTTTCAGTCAAGTGTACAGTTTACTTTCGATCAACGCACAGATGTTTGACCTGTGAACTTGTCGCGGAAAAGGAGAACGCGACCACACAGCGGAAACATACTGCTGGAACAAACTTGTACAACTCTACAACAGGTGACTTTGAACTGACGCACAGTACAGATCATTGACCTGTGGGAAGCAGACGCGCGCACACAGTAAAAAGCTGGAACAGTTGCTGCGAACATAGCGAACTGGCACTGGTCCGATTCAGTGTACACAAAACAACACAACCGCCACTGATACACGTCTAGTGGATTTTTTTCCCTTACAAGAAGGGTGGGTGGGTGTTTAGGGGTTTAACGTCCTTTTCCACCACATACGGGTGATATCAAAGAAGGGGCAACGATGAAGAAGCCAGCACAAAATTTTATATTTGGCCCCTCATGACCCGACGAGTATTAGAAGTCCAACGCTCTACCATTCGACCACCCCGGCTCCCCTCCCTTACAAGAAACCTAGTGCGTTAGTTGGTATAAATATTAATAATAATAATAATCAGTATAATGATAATAAATGGTATTTGTAGGGCGCATTTCTTTAGAACAAAACTCAATGCGCCGATCTGTCACCGACACTCACGCACATTTTAGATAAATGGACAGACATACGCTGGTGAAACTGACTATAATTACAAAGGCAATTACTGGAACGCTTTGCAGAAAAGGAATATTTAAAGACTGCTCTGAAAAACGGACAATGTGGGCGCATTTCTAATCGCAGACAGGAAGTTCCATAAGGTTGGTGCGACAAAACTGAATGAGCGGGACTGCAAAGGTCCTCTGCCGATTTTACTGCACGGAGCAAATTTTCTGACTTTTCGGGACTAAACAGTTGTGTGTAACTCTTTCATACGTTGTCATAATGGTTTTATGGGCCAAATCATACTACGGACCAAGTCAGCTCCCGCATGAAGTTCCTGTACATACAGCAAACTGCCGATACCACGTGACGAAATGTTGAATACGTCTTCAAATACTGTGAAGTGCAGAGGAATAATGAAAGGACTTATCGTTGGTGATTTACGTTTTGTGAGATGTTTTACTTTTCGTCTTGTTATCCGTGTATTTGTGGGTTCTCCTGTGAAAGAACTATCCCATAATTATATCGCACTAGTTTCATCCTCTCCGTCAGCATAACTCTTCAGCATTCATCGTTGGTTATATTTTTGTTGTCGTATTTGTAAGTGTACTGAATTTGACTGGTGAAATTTATTGTGGTGACCAACTTGGTGATTTGTGGTGGTTTTGTTCATGCACAAATTCCCGCGTGAAGCAGCAATGGCTTATTTTCTTTTTCAGTGCCAAGATTTGTATGGTAACTGTCAGTTTTTCTTCGTCAATAAATGGGAAATCTTGTGTTGGCTGAATGTTGTACTTTTTTTCATGCGTAAAAAATGGTGTTCGTGCGTGCTTGCGCGCGCGCGCGTGTGTGTGTGTGTGTGCGTGTGTGTGTGTGTGTGTGTTTGCGTGTGCTTTTCCTAACATCTGAAGGCCTACTTCTAAGTCGGCATAGCTGTTTATCTCAGAGCAAAAAATAAATGCTTGATGTTTAGTGCTACAAGAATTTCTCTCTCTCTCTCTCTCTCTCTCTCTCTCTCTCTCCCCCCTCCCCCCTTTATTGACTGAATTTGTTTCCAGATCTGCAGATCTGACGCCTTGATCAGTTTGATTCCTCCCGCAATATGTTTATCAAGACAGACGTTTAATCTACTAAATCCTGATCCATACTGATAATTGCGTCACTCACCTCAACACTAAGACGAAAATGGATTGACTGGGGTAGGTGTTCATTGTTCAGTTTTACTGAGGTCATAGGGAAGATGACTGACAACAATTATGTGCTGAACTTTAAGGGAACATCTGGCAAGGTTGGTGTCACTCTGTATTTCGCAGTTTTTAGAGAACGAGATTACGCAACATTATGAAATCTATTGTGAGTTTCAGTTTTATTGAGGTTCTTCGTGTGTGTGTGTGTGTGTGTGTGTGTGTGCGTGTGCGTGTGTGTGTGTGTGTGCGCGCCGGTGTGCGTGTGTGTGCGTGTGCCAGTGTGTGTTCGATCCGTCGTTCGTCTGTTAACTCTTAAAAGCCCATCAGTGCTCAATTCGCAATTTTACTTGAAATCTTCAGATCACTAGGAGCCACGCCAAGTCACTATTACGCAATCCGCAGCGGCCTTGGGCCCAGCGGTGAAGGCCCAGGCCTTGCGTAATAGTGGCTTGAAGTGGCTCCTACTGGTGTGCAGTGGCTTCCTTTTTACAAGCCGTTTCTAATAGCGAGTAGGGTTGGTCGGGCTCGGGGTTTTCAGAGTTAATATTTATTTTCTTATTCAGCATAAAGCTAGATGTTAGAATGTTAAGGGAACAGTTTCACAAGCCAGACTTTTATAAGGAAAGTAACGTCATGACCTTTTAACACTTTCAGAACATCAAACAGAACACAGTAGTTTTTAGAAACCTGGACATTAACCAGTGACAGAAAGTGAATGTACTGGTGTATGACGGTTGCATCTGACCATCGGCGCGACTGGGCGTGAAGTGTAGTCAGTGGCGCGTGGCGTGTGAGTGATGTGCTACAGGTCACCATGCTGAGTACAGGACGCAATCTTGAAGGCACGTGCGGCTGGAGATGTTGTACAGGAAGGTCAGGGAGGCCGATTTTATCAACGTTACTGACAAAAAAGAAAATTCTTAGTGCTGTAGTTCTTGTGGCAGTCAGCCATCCACATAATCATACCGGCCTTTCATCATACCAAGATTTCAAAGATTCGATTCAGTTTTTTCCCTTTCTCCCCATTTTGGAATATGGAGGCATGTAATACATCATACATGATTCACATAACGTACTGAATTTTACAAAAAAAATATACATGTACAACGAAACAAATCACAACTAGAAACCACACAGCATGATGAAAAGAAGACATACACAAATAGACGCAAACAAGAGATTTCCCTATTCCCAGACACCCTCACCTCAACAGAAACGAGAAAAGGGAGACCGCACATGCACTACATAATCAGCGGCAAACCTCAGCACATCAGCAACGAGTTTTTACATCAGATATACGATACAGCACCGTTTTCGTCTTGTACTGTACGCCTCTCCATCTTTGCGACACAACACGACGTGTCTATCACTGTGTGGCAGATTTCTGCAGAGATTCAAGCGACTCCCGTTCCTGGCAGTCTGTCTGTGTATCTGTAGTTTCCTCAACGGACTCAACTTCGGCAATTTCAACGTGTCTCTGACGTCACTACAGCGCAGGTATTACACCCACTTCCATGACGTAGCAGGCACTAGCGTCAAGTCAAAGGTGCACTGCTCACTCAGTCCATCACATTTTTAATTATTTCCTATTTAATGCAAAATGATGGAAAATGGCTTCTTTGCGTTGAAGGTAAGACCAAGATAACGTGAAAGACCCCCGTGGTATAGTGGTTAGCACTCACGGACCGGGAGACCCGGCCGGGTTCGAATCCCAGCTGTTGCCACAAAGCCGAGACTCACCCACTTCACGGATGCAACCGGGCTTCCTTTGTGATGACACATCGCATGATGTGGATGATTACATGGCCGGTACCGCAGGTGCCGTATTTCCCGGGCCTGATTAATGCTTGGATACTAATGACAGGAAGTGCGGAATGCGGTCCTGTCAAGCAGTCCCATACCACAGGGACCTCCAACGCATCATCATACCATCATCCTCACTCCCATCATCATACATAAGAATAATTACCTCAAATTCCGAGCCCTCCGTGGATTCCATTCGCAGAACTGGGGCACAAAAAAGAGAAAACAAGGAGGAACGGCCCCGTCCTACAAAGTTGTTTCTCCAAACCTCATTTTATTTTGTCTGTTTTGTTGTTATTGTTGCCGGTTCTCCCCTCTCCAAGTTCTACCAATGACACTAGATCCTCTACGACCTCGACCGATTAGCCACGTGACTGGGGGTGGGGCCGGGTGGGGGAAGAAGGGGGAGAGAGAGAGAGAGAGGCAGAGAGAGAGGGTGGGTGGGTGGGTGTTTAGGAGTTTAACGTCCTTTTCCCCCACATAAGGGTGATATCAAAGACGGGGCAACGAGAAAAAGGCCAGCACAAATATTTGGCCCCAGCGGCCGGGATTCGAACTCTCGGCCCAAGCATTGAAAGTCCAACGCTCTACCATTCGGCCACCCTGGCTCCCCAGAGAGAGAGAGAGAGAGAGACGTCAGTTCCGTGAACTAAACATTTGACGTCAGCCTCAGGCAGGTCGTCATACAGAGAGAGAGCGAGAGAGAGAGAGATGTCGTCAATTCCGCGAAGTAAACTTTTGACGTCAGCCTCTAGCACTGAGATGGTCTGAGGATGCTTGTTCATGTCTTGTGATTTCCCTGTTGGCTTTGTGACTTCTCCGACTGAATTATTTTTCACATGAAATCTGGAAGATCTAGAGGGCTGATGAAATGTCGGAAGCAGTGAAGATACTTGCAGATTTTGTCTGTGAACTAAACATTTGACGTCAGCCGCTGCTTCCCAATTTCAGAAAATGAAGCCATTTGAACATTTTTTTCGAAAAAATTCGTGACATGACCGATTTTTTCAAATCGGCGATAACTGTTCTCAAAATGCGGCAGGCTAAAAATCGTGAAAAATAGCTCTGGAGAATATGACTGCCCATTTTATCTCAAAGTAAAAAGCCGTCCGGCGAGGTGGTTTAGCAGATAGCCATCATTACATCCGTCCACACACACACACGTCATTCCCGCCAAAAAGAACGCAGCAGCAAAGTGTGCACGTAAGGTGTCTATGACGCAGATTTCGTTACGTCACTGTGTGCGTGAAAGTAAGTATTGTGTGGAGAAACGTCACAGTCTTGTTTTGTATCACTGAAACTTGCTGCTGCGCGTAGCAAAATCTGCCCCGTCTCATAAAGTTGTTTCTCTATAGAGAAACAACTTTAAAAGAAGGAGGAACGGCCCCGTCCTACAAAGTTGTTTCTCCAAACTTCATCAGTTTTATTTTGTCTTTGTAGTTATTGTTGCCGGTTCTCCCCTCTCCAAGTTCTACCAATGACACTAGATCCTCTACGACCTCGACCGATTAGCCACGTGACTGGGGGTGGGGCCGGGTGGAGGAAGAAGGGAGGGAGAGAGAGAGAGAGGCAGAGAGAGAGGTTGGGTGGGTGGGTGGGTGGGTGTTTAGGAGATTAACGTCCTTTTCCCCCACATAAGGGTGATATCAAAGACGGGGCAACGAGAAAAAGGCCAGCACAAATATTTGGCCCCAGCGGCCAGGATTCGAACTCTCGGCCCAAGCATTGAAAGTCCAACGCTCTACCATTCGGCCACCCTGGCTCCCCAGAGAGAGAGAGAGAGAGAGAGAGAGAGAGAGACGTCAGTTCCGTGATCTTTGACGTCAGCCTCAGGCAGGTCGTCGTACAGAGAGAGAGAGAGAGATGACGTCAATTCCGTGAAGTAAACTTTCGACGTCAGCCTCTAGCACTGAGATCGTCTGAGGATGCTTGTTCATGTCTTGTGATTTCCCTGTTGGCTTTGTGACTTCTCCGACTGAATTATTTTTCACATGAAATCTGGAAGATCTAGAGGGCTGATGAAATGTCGGAAGCAGTGGCGATACTTGCAGATTTTGTCTGTGAACTAAACATTTGACGTCAGCCTCACGCTGCTCGTCTGACAGATGATACTTCTACATATCTTGTGATTTCCTTGTTGCTTTTGTGACTTCCGTGACTGAATTAATTTTGACATAAAATCTGGAAGATCTAGAGAGCTGATGAAACGTGGACTTTAGTGCCTTGGTTTGTACTTACGAAATTGCAAAATTGGAACTTTTTTGACCGGCGCTTCTCGCAGAAACGTGAAAAAATGTGCTTATCTAAAATCTCTGCTATTCTTAATACTAAAGCTATAATAGTGCAGCAGTTCATGTCATATGTGCAGTTGGCACAAGTGACAAAAATACCGGAATGATGAGTAATTTGAAGGAGTCTTTTCATAGATATTTGGCCTTATATGCAAACCACCCCTACCTCGGAAATATTTTTCTTACACAAAACCTGTCAGAGCTACATAGCTGTGCTACGAAAACAGGCAGTATAATTGAATGATCTTCCCAATTTCAGAAAATGAAGCCATTTGAACATTTTTTTCGAAAAAAATCGTAACATGACCGATTTTTAAAAATCGGCGATAACTCTTTTGAAAATGCAGTAGGCTAAAAATCGTGAAAGGTAGGTCTGGAGAAGGTGAATTCCCATTTTATCTCAAAGTAAAAAGGCCTCCAACGAGGTGGTTTAGGAGATAGCCATCATTACATCCGTCCACACACACACACACACAGACACACGTCATTCCCGCCAAAAAGAACGCAGCAGCAAAGTGTGCACGTAAGGTGTCTATGACGCAGATTTCGTTACGTCACTGTGTGCGTGAAAGTAAGTATTGTGTGGAGAAACGTCACAGTCTTGTTTTGTATCACTGAAACTTGCTGCTGCGCGTAGCAAAATCTGCCCCGTCTCATAAAGTTGTTTCTCTATAGAGAAACAACTTAAAAATATAAACAAGATGGCCACCAGCCCAATATGTTGTTTCCATTCAATGACCTGCTGCAGTCACAGTCGTAGTCGTTGTGTCATGTATGCAGCCCGCGCGCACACGCCGGAACGCAAGCTCTCTGACATCAAGCATGCTGACATAAAGAAAGTACTGAAAACCCTTATCGTGCCTCTATGCACTTGCAAAAACCCAAACACATGAGGTCGTGTGAGCTCGCCTAGCTGGTTCACGTCACAACTTGTTGGCGTATGCGAGGTTCTACATGGGTGAATGAATTCTTGTAATAAAGTCGTTCCCCTTTGACAGAGTTACTTCCCGCAGACCTGACTGACAGACGATTGCTTACTGGTATCGGAGAAGAGACCCTCTCTCTCTCTCTCTCGCCTTAGACGCGCGCTTGCGCGCGCACGCACACACCCCCCCTCCCCCTACACACACACACACACACACACACACACATTATGCAAAGACCTTGGAATCAGAAAGACGCGTCACTCCTGCCCTCGTAAGATTAGACTCCAGAGTGCAGTCCCTTTTCGGCGGGGCGTGAAAATGTGACTGCTTACACCCAGCGCCATTTTTAAAAATGGCGAATTTTTTTTTTAGAAAAGCAGAGACTTGTGTGTCATATGATTCGATTTGAAACGAAGTCTTGAATATCCGACCACTTTTCGTTTGGGCAAAATCTTTGCCAGCGGACAATTATTGTTGCGCTTTGATGGCACTGTTTACGTGGTAGACTGATCCAACAGGATGTGAGTAAACGGCAAGGGGGTTGCACTCTGACAGGCAAGGGTGTTGCACTCTACAGGCAAGTATTATTGCACGGTGCAGACGATCACGTACCTGCCTTGTGGTGGAATAAGAGACGATTACAAAAGCATACACACCCGTGCTCTAGGACTGAATGTAATAATAGATCTGTCCATTCAGACAGAGACAGGTTATGTATGTCTCTGATTCAGAAACACGCCTACTTTCACTCTGAAGACAGCCTGCTAATCACTTGCGCCACTGAGGATCCCTCTGGGTTCAAAGCTGGTCAAGGATGACATAGTGCGCGACCTTGTGTTTGAGAGCACCGAGACAATTTAGGCCCGTCACGGTAGCGCAGTGAGCGCCATTTCCCCACTGTGCACAGAGGTACTTTCCACTGAAAGACTCTGTGCTCCAGAGAGTGTCGTAAGAGAGACATATAGCGGGACAACGCGAAGAGTTGTCTGCCCGCATTAGCGCGCATCCTAGATCTGGCCCCTATAGTGACAGCATGGCGGAAAGTGGAAAGCGATCACAAAAGCATGCAATTGTGTTCTGCGCCGAATTGTTCAAATAACAGACAAATATAAACGGGGAAATACTTCTTTTGGTATTCCTGTTGAAAAACAAACATTTTTTTTTCGCTTTCTTGTCCAAAAAAAGAAAAAAAAAAAAAAAGACCTCAAGTGGTACGTGTGCATGCAGTGTAAACTAACAGTAAACACACGCGGCTGACGCAGATACAGCGTAATTTTTTTCCCTGACAACTTTACAAATCACGGTGACTTAAATTGTGCTAGCGTCTACCTGCATCTAAATTCAGAACACACACACACACACACACACACACACACACACAGAGAACAAAATCATCCGGCTGAACTTCGTTCTAACCATTGTAAAACCATATCACAACATAGAATCTGCTGGATCGTCGGTCGCAGATATGATTAATGCTGAGTTAGCAGGAAGTATTCAGCGGATGCGTCCATCTTTGGATCTCTCGCACATTCGATCTTTCTGTGTTCCGTACTAGTTTTACTTGAACACATCGAACGAAATGCACTGCGTAGCCTACGTACAGCAGTGAAAGCCAAACTAGATCTTTCTTTCGTCCTCCGGAACTTTGAGAGTACTTATGTTTTCCATAGGCCTAAAACACATGCGAAATATATGGGGGGAGACCACCTGGCAGTCGCTGACATCTTCGTTTTTGTTTATTTTCTTAAAATGTTTTACGGCGGCTAGTGTAGGGTTGGGTCAAACAACTGCGTAGATCTGCGGGATGCGCGCTAATGCGCGCAGACAACTCTTACGCGTTGTCCCTCAAAGGGAGGTAAGTGAACTATCTTTATGTTTCCAAGATCTTTGCATTATGCTTCTGAGTGTGAGTCAGTGGCAAAAACGAAACCCACTGAAATTCCCGCTTTCCACATGTCAAGTTGTAGAGACTCTTGCGAAAAGATACTGCATTTCGATGCAAAATAATTTCTAGACCATCCCAGAACATGCTGGTGCAGTAACGTCAGTAGATTACGTCACCTTGGAGAGATTTCGAGCCTTCCAGTAAGTTGAGGAATGTTCTAGATCTGACGTAAGCAGCCCCCCTGCACAGCGTTCTGGATTCTTCTTCTTTCATGAATTTGTTCTCCGCGCATATTCTGTTCATAAAGTATTGGAGTTGTAGTCTGTTGTATCCCGTATCATCTCTGCGAGTGCACGATGATGGCGACATAGCATAAGTAAAATACAACACCACGTCTCCAAACAGAGGAATTCCGAAAGAAAGTGGCGAGACACCCCCAAGAAAAAACAGCATCACGTCAATCAAACATGACGCACTTACTTTACGTCAGTGCGCGTGCGTCTCTTCTTCGATGTTTGTGAGGCGTGTGGCTTGCAGAGGAAATGTGCTGTGAGTACAAATTTTCGAGTCAACTGACGATAACGGCTGCAGTGAATTTTTCTAATTTTTTTGTATATTTTTTATGGCACCCCAGGCTCATTATCTATGTATAGTAGGAGCGATTTTGAGATCTAAAGTGTGTTCACCAGCACTTTCATCAGGTACGGCTTACGCCAAAAGTATAAAAGCGACAACCTCCAAACTTCACTTAGTTGAGAGTCCGTATTCATGCTATCTATGTCCAAAAAATGGAGTGGTTTAGGTAAATATTACGCCTTTAAACGCCAGAAAGCCACTTATTCTGAAAAGGGCGATAACTCGCAAATCATGTGTGCAATTGTACCTGGATCGGGCCTTCTATTCAACAATCTTGATTCATTTAGAAACCCCAAATTTGAAATCGATCGGTTCAGTATTTTCGGAGAAATAGGCATCTGAACTGGGTTCACATGCAATGTCAACTCAGGCTCGGTTTACATGAAAACTATAAGAGCGACCATTTTCTAGTAGTGAGTCAATTCAGAGTCCGTATTCAAGCTATCTACTGCCAAAAAATTGAGTGATTTAAATAAATATTACGCCTGTACACGAAAGACAACCAACTTGTCTCAAAAGGGCGATAACTCCCAAATCACTTAAGCAATCATCACACGCTTGAATCGTCTAATGTAACATTTTGATAAATTTGGATACCCCAAATTTGAAGCCATTCGGTTGAGTATTTTCGAAGAAACGGGCCTGGACACAATTCACACACGCACACACACACGCACATCCGCACAGACGGCACTCAGTGAGGAGAAGAAGCGCGTTCGGAACAGCATACATGCCAGCATCGATGACGCAGGTTTTCTTACGTCATTGTCAGAGTTACACTTGCATAATCGTCTCTGCGGGAGATCGGCAGTGACGTGCGTTTGTACCACAGATGCTTGCCTATGAACGTGGAAATTTTAGCCCGTCCTATTATGTTGTTTCCATTACTATGGAAACAACATAAAAAGACAGCTCTCGTTGGACCGCGTCATCCTCTTGGCTTGACCAGAACGTTGTGTCGAACAATTCTAACTGACTCGTGATGTCGCATGAACTTTCCATAACTGACACCAGTAGCCACAAATCAAATCAAATCAAATCAAATCAAATCAAATCAAATCAAATCAAATCAAATCATCTTTCTTGTCCAGTCCTTAAAAAAAAAAAAAAAAAAAACAGAAAATTTTCTTTTGGTGCACGCTCTGCACAATATACAACATAAAATAAGATTAAGAATATCCAGTCACTGTCCAATCACTGTCTTACACCATGTCCAGGTATCGGTTCTCCAGCCAGGAAGCCGGTCTCATCGCCACGTCAGCACACATCGGCGGACTATCAGCCATTCTGTTCGTTAGCCACTTCGGCGCCAAAAGTCACAAGCCGCGCATTTTGGCTATAGGCACGCTGGTGTGTGGCATCGGGTCTTGTTTCAGAGCCATGCCACATTTTCTGGGAGGACCCTACAATTATGGCGGTTAGTGATTCTCCTTTCACTTGGTTGGTTGAATGGTTTGTTAGATGCTTAAAGTTAAACGTCCTTTTTGTCACCACTTAGAGGAGCGATCAGGGAAAAAGCCAGCAACAGTTTAGGTTCCAAGCTGGTACTCACACCCATGACCCAGGTAGACTTGCTTGATTCTCTGGCCTATACCGAAGTATTCCAGACATTCCAGAAATCACACAGCAACACCCACTAAGATGTGCTTGCGTCAATTACCTGTTTGCGTGCAGATTTTTTTTTTTTTTTTTTGGGGGGGGGGGGGGTATTTTTTGGTTGGTTGTTTTTTGTTGATGTTTTTGTGTTGTTGTTGTTCGTTCGTTTGTTTGTTTGTTTGTTTTGGGTGTGTTTGTTTGTTTGGTTGGTTGGTTGGTTGGTTTTTTGTTTGATTTTTTGTTGTTGTTGTTGTTGTTGTTTTGTTTTGGGTTTTTTTGGTTTTTTTTTTTTTTTTGTTTGTTTGTTTTTTTGTTTTTTTTTGGGGGGGGGGTAGCCAATGCGCGTCCTTGACCTAATGTGGTAGTGATTTTTTTTTTTTTTGTCTTAGCACACAAGCTTGCATTTATTTTTGATAGTACATAGGGATCGTTCATGCAGTTAGGCTAGATATGAACTAGCACGGGGTAATCCCATTCTGACACAGACAGCAAACCTGAACCGCGTGAATGTCACGTGCATTTGTCGAGCAAGCTGCTGTCAGTCTGTCCTCGAACTAGGATCTAGGATTTAACAAGGGAGACAAGGAGCAGACTTGAGTGACTCTGGGGGGTGAGTGAGTTTTTAGGGCTTAAAGCCGCGCAAGCCACAAAGACTAATTCGCAGCTGATTGAGTGACTCTGGGACTAACAATATTATCCCCAGAGGCATAATAGACGACTCCACTCGGCAACCCCGAGGCAAAAGCCCAGCCCCTTAGTCTGCTGTGTATTGGCAAAACACGGTATTTCCATGAGGTCACTGTATGAGGGAAAAGAGGTGATTCAAGATGAAAGAGGTTGACGTAATTGTCTTTTTCCTCAGGTGACGTCAATGACCCCGAGGCCAAAGCACCGCCATTTTATCCTGCCGTGTATTGGCAAAACACAGCAGGTCCATGACGTCATTTTGTGGAAAAGAGGGTGATTTCAAGTTGAAAGAGATGAACGTAATGGCCTGTTTCCTTAAATGACGTCAGTGGACTTACTGCTTTCTTTCCATGTTTCAGTCATTTCATGTGCTTTCTTCGTCAGTTGTACATAGTGTCTGGCAAAACGTTTGCCAGACCATGCCATCCCGCGGGAACGCGATTGGCTGAATTCTGGGGGCTCGGCCCTTTTGATTGACCGGAGTGGGGTCGTCCATTCTGGATGGGTTTGAGGCGATACACTCAGTTAACAAGGCGGTCGGTGGTCTAGTGGTTAAGAGACTTGTCACCAATGCGAGAGGTCAGGGGTTCGAGTCCCACTCGGGGCAAAGAATTTTTTCCTTCTCGTATGTGGCACCGACCATTCGGGCCAATCGCCGGGGGTTCTCTCCGGGTACTCCGGGTTCCTCCCCCCTCTGCTTTGGAAATGTTCAGCCCACCAAATTTGAAAAATAAATGCAATTCTACATTCCGAAACTTAAATAGCTGAGCCGACCCTTCGCACCACGTGATTGTAATGTGTTTATGTCCAATGTGTGAGAGAATGTGTGTGATTCACGTGAGCGTGCGTGTTGGGTTCAGCTCGCGGCGCTTTGAGCCGATTCAATGAAACTGGGTAAAGCGCCTGTACAATACTCATTATTATCATTATTGTTATTATTAAAATTAAATGGATTCAAACCTTTGGTCTCCTTTCTTCTTTGGTGTCCGCTAGACACCCAGAACACCCTGACTGCGCACAGTGGACAAGGTGATTACCCACTGTGCCACTACAACAGGACGGAGTTCAAATGTCCCGTTCAACCCGTCGGCAGGGACAGATCATCCACTTCCGCTACAATCTGGCTTGTGATTGGTCAGCTTCTGGGCGGCGCGGGGTTCTCTCCCATGGCCTCGCTGGCGCCCGTTATTTTTGAGGAAAGCATGGGAGGCGCTCACACACCTATCTTTATCGGTGATTCTCAATACACGGTTTTACATCTTGTCAAAGAACACAAACACACGAGGTCTCAAAATGCCTATATATTCCCTACCAGCCTCAGGCAGCATAGTCACCCCTAACAATGCTTCACTCTACAAACAGTAATAAGCATTATAGCCACACAATTTAAAGCAAGCGAATTTTTTTTTTCAGAGTACACGTCAACTATTGAATGAAATTTGCTTTCAGATTGAGAGTCTTACAATGGTTTTTAGTTGAGGGTGTTTAGTCTTCGTGGTGCCAGAATGCTACAGACTGGTCTGAGTTTACGTGTTTGTGAAAAGTATGAACAGATTGTGATTCGTCTTTATCGTGTATCTGACAGCTATAACGAACTCCGTGGGCGCTGTTGGAATAGCGTGTGGTTACCTGCTGGGCGCCCTCTGTCTCCGAGTATTTGTCGACATCGGCAGAGAGTAAGTAACTCCAGATTTGTTGCCCATCCCACGGAATCTCCTTCGTTTGACCGCAGCCATCCTTAGATGATGATGATGATGATGATGATGATGATGATGATGACGACGACGACGATGATGATGACGATGGTGGTGGTGGTGGAGATGATGATGATGATGATGATGATGATGATGATGATGATGGTGGTGGTGGTGGTGGTGGTGGAGGTGATGATGATGATGATGATGATGATGATGACGATGATGATGACGATGAAGGTGGTGGTGGTGGAGGTGGTGGTGGTGATGATGATGATGATGATGATGATGAACAAAGCAAGGCCATACACATTTATATTTAGCCTTGAAAGTAACGAGAAAGCAAGCGCTAATACTTGTAAAAAACAAACAAACACCCCCCCCCCCCAAAAAAAAAAAAAAAAAAAAACAACAACAACAACAACAACAACAAAAAACCCGGACATGTAGAGGATGTAAACATCCCCAGATGCAAGGTCATGCCCTTTTATGGTCGTTTGTCGACCACGACGTCTCTGCATGACCTTCGAAACATAAGTAACACTGATAATGAAAATATAAAATTCGTCAAAACTGGGAAAAATTAAAAAAAAAAAAAAAACCCACTGATGATATGACAGCTAACAATCCACTTTGTCCAGAGTTCACATTGACAACCGAGACCCACGGTGGGTGGGCGCCTGGTGGCTTCTGTTCATGGTCACGTTCTGCCTCATGACTCTCGACTCCATTCTGCTTTTTGCCTTTCCATCCAGGATACCCAGCAGAGGTAACGTTTTTGCATGATTCTCTGGAGAAGTTGGTCAGATACAGCGTAATGTCAGTTCCACTAAGTTATGCATACGACACACGCCCATTTACATGTTCACAAAAACTTGTTTGTGCACCCATGTGCAATGCATAGTGTGAGACAGCAACCTACTCGTGTCATATTTCCAATCAGAGCCCGCATGTAAAAGTCGGGGTTAGGAGTTTAGCCCCGGGTTAGAGTCTAACCCCGAACTAAACTAGCTCTAAGGTTAAATTTTCTGTTGTTTTTTATGTTGTTTCCATAGTAATGGAAACAACATCATAGGACGGGCTAAAATTTCCACGTTCATAGGCAAGCATCTGTGGTACAAACGCACGTCACTGCCGATCTCCCGCAGAGACGATTTTGCAAGTGTAACTCTGACAATGACGTAAGAAAACATGCGTCATCGATGCTGACATGTATGGTGCACCGAACGCGCTTCTCCTCCTCAGTGAGTGCCGTCTGTGTGTATGTGTGTGTGTGAATTGTGTCCGGGCCCGTTTCTTCGAAAATACTTAACCGAATGGCTTCAAATTTGGGGTATCCAAATATATCAAAATGTTACATTAGACGATTCAAGCGTGTGATGATTGCTTAAGTGATTTGGGAGTTATCGCCCTTTTGAGACAAGTTGGTTGTCTTTCGTTTACATGCGTAATATTTATTTAAATCACTCAATTGTTTGGCAGTAGATAGCTTGAATACGGACTCTGAACAGAATCACTACTAGAAAATGGTCGCTCTTATAGTTTTCATGTAAACCGAGCCTGAGTTGACATTGCATGTGAACCCAGTTCAGATGCCTATTTCTCCGAAAATACTGAACCGATCGATTTCAAATTTGGGGTTTCTAAATGAATCAAGATTGTTGAATAGAAGGCCCGATCCAGGTACGATTGCACACATGATTTGCGAGTTATCGCCCTTTTAAAAAAAAAGTGGCTTTCTGGCGTTTAAAGGCGTAATATTTACCTAAACCACTCCATTTTTTTGGACATAGATAGCATGAATACGGACCTTCAACTGAGTGAATTTTGGAGGTTGTCACTTTTATACTTTTGGCGTAAGCCGTACCTGATGAAAGTGCTGGTGAACACACTTTAGATCTCAAAATCGCTCCTACTATACATAGATAATGAGCCTGGGGTGCCAAAAAATATACAAAAAAAATTAGAAAAATTCACTGCAGCCGTTGTCGTCAGTTGACTCGAAAATTTGTACTCGAAGCACATTTCCTCTACACAAGCCACACGCCTCACAAACATCGCAGAAAAGGCACACGCGCACTGACGCAAAACTGTACCAGCGTCAGTTTGCCGACGTCATGTTTGATTGACGTGATGCTGGCATTTCTTGGGGGTGTGTCGTCACTTTTCGGAAGTTCTCTATCTGTAGACGGGGAAAGCGGGAGTTTCATTGATGTAGTGAGCTTTGTTTTTCCCACTGACTCTCACTCAATAGCATAGTAGAGTGAGAGAACACCACATAGGTCTCAATGGAGCACATGCACAAACGCGGCTCGCGCAAGTCTGTGTGCGTGCGTGCGTGCGTGTGTGCGTGCGCGCGCGCGTATGTCTGTGTGTGTCTGTGTGCGCGCGCGCGCAGCAGACATAACACATAGTGAAAAAACGTTCGCCGCGCAGACTTGTCTGTTAAACACATTGAGCCGGTATAAATTCGATCTTTACACTGCGCAGCAGCAACACTTCAATTTTCATGGGGCTGCTTTCATTGCAAGAATTGTATCCGAGTCAAAGTTATTACGTCAAATGTATTATGCGTCATCCCAATGAGGAAAACGTCATAGATTTCAAAGAAAACAACTTGACGTCTCTCTTCCAAAACCAAGATTGGTCTGACAAGCCCGGTCAATTGTTTCCATTCAGAGAGAGAGAGAGAGAGTGTGTAGTGTGTGTGTGTGTGTGTGTGTGTGTGTGTGTGTGTGTGTGTGTGTGTGTGTGTGTGTGTGTGTGTGTCCTCCCGAATACATGGCATTACAAAAGAACGACCGTGACGACAGCAGGTGATTAAATGGAAACAACATATTGGGCTGGTGGCCATCTTGTTTAATTTTTATGATTGTCATCATTTGGATCAGGTGCATGGAAGTTCTCTTTGTACGATCAAATGCAAAACGCGTGTGCTTCGAAGAAAACATCATTTCACTACTACACTATTGAATCTTTTGAGGTTAACCGCACATCGTAATAGTAATAATAATAAATCACATTAGTACAGCGCAATTCTTGAAAATACACCAACTCATTGCGCCTTCACTACACCACTCACACGCACATAGAACACATCCTAAAACAGCAGGCACCATGGTCACGTGAATCAGTAGCAGGCAAATTGGAACAGATACGTTTTAAGATCAGGGCCCGTATGTAAAACTCGACTGAGGTTAATTTAACCCACGGCTACTGGCCTAACCCAGACTAGGACAAAAGAAACCTAAAAACAAAATTAAATCAAAAAGGAAGCGAAGAAAGAAAGACAAAAATACTTCTATAACGGCACAGGCACCTTGCTGGAATGGACACGCTTCCTGATGTAAAACCAAACAAGATGGCCACCAGCCCAATATGTTGTTTCCATTTAATCACCTGCTGTCGTCACGGTCGTTCTTTTGTAATGCCATGTATTCGGGAGGACACACACACACACACACACACACACACACACACACTACACACTCTCTCTCTCTCTCTCTGAATGGAAACAATTGACCGGGCTTGTCAGACCAATCTTGGTTTTGGAAGAGAGACGTCAAGTTGTTTTCTTTGAAATCTATGACGTTTTCCTCATTGGGATGACGCATAATACATTTGACGTAATAACTTTGACTCGGATACAATTCTTGCAATGAAAGCAGCCCCATGAAAATTGAAGTGTTGCTGCTGCGCAGTGTAAAGATCGAATTTATACCGGCTCAATGTGTTTAACAGACAAGTCTGCGCGGCGAACGTTTTTTCACTATGTGTTATGTCTGCTCCCTACATGGTCCAACCCTTGTCGTGGGGTAGTGGCTTGTGTACCTCAATGACCCAGAGAACTATGCCAGCAGGAGCACATGCTCCTGGCAGGGTCACCCAGGCTGGACAGGTCGAAGGGTAGAGGTCAGACGAATGTGGACCACCTCTCCAAGAGGCTAAACGGGTTTGCGTAGGGTTAACAGCCCTACCTGTAAAAAACACTAAGTTACTGAAGCATCGACAGCAACAAACCGAGACATTCACCTGGGCGAGGAAGGGTCTCCATCCCGGAGACCTATGACGCATTGCAGTGAAAGCCGAAAGGAAGCTGCAAGGCCGACCCCCCTTCTAACACCCAGGACAACAACGAGAGTAGCCACATGGAACATCAGGACAATGTATGAAGTAGGAAGGACCATACAAGTAGCAAGAGAGATGAAGAACTACAAGATAGGAGTACTGGGACTGAGTGAGACAAGGTGGCTACAGACAGGACAGCTGAGATTTTCATCGGGAGAGCAATTGCTGTACTCTGGACACACAGAGGATGGAGCCCCCCACACTGAGGGCGTGGCCCTGATGCTGGCACCGGAGGCACAGCGGGCACTCATCGGCTGGGAACCTGTCAACTCCCGCATCATCACAGCCAAATTCATCACCAAGAAAAAAGACATCAAGCTGAACATCATCCAGTGCTACGCTCCCACCAATGATGCGGAAGAGGAGAAAACAGATGACTTCTACCAACAACTGCAGACAGTGATAGATAGAGGAGGAGCCAAGGACATGACCATACTGATGGGAGACTTCAACGCCAAGATTGGATCAGACAACACAGGCTATGAGGACACCATGGGAACACACGGACTGGGACAGATGAACGAAAATGGCGAGCGCTTTGCAGACTTTTGTGCCCTGAACCAGCTAGTGATAGGAGGCAGCATCTTCCCACACAAGCGCATCCACAAGGCCACATGGAGATCGCCGGACCATGTCACGGAGAACCAGATTGATCACATCTGCATCAGCCGGAAGTTCAGGAGATCGTGGCGGGATGTGCGCGTGATGAGGGGTGCCGATGTATCATCAGACCACCACCTTCTTGCAACAACATTGAGACTTCGGCTTAAGAGGCACACCAACGCCAACAGCACACGGACCAGGTACAACGTTGGACTTCTCAGGAACACAGACACACAAGCAGCATTCCGGATCAGCCTTTCCAACAGGTTCCAGCCACTGCAAGACCTGATAGAAGACAGTGAAATGGACATCGAGACACAGTGGGAACACAGCAAGAAACTCTGGCACGACACATGCGAAGAGGTCCTTGGCAAGAGAAAGACCCAACATAAGGAATGGATCTCTGCTGATACCATCCAGAAGCTGGAAGTTAGGAAAGAGAAGAAAACTGCACTGAACACGAGCCGAACAAGAAGAGCTAAGGCAAAGGCACAAGAGGAATACACAGCAGCTGACAGAGAAGTGAAGAGGAGCACCAGGAAGGACAAGAGGGACTACATCGACAACCTGGCCAGTCAAGCAGAGGAAGCAGCCCGACAAGGGAATCTAAAAGACCTGTACCAGGTGACCAAGAAGCTCGCGGGCAAATTTCAGCAGACAGACAAACCAGTGAAGGACAAGAACGGGCACCCACTGACAACAACTGAGGAACAGCTGAAGCGATGGGCAGAACACTTCAGGGAGCTGTTAAATCGCCCCATCCCTGAAACACCACCAGACATCCCACCAGCTGAGACAGAACTACCCATCAACTGCGACAAGCCCTCTAAGGCGGAGATCAGGAAAGCCATCATGACACTGAAAAATGGGAAAGCTGCAGGGCCGGACGAGATACCAGCAGAAGCCATTAAAGCAGACACAGAGACAGCCGTCAACATGCTGCACAGCCTGTTCAGCAAGATCTGGGAGAAGGAAGAGGTGCCAGCCCAGTGGAAAGAAGGGATCGTCATCAAGCTGCCAAAGAAAGGGGACCTCAGGGACTGCAGCAACTACCGAGGGATCATGCTCCTGTCAGTGCCAGGCAAGGTTCTCAACAGAATTCTACTGGAGAGGATGAGAGGGGCAGTCGACCCCATGCTCCGAGACCAGCAGGCAGGCTTTCGCAGGAACAGGTCCTGCGCTGACCAGATTGCCAGCCTACGCATCATTGTGGAGCAGTCACTGGAGTGGAACTCCCCCCTCTACATCAACTTCATAGACTATGAGAAGGCCTTCGACAGTGTAGACAGAGAGGCGCTGTGGAAGCTGCTAAGGCACTATGGAGTTCCCGGGAAGATCATCTCCCTGATCCAGTGCACCTACCAAGACATGAGCTGCAGGATTGCCCATGCCGGCCAGTTGTCAGAAAGCTTCGAGGTGAAGACCGGAGTCCGCCAGGGATGCCTGTTGTCCCCGTTTCTCTTCCTCCTGGTCATCGACTGGATCATGAAGACCACTACAGCAGGCAGGAAAAACGGGATACAGTGGACACTCTGGACGCAGCTGGATGACCTCGACTTCGCGGACGACCTGGCGCTCCTGTCTCACAGCCACAGCCAGATGCAGGACAAGACTACGTGCCTGGAAGCCACATCAGCCGGAACAGGGCTCAAGATCAACAGGAAGAAAACCGAGCTGATGAAGATCAACACCACTGCCAACACACCAGTCACAGTCGGTGGAGAGCCCATCAGGGAGGTGGAGTCTTTTGTCTACCTGGGGAGTGTGGTTGATGGACAGGGAGGCACAGACCGAGACGTCACAGCCAGAATCGGCAAGGCAAGGGCAGCAATGGTCATGCTGAAGAACGTCTGGGCATCCAAAGTTGTCAGCATAAGAACCAAACTTCGCATCTTCAACTCCAACGTGAAGTCAGTTCTGCTCTACGGATGCGAAACATGGAGGACAACGAAGACGATGCAGCAGAAGATCCAGACATTTCTCAACACCTGTCTGAGGCGCATCTTCAACATCCGATGGCCAGAGAAGATCCGGAATGAAGAGCTGTGGGAGCGAGCGGGGCAGGAACCAGTGGCCAAGCAGATCCTGCGGAGGAAGTGGGGCTGGATTGGACACACCCTCAGGAAGCCAGCATCCAGCACCACACGCCAAGCCCTGACATGGAACCCGCAGGGGAAAAGGAAGAGAGGCCGGCCTCGCAACAGCTGGAGGCGGGACACTGAGGCAGAGCTATGTAAGCAGGGTACCAACTGGACTGGAGTGGCAAGACTAGCCCAGAACAGAGTGCGATGGCGAAGGGTTGTCGATGGCCTATGCTCCACGTGGAGCCAAGGGCCTAAGTAAGTAAGTAAGTTATGTCTGCTGCGCGCGCGCGCACACAGACACACACAGACATACGCGCGCGCGCACGCACACACGCACGCACGCACGCACGCACGCACGCACGCACACAGACTTGCGCGAGCCGCGTTTGTGCATGTGCTCCATTGAGACCTATGTGGTGTTCTCTCACTCTACTATGCTATTGAGTGAGAGTCAGTGGGAAAAACAAAGCTCACTACATCAATGAAACTCCCGCTTTCCCCGTCTACAAATAGAGAACTTCCGAAAAGTGACGACACACCCCCAAGAAATGCCAGCATCACGTCAATCAAACATGACGTCGGCAAACTGACGCTGGTACAGTTTTGCGTCAGTGCGCGTGTGCCTTTTCTGCGACGTTTGTGAGGCGTGTGGCTTGTGTAGAGGAAATGTGCTTCGAGTACAAATTTTCGAGTCAACTGACGACAACGGCTGCAGTGAATTTTTCTAATTTTTTTGTATATTTTTTGGCACCCCAGGCTCATTATCTATGTATAGTAGGAGCGATTTTGAGATCTAAAGTGTGTTCACCAGCACTTTCATCAGGTACGGCTTACGCCAAAAGTATAAAAGTGACAACCTCCAAAATTCACTCAGTTGAAGGTCCGTATTCATGCTATCTATGTCCAAAAAAATGGAGTGGTTTAGGTAAATATTACGCCTTTAAACGCCAGAAAGCCACTTTTTTTTCAAAAGGGCAATAACTCGCAAATCATGTGTGCAATCGTACCTGGATCGGGCCTTCTATTCAACAATCTTGATTCATTTAGAAACCCCAAATTTGAAATCGATCGGTTCAGTATTTTCGGAGAAATAGGCATCTGAACTGGGTTCACATGCAATGTCAACTCAGGCTCGGTTTACATGAAAACTATAAGAGCGACCATTTTCTAGTAGTGACTCTGTTCAGAGTCCGTATTCAAGCAATCTACTGCCAAACAATTGAGTGATTTAAATAAATATTACGCCTGTAAACGAAAGACAACCAACTTGTCTCAAAAGGGCGATAACTCCCAAATCACTTAAGCAATCATCACACGCTTGAATCGTCTAATGTAACATTTTGATATATTTGGATACCCCAAATTTGAAGCCATTCGGTTAAGTATTTTCGAAGAAACGGGCCCGGACACAATTCACACACACACATACACACAGACAGCACTCACTGAGGAGGAGTAGCGCGTTCGGTGCACCATACATGTCAGCATCGATGACGCATGTTTTCTTACGTCATTGTCAGAGTTACACTTGCAAAATCGTCTCTGCGGGAGATCGGCAGTGACGTGCGTTTGTACCACAGATGCTTGCCTATGAACGTGGAAATTTTAGCCCGTCCTATGATGTTGTTTCCATTACTATGGAAACAACATAAACAAGATGGCCACTGACCAGCCCAATATGTTGTTTCCATTTAATCACCTGCTGTCGTCACGGTCGTTCTTTTGTAATGCCATGTATTCGGGAGGACACACACACACACACACACACACACACACACTACACTCTCTCTCTCTCTCTGAATGGAAACAACTGACCGGACTTGTCAGACCAATCTTGGTTTTGGAAGAGAGACGTCAAGTTGTTTTCTTTGAAATCTATGACGTTTTCCTCATTGGGATGACGCATAATACATTTGACGTAATAACTTTGACTCGGATACAATTCTTGCAATGAAAGCAGCCCCATGAAAATTGAAGTGTTGCTGCTGCGCAGTGTAAAGATCGAATTTATACCGGCTCAATGTGTTTAACAGACAAGTCTGCGCGGCGAACGTTTTTTCACTATGTGTTATGTCTGCTGCGCGCGCGCGCACACAGACACACACAGACATACGCGCGCACGCACGCACGCACGCACGCACGCAGACTTGCGCGAGCCGCGTTTGTGCATGTGCTCCATTGAGACCTATGTGGTGTTCTCTCACTACTATGCTATTGAGTGAGAGTCGGTGGGAAAAACAAAGCTCACTACATCAATGAAACTCCCGCTTTCCCCGTCTACAAATAGAGAACTTCCGAAAAGTGACGACACACCCCCACGTCAATCAAACATGACGTCGGCAAACTGACGCTGATACAGTTTTGCGTCAGTGCGCGTGTGCCTTTTCTGCGATGTTTGTGAGGCGTGTGGCTTGTGTAAAGGAAATGTGCTTCGAGTACAAATTTTCGAGTCAACTGACGACAACGGCTGCAGTGAATTTTTCTAATTTTTTTGTATATTTTTTATGGCACCCCAGGCTCATTATCTATGTATAGTAGGAGCGATTTTGAGATCTAAAGTGTGTTCACCAGCACTTTCATCAGGTACGGCTTACGCCAAAAGTATAAAAGCGACAACCTCCAAAATTCACTCAGTTGAGAGTCCGTATTCATGCTATCTATGTCCCAAAATTGGAGTGGTTTAGGTAAATATTACGCCTTTAAACGCCAGAAAGCCACTTTTTTTTAAAAGGGCGATAACTCGCAAATCATGTGTGCAATCGTACCTGGATCGGGCCTTCTATTCAACAATCTTGATTCATTTAGAAACCCCAAATTTGAAATCGATCGGTTCAGTATTTTCGGAGAAATAGGCATCTGAACTGGGTTCACATGCAATGTCAACTCAGGCTCGGTTTACATGAAAACTATAAGAGCGACCATTTTCTAGTAGTGACTCTGTTCAGAGTCCGTATTCAAGCTATCTACTGCCAAAAAATTGAGTGATTTAAATAAATATTACGCCTGTACACGAAAGACAACCAACTTGTCTCAAAAGGGCGATAACTCTCAAATCACTTAAGCAATCATCACACGCTTGAATCGTCTAATGTAACATTTTGATATATTTGGATACCCCAAATTTGAAGCCATTCGGTTAAGTATCTTCGAAGAAACGGGCCCGGACACAATCAGTTCACACACACACACACACACACATCCATACAGACGGCACTCAGTGAGGAGAAGAAGCGCGTTCGGAACAGCATACATGCCAGCATCGATGACGCAGGTTTTCTTACGTCATTGTCAGAGTTACACTTGCATAATCGTCTCTGCGGGAGATCGGCAGTGACGTGCGTTTGTACCACAGATGCTTGCCTATGAACGTGGAAATTTTAGCCCGTCCTATTATGTTGTTTCCATTACTATGGAAACAACATAAAAATGTGTGTACTATTATAACAGCACAGGGAGCTCTCCGAGTGAAATTACTACCTTAGGTGAACCCTAATGAAACACAGACGCACATAATTATGCACGTAAATATGGGTACGTTGAAGTTTAGGAAAAAAAGAAGAAAAGTGGGTGGGTGGGTGTTTGGGTTTAACGTCTTTTTCCACCACATAGGGTGATATTAAAGACGGGCAACGATGAAAAAGCCAGCACAAATATTTGGCCCCAGCCGGGGTTCGAAATCACGACCCTAGCATTGGAAGTCCAACGCTCTACCATTCGACCACCCCGGCTCCCCGAAAAAAAGAAGAAACATATCCTGACACAACAACAAAATTAATAATACGGTTTGTTGTTTGTTTGTTTGTTTGTTTTTGTTTTCACCTTGTTGAAAACTGCTGTGGATTCTATGTCTTCAGAAAGCTTGTGCGCCATTTTGACGCCAGAACAGAAAGCAGATATGGAAAAGTCAACACTGGATTATTTAGACGCCGACGAACAGGAGCGGGAACAAAGACAACAAAGAAAGCCATCTGTCGCTAGCAGGATGACGGACATACCAAAGTCTGTCTGGAAACTGGTGAGCATTCGGGTGTCAAGGACACTCGTTTCTGATGCGTGTGAGCGAGTCTGTGTGGTTGAATGTATTTCTGTTGTATGGATGTTACATAATACTTCATTGATCTTGTAAATGGAAATTGCTTTTCTGTCCCGCAACAAACATTAAAAATAATACTACAAATAAGACTACACAGATATATAGTAAAACAAAAAAGTGAGTAAAATCAACGTGACCAGTACAATTTCTTAAAATCAAGAAATCTGACTGCACAGCACACTATCACCTACATGCATTTTAATATCACATTCATCAGATGCTACATGTACGCTCATTCCGGCATTCTCTCTCTCTCTCAATCTCTCTCTCTCTCTCTCAGTCTTACGATAGATGTTGTATGTTGTTGTTGCCTAGATGTTAAATGTTGTTGTTGCCATAGATGTTTTATTTTGTTGTCTTGCAAAGTCATACATGGGCGTTTTGCTGTTCTTCCATACCCATGTCTGTGGACAACACCCTTACGGTAGACAACGGAATTTAACCTTGTCCGTACGTCGTGGGTACAATTGTACCCACGCTTTCATTCAAGCGTCCGTAGTTTAGTCAGTTTTCACGATGTGTCCGTGAAATGTCATGACTTTGTCGATAAGGGTTTTGGACAAGTGCTGAGCAAATATCGTGTGATTTTGAGAGTAGGCAAACAAGTGAATAAACAACAAAAACATTGTACAAACTGCTTGTCGAAACTTTCACGGCCTGAGGGTGTAGTATTTGCAAGTGCACGCTTGTTTGATGAAAGAACACTAATGTGTAAGTTCAGCGTCACCTGCTTTCCCTCCATGTGATGACGTGTGCAGCTGAAGATCCCGGCCTTTGTGCTGCTCGTGTTGACGGGAGTGGTAGAGGTGCTTCTCTTCTCCTCCATCTCATCTTTCGGCACGAAGCTGTTTGAGGAGAACTTCCAGCTCACCGCTACAATGGCTGGACTGGCCATGGGTGGGTCACTGTAGGTCACAGAATACACTTGTTTTTCTGCTCTTTGGCTTCTACTGATGTCAGGCAGCAAATTTCCTTCGAAACAATTTTGCCCAGTAAAACGGACAATGCTTTCCATACGCAAGACATGTCGACAAGCTGCGTGGCAAAAATGAAGCCTCGAAAACGTAAGTTTGATAGTCTGCTGATGCAGCGTCCGTGCCAACCCCACATAGTGAAATAGCACAACACTGTGCACTCTGGTATTCACGCCCCGCACATGCCCAAGGATACGGTTAAAAATAGGTCACTCATCAAGTCAAGTCTGCCACTGATGAAGTCGAACATGCCGCATTTCACCAAGATCATAAAAATTGGCATCAGATGCACGTTTACAAACTGTTAAAAAAAAGTCCAGGAAAACAAGTGAAATTCACTTTAATAATGTCGGTCCTCTTATTCCCTAACCTGCCTCATTTGAATAATGTACTGTGACCCGAAGCAGTGTCCGTCATCTCCCGCAAAACTCCCTGACCCGCCTCATTTGCATTGTATTCTGTGACCTGAACACTTGTTCCTACACTTAGGCTGGTTAATTGCTTGGTCAGGGTGACTGTGATGACGGGGCAGACGGGACAACGAGGGAAATTAGCCAGCAATTTCCTTTTCTCTCCCAGTCGAGAATCGAACTCGCACCCCGAGACTGACAGTCTTTGACAGTCCAGCTCTCATCCGCTTGGCTATCGTTACCCCCAACCCCCTACTTACCTGCACGTGTATCTTGGGTACAAATAAGCTGCGGGACCTCCACGTGTCTCTAGCAGTGACTGAGTTAACAGAATGGGTCGAGCTTCCCGTAAGTTAAACGATCGGGTTGGTTTCTTACTTATTCATTCACCAGTTTTCGTAACTTAGTCATTCACAAGTCTTCTTAACTTATTTATTCACCAGTTTTCGAGTTTCCAGCGTGGAATTACTTTCACTAAATTTAGAGGTTTTGAGAGGTTTAGAGAGGAGTGAGTGAGTTAGTGAGTGAGTTCAAGGGTTTTAGGGCGAGCAGCAAAGACTAATTCGCGGCTTGTGAGAAGGACAATACGTAGAACAAGAATGTTTTTTTCTGTCAAAGGTGGTGTGGCCACAATTGGGGGTGCTGGGGGCACGCTGGGAGGGGGGATACTGATGCGGAAGCTGAAACAAGACCCCAAGACCATCGCTAGACTGTGTAGCATCAGCGCCCTGGTGGCCGGAGTGGCGTCCCTTAGTTACGTCTTCTACTGCCAGCCTCCCTCTCTGGCTGGACTGCAGGTGCCATACACACCCAGGTCAGAAGCTAGAGCTGTTCTCACATTAAAAAGCCAGCAACAAAAAGAAATTACTGTTAGTCGATTTGATGCTTTTAATCAGGGTCCGTATGTAGAACACGAGGTTAATTTAACCCACGGCTACGGGCCTAACCCAGACTAGGACAAAAGAAACCCCAAAATAAAATTAAATAAAAAAAAAAAAGGAAGCGAAGAAAGATCCTTCTACAACGGCATAGGCACCTTGCTGGAATGGACCCGCTTCCTGATTTAAAACAAACAACAACAACAAAAACAGCAGAAAATTTAACACTAGAGCTAGTTTAGCTCAAGGTTAGCCTTTAACTCGGGGCTAAACTCCCTACCCCCTACTTTTACATGCGGGCCCAGGGGTGAACAATAGAGCGTCCGACTTCAGCAGATGCGATACTGAAGCTCAGTTAGACTAGTTTGCACCGTGATCTTCGGGCTGTATTAGGTGAATTACACCAACACAGCCACGCTCATCTAGTATAGTTCGGCCATTTGGTTCGGTTTAGGGGTAGATTTAGGGTTAGGGTTAGGTTCAGATGTTAGGGTTGGGGGTTACCGTACGTGTGTTAATGGTGTAATCGCTATGTTGTTTAGACGGTCGCAGTGAATTTGCAACACATGCAAATGACACAAGGGTGTACGTCATATAACGATCACTAATTCAGGACGTATTCTCACAGTACCACGTTCTACCCATCGCCGGACGGGAAGTTGAATTCGCCCTGCAACAGCAACTGTGGCTGTCATTTGCGGACCTTCTCTCCTGTGTGTGGTGCAGATGGAATCACCTACTTCTCTCCGTGTCACGCCGGCTGCCTGGGGAAGGAGAATGTCACGCTTCAGGTGAGTTGTCACAAAAAAGGAAGACAAAAGCAACAGCAAAGGTGAGTGAGTTTTATTGCTTCAAGCCGCGCAAGCCACGAAGACTAATTCGCAGCTGAGTGTGCCTACACTACTTGAAAAAAACAAAATTGTAACGTTGGACAAAGGATGCAAACTAGTCTACTTGGTCCACGCCGGGATTCGAACTCATGACTCGAGTATTTGAAAGTCCAACGCTCTACCATTCGGCTATCCCGGCTCCCCTAAGAGTTATGAACTGAGTTTATTCATCAGTTTCATTGTCGTCACCGTCGTCATCATCATCATCATATGCGATGAAACCACTCATACGCAAACACAAACATCTATATCCTTTTTCAGACGTTCGGAAACTGTAACTGTATAAAGATGCCATCAACATCAGAAGTTGAAGACGACCACGAATCCGGCTTCCACCATTACGAACAAGTTTACACAGGGAGAGCCAAGTATCAGCAACAGCAACAATCCGGGTCCTTCGACAGGAGCGCCTCCTATGGCGGAGAGGTGACGAGAGGGAGGTGCGGCCCCGTGGGACCGTGCTCCAAGTTCTACATCGCCCTGCCCTTCATGATCTTGGGCGTGGTCTTCCGGTCCTTTATGGTCACTCCTCTCTCCATGCTCATCCTCAGGTAGCGTGTACAAGACAAGACAAGACAAGACAAGACACAAAAGACAAGACAAAAGACAAGACAAAAAGACAAGACAAAAAGACAAGACAAGACAAAAGACAAAAGACAAGACAAGACAAGACAAAAGACAAGACAAAAGACAAGACAAGACAAGACAAGACAAAAGACAAGACAAGACATTGATCAATAATGACATAAAACAACACTAAAAGTAATGAGCCTCAGGCCCTAAAAGAAGAAGCAAAAACATAAAATACTTTCTTTTTTTTTTTAATCATCTTTACTCCTCACACCACACACCCCCTCCTTTGCCCCCCACCCCCCCCCCCCCCTTTTTTTTTTCCCTCTGGTCTCTCACTCCCTGTCACTCTCGACCTATCAAATAAAATTATTCTGAATTCTCCCTCTCTCTCTCCTCACCCACCCACCACCGGCCAGAAAGCCGCTTCAACCAAATCCGCTCGCGTCGCCTTTGCCACTCTTCTGCACATAAAGCCCAAGCTTCACTGGCAGCTTGCCTCTTGTTGCAGCCCCCTGACATGTACCTTGCCCTACTAATTAAATACATAAATCACGCCTTTTCGTGACAACAAAAATCACTACAAACTAGCACACTCGCCAAACAGGGTTGTCGAAACTAAACACTGCACGCTCAATTTGTGTCCCTGCGCCTCTGTGTGTGTGTGTGTGTTTGTGACGGTGTGTGTTATATGTGCGTTAGTGTGTATCTGTGTGTGGGTAATCTTGAAGAATAGTATACGAAATTCTGGGAGCTATTTGCACGCACTTTTTCGGGTGCTTTCGGTTCTGCTCGATGCAAAGAGACGTTAGACACTCTGACCTGCTCACTTTGACCTCTCCTTCCCCACAAACATGCACAAAATATCCTGAAATGACTGCCGACCGCAGCCGAGCAGTCATCTCCCCGCCATTTTGATTTCTGATCCGAGTGTCGTTTCTCCGGTAAGCAGGCGACACGCGAATAGGAAAGGGCCTGTGAATGTATGAATGTGCTTCACCGTTGATTCATCGTGTACACTGACACAGAGCAGAGACACACATCTAACGTGCGTGCAAATAGCTCCCAGAATTTCGTATACTATTCTTCAAGATTACAGTCTGTGTGTGTATTACTTCAGTCGAATCAGTCTAATCTGTGTTGAAGGAGCGTGCCAGTGCAAGACAAGGCGTTTGGATTGGGGCTTGAGTGGCTCGGCTTGAGACTTCTCGGTAGGTCACCCCCGCTGACTGATCCTGAATTTTTCATTTGTATTTCATTTACTGCTGCTGTCAGTTCTTTGACAAGAGCTTTGTTACGTTTTGCTGCCGTGCAGTGATTGGTTTGTTTTGTCCACTCACATTCCTTGTCTCTTAGTCTGTGACAATAAAGTCTATCTTGTCTTAAAGGTCCTAAGTTTAAAATCTTTAGGCTCACAGATTAGCCTGAGCTGTTTTTGTTTTGTTTTGTTTCTTTGTTTGTTTGATTGGTTCATTGTGGTTTTTTTTATTTATTTATTTTTTTTATTATTATTATTATTTTTATTTTTTATTTTTTTTATTTTATTATTTTTTTTTTTTTGGGGGGGGGGGGGGGGGGTTGGCAGCAGTTTAACGTCCTTTTTGATGTATGGGTGATATCAAAGACGGGGCAACGAGAAAAAGGCCAGCACAAATATTTGGCCCCAGCCGGGATACGAACCCACGACCCGAGCATTAGAAGTCCAACGCTCTACCATTCGGCCATCCCGGCTCCCCGTTCATCAACCGAAATAGAAGAAAACATATGTATGTAACTACATATCTTTCCCTTTTGATTCAAGGCACCATCCCCGGACCCATTCTCCTTGGTACCATCATCGACAGCGCATGCGCGGTGTGGCAACTGTCTTGCCGGGGAAGCGGCCAATGCTGGGTGTACAACCTGGCTGACCTTAACCTTCGCCTGGCCCTCTACTGGGCCGGCACGTGCATCCTGACGGCCATGTTGTGTTTCTGGGCCAGCCGCTTTTTGTCCAGTGAGGTCATGGACAGTGTGCCCAAAGCCATCGCTTTGTCGGCCACTCCGCCACTGCGGTACGTCAGCGATTTCTCGGAAGATGAAAAGAGCGATGTGTACGACAATCCTCATCCCAGCTCACCGAAGGCTGTCAGTGCAAAGGTCCCGAGTACGCCGGCCGCTTCTCCGAAATCTCAACAAGGGATCTACGAAAATGTCCCAGCGAGTTAAAAGGAAATGGTAGAATGAGACTGAGAAGTTTGACAAATTGTAGGTGTCACTGCGGTTAGATTAAAAACCTGGAATCGTTAAGTTTGCGAAATAAATACATCGGGGTTCCTGGCTTCACCGTGGTTTTTGTTTTTGTGTGTCTTTCATTTCAGTTTATTGGTTCCAATGGCATGGTGTGATTTTCAAAAAGCCTGAACTGTTCACAGTTATTTATCAATTTTGATCGATTTATTTATTACCAGTTTCCACTGTTATTGAAGTCATGCAGTCAGTTGTTCAGTATTACTTTTCCCAGGGACGGATGTGGATTTTGGGTTTGTGTGCGTGTGTGTAGTGTCATGTCTGCGGGTGTGGTGTTTGTTCCTTACTAACGTCACCCCGGCATGTGTTCCGTTCTTTTGCTCTTATCAGTTTTACAGACATCTGTTTCTTCAACCAACCACACACACACACAATATCAAACAAACCCAATCTGTATGTCTTTCTTTATTTTTATTTCAAAATCGTCAGAGATATTAACAAGAAAATAAATTGAATATGACAAAATTTGGCTTCTGTTAAAGAGAGAGACATGTTTCTGCCAAACTAAAGCGTGATCCAGCTCAAAACCCGTCCAAATAACGCACAAAATATTTGGTGTGAAGTCAATCGTAATCGTAACAGCTGCCACAACACTTAACCCAGGACGCAGCAAAACCACCCCCCTTTCGGATAATAAAGATTTATTGAACTGAAAAGGTTACCAGGTAACTCGGCAAACCGCAAACTCGGCCTACCTAATGGTGAGTTCGGCCCACATGTAGTCCCCCTTCCCCCCATCCAACCTGCTTAGTTATTTGTGGCTTACCGCCGCGCACGCACAAGCAACAAAGGCTATTTCGCGGGACGAGAAATCCGAGACAAAGGAAGCTGCTACATCAGTAGCTGAACAGTAAGGGACGACACCTAGGAGACACACACCACATCGGAAAAGTCGACGCGGAGAGCGACGACGATAACGAACTGTATGTGTTCATGACAAAGTCCTCGCCAGACCACGGCAACAAAATACCTGTGACGGTTGGAGGTGTGGGAGATATGAACATGTTAGTAGGAGCTGGTGATTATATACTTATATTACTGTATACATAAGATGTATGTTGCAGGTCAGTGCTTTAGGAAGCGTAGCCTCTGAGGAAGCCATAAAGAAGGGGAACTGATGTGGATGGGAAGAGTGCCTTCATTTCTGGTGTCAGTCCTGGCACTTCTTCAAAAAGTTTTATTAAAATCAAGCTTCACTGCTTTTACAAGTCAGAGAAGGAAAACAAGACACATCCTGTTTTGTTAAGCATATAAATATGGATGAGCGTGCATGTGGATGTCGGTGTTCGGGTGAATGGTTGCTGGTTTCATCAAATCACATTCTTTGTCTCCCGTTTTCTGCAGTTTTGTGGTAATTACAACAACTGTGGCTGTTTTGTTTCTGTTCAACTCCTTAACTTTCACCTGACTCATTCTCAAATTCTAGGAAACAGTGAGAAAGGACTGCAGGGGAAGAAATGGGGAGAAGAAAGGCAAAAACTGACTGCGCATGACCGGGCAGAATACAAGGAGCGAGCTGAGGATGCTGGCCGCCTGAACGTCAGATCCACAATGATAAAAGTACATAAGATGATCAGCTGCAAAAACTTACATGCTTTCGAATTAAGCCTGGTACTCCTATTTGGTTTGGTCCACATGTTGAAAATGAACAAGTCACCATTTCACTGGATACAACCTGTTCTGCCAGGAGCTTGCAGCAGAAAGGATTGAAGGGTTTTTTTTTGTTGTTCGGTTTTCCCCCATCGCTTTTTTGTTTTTTGTCGGGTTTTCTGGTTGTTTTTTGTTTGTTGTTTGTTTTGTTTTTCTTGGGGGGGGTGGGGTTGCTGTTGTTTTTGTTTCGTGGTTTTTGTGTTGTTGTTTGGTTGGGGTTTTGGGGGGGGGGGGGGGGTTTGTGGCTGTTTTGTTTCTGTTCAACTACTTAATTATTCACCTGTCTCATTCTCAGATTCTAGGGAACAGTGAGAAAGGATTGCAGGGGAAGAAATGGAGTGATGAAAGGCAAAAACCGCACAGAATACAAGGAACGAGTTGAGGATGCTGGCCGCCTGAACGTCCGATCCACAATGATAAAAGTGCATAAGATGATCAGCTGTAAAAACTTTAAACGCTTTCGTTGCAGCTGTTTGACAGGACAGGAGAGGTTCAGCTTCTGTGAAAAAGTCGAGTGCCAGTCAATCCTTCCACTGTGAAAAGAAGGGTGTCGCAAGTGAAGAGAAAGGGGTGGGTGTTTAACGTCCTTTTCCGCCGCATATGGGTGATATCAAAGACGGGGGTAGTTCATATACACAAAGGAGTATTCCTGAGAGATCACTGACTGGGCTTGTTGGTGTGTCTTTTCAGTGAGGATGGTGGGCAGGGAAAGTTTGACAAACACAGAGGCAGCAAAGGGTAAATTTGGTGTGCAGGGCGTGCCACAAGACTTGCGGCCACTCCAACCACCGGCACTGTTGAACTTGGCAGCCATTAAAAGGCTGCTAGCATGCAAAGAGTCAATCAAGAGGTATGCACATGTATGTGTATATATGTATAACTGGCACAGTCAATGAACCAAACTACTTAACCTCAGTCTGTACATACAGTGGGCGCGTGTTTGGGAGTTTAACGTCCTTTTTTTTCACCACTTAGGGTGATATCAAAGATGGAGCAACAAGAGAAAGGCCAGAACAAATATTTGGCCCCAGCCGGGATTCCAACTCCTGACCCGAGCACTGGAAGTACAATGCTCTACCCTCCGGCTGTCCCGGCTCCCCAGCAAAGAGAAAGGTTCAGCTTAGTGTATACACTGAGGACAGTTGTCAGTGCAGCTTCGGCACAATTCATGGTCTGTCGGACAGAGAGAAGTTATCCCAACTGTAACAAGGGTTGAGGTGAAGAAAGGGGAAAGGGGGGCCTTGAATAATTTGTTGGTGTTTTGTTCTCGTAGGCCTTTTAGATGTACAGTTGGAGCTGGTGATTATGTTTTATATAATTCATGTTGCAGATCAGTGCTTTTGGAAGTGCAACCTGAGGCAACTTCTGGAATCTGTGAGAAACTTTGCACATTCCTTATGATTTACTATTATTACCTGGATATATATAGGCTGAACCCATTGCTTCTTAATGTTTTACAAAAATCTCGAGATATATATATATACATGTATATGCTGAACCCACTGCTTCTTAATGTTTTGCAAAAACTTCTGAGTGGGCAAGATTTTTGGACTTTAGGCGAGCAAAAACTTGAGTTTTTCAGGATTACAGTGATGCCAAAGGAAGTGCAGTATCGATTCTGTTAACTGAAAATCTGTTCTGTGAATCGAGTTCTAATACTTCTATTGTGTATATTAGTATTATTACACATCAGTTTATTGTGATATCCTGTATTGTGCATGTTTGAGAAACAGCGTTGACTGCTTATCATTTCATAGTCAGTATTCCCTAAAGTAGAAACAAAACAAACTTAGATAACCTTATTTACTAGCATTGTGTGTGTGTGTGTGTGTGCATCGTGTGGCTGCTTAGTGTTCTTACTCTCTAAGTATAGTTTTGTGTAAGTTGTGTTAAAAGTCACTTGAATTTTTTTTTTTTTTTTTTTTGTGGTCTATTTCATTGCTTTTTCAGATTTTCAAGAGTTGGCACAGACTGTACCGATTTTAACGATATACAGTATCACCACTCAGTAATACTTGCGCCTTGGAGACGTAGGAAGAGTTGTGAGGAGGTTGCGGACGGGCACCCCACTGACATGACAATGGCCGCCTTGGTGGACAGTGATCGGACACTGAGAGACACCAACATGTGTCGGGGTGTTTTACTCTTGTTTTAGTTGGTTACCGGTACATCAGACACCACCGATTTATTGCAAAGCAGGGTGTCCCAAAAGTCGTAAAGTTTTGGAGTTGGGGGGGTGGGAGTAGTACATGTATATATATATATCATAGTTGTTTTGTTTTTGGTGCGTGTGTTATGTTCCTAGAGCTCTTAAGAACAGGTGCTCTAAAGATCGTCAGTATTATTATTATTATTATTTACCAAAAATAACAGCCAAACTGTATACAAAAATAATGCAGTTTGCTTGAAAAAAACAAAAGAAAAATCGGCAAATAAAGCACATATTTGGCAATCAGCATAACAGTTTTAAAAAAATCACAGACACACAGGCTCCAACACACACAGACACATTCTGTTCCAAACTTACAACACAGCCAGCTAGACTAGATCTAAATCTCAACCGAGAAATGTTGATATAAAAACACTTGTGTCGATGTTGAGAGTCCCATGCCACCATCTGTCAGGAAAGTAGATCAGCTGAAAACGGAAAAAAAAAATTTAAAACCCTAGATACTCAATCTCAATCTGACAAAATCCACTGAACTTACACTAGTGGAAGCGGTATGTAAATGGTTGTACTTAATACTTTAGGCTCACAGTAGCAGTAGTAAAGAAATGAGGTGATTCACATAAGGTGCACATACTGGTTTAATTAATATTTGACCAACACAGCCGCACCAATAAACCATCAGATTAAGTAAAAATCTTCACTAGGAATCTGCAATTCTAACCATTTGATGAACATCAGAACACCGCCATTTTGCTACATAGGTAAAGAATATGAGCGTATGTGGAAGGAGCAAAGGGACATGACACAGGGTCACTGATCTATACATGTACTACAAGAACATGTTTTGTTGACATCGGTGACAGCGCTGAGCTTTAACGCTCGCCAACGGCCCCTAAAAATGGTGTCTGGCAAACTCGATTTACGGTACTATTCGCCCGGCTGGCGACCTGAAAATTACTGCCAGTGGTAGAGATTCCTTGCCTGTACATGGACTCTTGACACACGCTGTAATCGGCACAAATTTGTTTAAACTTGATTCGATCAAAAACCATGAGCAGCCGGTCAGTTGGACACAGAGATTGTTGCCAGAAGGAGAGTGCACAAAAATGAAACAGTGTTGTTGAAAGTTATCTTTTTTATTAGCTGCAATAGTTATACAATTTAAAATGGGACCGCATTTTCAATCAAAGTGTCTGGCAACCTGAAAAATTTTGTGGCAACCTCAACTTCCCAGGTTAGGAGCCCCGCTGGCTCCTTAGCCTGGCTTGCTAAATCTCAGCCCTGCGGTGATGAAGTTGTAACCACATGACCACCCACCGACTGCTATGTACAGGAGGAAGAGAGAAGGCCATCTTAAAAACCACCCACCGACCGCTATGTACAGGAGGAAGAGAGAAGGCCATCTTAAAAACCACCCACCGACCGCTATGTACAGGAGGAAGAGAGAAGGCCATCTTAAAAACCACCCACCGACCGCTATGTACAGGAGGAAGAGAGAAGGCCATCTTAAAAACCACCCACCGACTGCTATGTACAGGAGGAAGAGAGAAGGCCATCTTAAAAACCACCCACCGACCGCTATGTACAGGAGGAAGAGAGAAGGCCATCTTAAAAACCACCCACCGACCGCTATGTACAGGAGGAAGAGAGAAGGCCATCTTAAAAACCACCCACCGACCGCTATGTACAGGAGGAAGAGAGAAGGCCATCTTAAAAAGTTTGGATTTGCAGTGTTTGATAAAGACAAAATACAAAACAAACTGGTGGAAGAAGATGGCTCACCTCCCCTTGGTTTATGGTGCATTCCAGTGGCCCATCTAGGGGATGTAACTCAGGATAATCTTCATACAGCCACTGCAGAGTTGTCCTGTTTGGATGAAAGTGAGGCGTCTTCTCTGGGGGAAGCATGAACCACCGCTGTCAACAAAAATAAATAAATGACATATTTTAGGTCCGAGGATTTGAATTTAAAAAAAACAACAACAAAAACACAACAAGTCAATCAAATAACCAACGAACACACCAACAAAATTAGTACAAGTATTGCTAAGATGCAGGTTTATAAACCACACCTTTTCTTTTCCTGCACATTCTAGTTTGTTTTGTGTGTCCCCCCCCCCCCCCCCCAAGGGCCCTAGATAACAAGCTGTCACACTTACCTTCCTGCCGTAAATGACTTCTCCGAAACCTGGTCCATGGAAATGGAATGGTACCCCTGTACCAGCACCTGACGTCAAAGGAAACGGAACGTTTCTGTAACTGTAAATACGATGTGCATACCATACAGACTGATGGGTATAAGATTCAAACCCATGCCTCACGATCCACAGCAGATGCCTCAAGGGGGTTAATGCTACCATTTTTAGGCCTACAGATCGTTTTGAGCTGTTTTTTGTGGTATCTGTCATCACACTAGACAGACAACTGGACAGTGACAGAGTCTGTAATACTGGCACTGAGCCAACAAAAGCATACTCAAAATGACACGGCGATCACACTGAGCACTCCAGAAGTGTAACACCAGCTGGCTGCTGTAGAATTTGAATGTTTGACCGCGCACACAAACTGTAAACAATGCATCGAAAGTTGTACTAATTATCAAGATACGGTATTTTCAATCGCACAGGTGCACTCATGAGCAAAACTCTTCCAAAACATAAGTCGGCTTAGACATGAAGGAATTATCCCGCTTAACCACTAGGCCAAACCCCTTGTGCCATCAACGTCTGCTCTTTGCCAACAAAGTGGAATTTAAATTGCACCCAGCAGCAGCTGAACAGTAAGAATAAATGAACAATCACTCAGTGACTCACCAGCCAACCCAAAACTGTAGACACCAGTGAGACCTGGTAGTGAGTATGGAGGAGGGATGTACTTGTCAAAAAGCTCCTGCCACTCGGTGTAATTGTTGTCACCAAACCAGTAAAATGTTTCTGTATGAAAATAAAAACCCACAGATTAAAAACTCTTTCAGATTTCCCCTCTTCACCTACACATATTTCATTCAGTCTTGAACGAGGCTTAGTTCAAGGCAATGCATCTGACCAAGTAACAGAGTGGAGGTATGACTCAACTGCCAAGTTTTCATTAAGAGTAATTATTTAACTTTACGCAAACTTTTCCAAAAAAATAAAAAAAGGAAAATCTCATACCATTTCCAAGCATTCCTAAAGTCTGTGGTTTCATGATTTCCTGCACATACTTGTCCAAAGTGACATCAACTGAAAAGAAAAACAAATAAATATTTAGTGACTTATTCATCTTCAGATTCTTTACCAGGCAAACCATGATGGATGTTACCTGTCCTGAGAATGCCATGAGGCTGAGGGGAATTTTTAAAAAGTCCACTGACAAGCTCACTTATAATGTCAACATGTTTGTGATTTTATTGAATATTTAATATATTCAACAGCAATGGTGTATACTCCTCTCTTAGTCTTAGTGTGTCACCTCAGATGAAAGTGTAATCCATGAAAGATGTAAATATAAGAGTTAAGAGAGATTTATTTACATGAGCATTAATACCTTTTCGGTATGAATAAGTGTTGGCAGAACTTAGTCGTATAACTTTGGCCCCATATTTCTTCAGCATAACCTCTCTCTTGCAATCATTTATAAATGCCTGCAAAACAAAAACAAAAAAAATTACTCTGCCATCTGTAAAGTAAAAAAAGCAAAAACAGTGTACAGTGCGTGTAATTTATTACCCACTTTATACAAATGTAATAGGATTCATTATACTTATTGTACTCTTCACTTAGTATCATTCACACGCACAAATGATTCTCTGACAAAAATAAAGTAACAAATTCATGCATTTGTATAATGATATGACACATGCATATCAGATGCTGAGAACATACTTACAATACATAATCAAAAAATGCTTACAGAATTGTCGGTGGCTCCTTTTATAACCACTGGCTGTGAAAATGCGTATCTGAAAGTAAATACATAAACAATGAAATAAATGCAACTTTAACATGCATAATGCATTTTTATTTTAAAGTCACATATACCTGATTGTGCTATAGATGTACTGGTACATGAACATCGTCTACAAACATAACCTGCATCCTAAGGATTTTTTTTATTTTTTATCACTCCTTCAATCTGCTTGTGTGAGCAAGTGGTAATGAAGTGAGGGTAACGGTGCAAGTTATTTGGTTGTTTACTCGTCAACTCACAGACGGGTATTAATTAAAGCACAAAACGTGTGAAGGGGGGAAAAATGCCAAACGCGATAAACAACAACCCTACCGTGACAGAAATTCTTCCTGTGTCAGGTCTTCCGCATCTCGAACTTCGATCGTACAAGGCCCAGGAGTTGCCAGCAGCTTGTCTTCATCAGTATGCCTTAACAATCACATAAGAAAATAAACTGCGGCGCGCGT
Organism: Batillaria attramentaria; assembly: GCA_018292915.2. Lineage (NCBI taxonomy): Eukaryota > Metazoa > Mollusca > Gastropoda > Batillariidae > Batillaria > Batillaria attramentaria. The sequence goes on along the minus strand of JACVVK020000026.1, from coordinate 1,358,724 downwards.
GTAAAAAGAATAGTGTGTTGTAAAGTCTTTTAAAGATTACTAGTACTAGTAGCAGCAGTACTGCTAACCTCGAAGAGTGCTTCCCGCGCAAGGTGCCTTGAAGTTGCACATGTATGTGCACGACAGGCAAGGAAAGTCCGTGAAATTGTATATTTGTAAAGACATGCACAAAACTATTCAGTTCTTACCATCCACCATCATCTGCCCATACCGCTGACAACGCTAAAGTGAGCAAACTGAGGTTAATTTTCATGTTCATTCTCGAAGCCATCTTTTTTTCCACACGTGTGCATAGTGGCCCATACCAAACATACCAAAAGCTCTCAGGCTGACCAAGACTGCTGAGAGCCGATTCGGTCACGTTTGCGACACGTCAGGAGCTTCAAACTTGTGACACTTTTCACTTCTGGGGGAATGTTTTCTCTCCTGACTTTGTTAGGATATTTCTTACACTTGTCTACATTACATTACTTGTTATAACATGTTTGTTACACATTTTAATCTATGTCGTGATGAGATCGTTGTTCTCGTTTCCGATATATACAGACTTCCATGTGACAAGTTGTGGATGCCGGCAAAATGTTTGTACTAGTTCAAATGAAAGACACCGTTCGTATTCCGCCAAACTTGCTGCATCTTGACACCACGCAAGCTATCATGGAAATTCTCAACAAGAAACTTGCAAACAAGGTATTTCTCGTGTATACAGCTCTTAATAAAATTTGCTTGTTCCGTCAAACCAGAAACGTGTATGCCTCTTGTGTCTGTGGATGGCGCTGCTCTAACAGAGCACTTGTTCTTATGCCACTCAAAGATTAAAGATTATATATTCAAAGAGTTGATCCTCGCTGCACAAATCTGTAACGCGTATGCTGTCAATACACACGGCTGTTTCTGCCTAAGATAGAGTGGCATTGCTTGATCAGGGCAGTGCAGCTTTATCAAAGGCTAACTCAGTAACTGTCACAGCATCAGCACATTTTGACAACCAGTTCGTGTTGTGCCGGTTTTGCTTCATACAGCCTTAGAGCCCTGCTATTTTAAGTGTTCATCTGGCACCAGAGGTCAACATTTTAAGTTAATTAAACCTTCCGTTGATACTCACCTTTTTCAACACCTTTTCTCTAACAGATCGAATGACTACTGGAATGAATTACCTCATGAAACAGTATTAGCAGGAACGATGAACACATTTAATAACTCATTAAATAAACACTGGTAGCAGTGTATATTCTTGGTAAATTTAAAGATAGAATGGCTAGGGCTGGACATTAACACGCTGCACTAGACTAAGAAATTGAAATAGGCAAAAACCTGTAAAGCCTGCAAGCCATTATATATATATATATGATTAATAACATCAAAAGCATAATTTAATGAGTATGAATGATTATTTTCTGTTGCAAGCCATGGATTAACTGTCAGGAATGTTTGGAGTTGTCTGTCTTCTCTTTTTTCAGGTCGTGCATAATGTAGGCCTGTGCATTGCCCTGTGGGATATTGTCCGCTTTGAGGATAGTTTCATTTTTCCAGGTGATGGGGGCACACACACAATAGGTGAGACTGCATTTCAATGCAAATTTGAATGCTGTTTTGCACAACATAAAATGTCTTAGATAAATTTATGCTAGACGAGGCCTCGAAGTGCCTAGTTGCTTCTCACTTACAGCTGTAGCTGTGGAAGTAGTGGTAAAGACTGGCCCACTATTAAGACTACATCTACCACATTATTAACTCTTTCGCTGCCCAATTTCTAAATGAACAGCACTTGCCAGCGCCAAGCAGCGATCATCAAATGTGTCAGGACCATGGTAGCCATTCGGGCTACCGCCCTGAACAAAACTGGTAGCCCCAAAAAAAAATTCTGGAAGCCGGAGTGGCTGCTAGGTTCTGATTCATCTCAGAATTCCTGCTCGCCATTCCGGGCTACCGCTACCGGAGCTTTCACTCGCCCGACGGTAAATTTGGTAGCGAAAGCAAGCGGGCGAGCGTATTTGACGATCGCTGGCCAAGTCTCTTTTCAACTGTGAGAACTGTTGGGCGGAACGTTTTCACAATTTTATGGTCGAGGGGTGAAGGATAGGGTGTTGTGGATGCCTGACAGTTAGATATGCCTGTCCAGACACTACACCCCGTGAAGTACGGTCCCCTTGACATGACCCTTCAAAGTCGACAAAAGTCGCCTGTGGCGGCTGGCCAGCATGTCAACTAAAGTCGCCTATGGCGGCAAAAGAGGATATGTGACCCGGTGAAGTTGAATGCTAGAAAATTCAGTGTTGTCACATTGGTGTTTTTGTTTCGTTTGGGGGAGTGTTTTTGTTGTTGTTTTTTGTCTTTTTCATATGAAGACATTATCTTGCTTTGGAGAGCATGCAGCGCAGATTTTTCCAGTAGTTCAACTTCAAAGTCAAACTCCTTCAGACTGCTCAGTTTGTCATTCTCTGTTTCTAGTTCATTTCAGATATGTTATGTTCCGTCCCTTCGTTGATGAAGTCTTGATTGGCAAGGTGAAAAGTTGCAGCAAGGAAGGAGTTCATGGTAAGGGCAGATAACTGTGTTCATTAATTGCTTACATTAGGACTGTCCCTATCGATATAGAGTAGGAGTGTAATTAGTGGGACGGTTGTGTTTTGTGCTTTGCTACTTAAAGGCCATCATTAACTTGCTACATTCAGATAGATCTCCTTGTTCCTCTTCCTTAACTGTGTGAGCGATCCTGACATAGTCAATAAGCAAAGATCCCCAGCTTGTGTAAAAAGAGCCGCCCCAACCACATGGCTTGCCGAGCTTGTCCGATACTTTGGCTCAGTTACTATACATTCTCCTGCTTAGTTCGGTTTAGGGTTAGGTTTACCTTTAGGGTTGGGGTTACCTTATAATAATAATAAATAATAATGAGTATTGTATAGGCGCTTTACCCAATTTCCTGAATCGGCTCAAAGCGCCGCGAACTGAACCCAACACGCACGCTCACGTGAATCACACGCGTTCTCTCACACACTTGACATAAACACATTACAATCACGTGGTGCGAAGGGTCAGCTCAGCTATTTAAATTTCGGGATTTAGAATTGCATTTATTTTTCAAATTTGGTGGGCTGAACATTTCCAAAGCAGGGTGCAATCGCTTTGTTGTACAGACAGTTGTAGTGCATTTACAGCAGGTGCAAATGACACAAGAGGGCGAACTATACCAACGCAGCGATACTTTATGACTGCTATGCTGGCGGAGCGAAGGACCAAGAGTGGCAAGATGGGGTGCAGATATTGTGTTGCACAGGGTTACTTTAGAGATGGCGGGTATCAGATTACTGTTCGCCTTGCAAACCAGCCTCAGTATTGAACGGTCCTTAACATGCCATCAAGATATATATATAATATATAGAATGGCTGGAAAGTAATGTAATGTTGAAATATAAGATAGTCAGCTGTATGCAAATACAGCTGCTTTGCCATCAGCAGTACACGAAACGACGGACTAGTAATCACTTCAGGAGGCTATGTGAACTGATTCCTGCCAGTGTTTTTTGTTTGTTTGTTTTTTTCAGTTTCCATGGGATTCTTCGACGATGTGTTCATCCCATCTGATGCACTTCAACATCCATCCAAATTGTATCCTTTCACTACTCTGATCTACGATTAAATTAATACATTGCTTACTGCTCACGGGGAATTTCCCCATTCTTCTGGTTCTCTTCCCATCGCTGGCTTACTTTACAGTTTGAGCCACTGTTGACATAATAAAGCGAAGAATCTGCGAAAGTAATGGTTCTTTTATATGTTTTGCAAGGGAGAACACTCTGCCTATATGCACCTTGATAACTGGAAATGTTCAAGCATTGGAGAAAAGATGAATATTGGCAGTTGTAGAATATTGGCAGTTGTAGAATATTGGCAGTTGCTGGTGAGGGGAATAGGTTCCTGTGTAGCTTACACTGTACACAGTGTTTTAATTTGTACTGTACATGTACATTTTATATTTTCCCCAACACCAAAACATAATAATAATTGTATTGTATAGGCGCTTTTCCCAATTGCATAAATCGGCTCAAAGCGCCGCGAACTGAACCCAACACGCACGCTCACGTGAATCACACGCATCCACTCACATACTGGACATAAACACATTACAATCACGTGGTGCGAAGGGTCAGCTCAGCTATTTAAATTTCGGAATTTAGAATTGCATTTATTTTTCAAATTTGGTGGGCTGAACATTTCCAAAGCAGAGGCAAGCAACATGTTTCAGGCTGCAAAAAAAAAAGTCTTCTGTCAGATATATGCATACTGTAACTTTTGTTAATTTCCTCAACAAAGTGTTAGCAATGAACAGGAGCAGCTGTGGGCGTGGGAGTATGACACAGAGGAAGGAAAACACGACCTATACTTGGACATCGGGGAGGAAATCAGGTGACGACTTGGTTAAAACACTCTTGCATCCTGTGCACCCATAGACTAAGTTCTCACAAATGCTGCAACTTTGTCCACGGTCAAGTACTATTTTCACGAGCAAGAACGTTGCTTTCTATTGAAAATGCGGACATTGTGTGTATGCGGTCTGCTTTTGTATTTGCGGGCATAAAAGTGAGGGTGAAAGTACAAGTTGATCATAGTCCTGCACGTATTAGAAGGAGGGCTTTTAGAAGTCATAGTAGTATTTGTAGTGTAGCCAGGAGAAAGTGCCACACTGTTCACATTACTAACAATATTCTGTAAGACATAATTATGATATGAATAATGGTGTGTATTTGGCCGCTTTACCCATTTGCTAAGCTTGAACCCCTGACGATCAGCCCCAAGCCATGTTTTGTTTGCCTTGCTGTTCTCAAGCATGAGTGACAACTGTGGTAAACATGTACATGTACCTTTGACATTACCATTGCAGATTTCGAGTGATGGAAGAAAAATTTGTGGACACAACACCGACTGGTCCTGAAGGTCTAAGTAAAGATGCCGCAACTGATGTTGATCCCGAGTCCAAGAAGTCACCATACACAATTCTGGTCAGTGTAGTTCGTTTGTAAGTCATATACGTGTACGCTTAAAAGCCTATGCATAAATAATTGCAATTTTATTTGAAATCTTCAGATCACTTGCAGCCACTTCAAGCCACTATTATACAATCTGCATGGGTCTAGGGCCGAGCTGGGAAGACCCACACCTTGCATAATAGTGGCTTGAAGTGGCTCCTACTGGTCTGCAGTGGCTTGTTCTTTTTTATCATGTAGTGGGCAGGGGGTGCTCGGGCTCGTAAGAGATAAATCATAAACCGATGTGCAAGAGCTTGTTACAGCCTGCTATTGGTCAGTGTTCACCTGAGTGGCCAGCCCTTTCCTGTTTGACAAGTCCCATTTCCAACTGTTATCACAGTCAGGGAAATCCTGAGATCCAGGCCTAATGAGAGAAGAGTTCTGTGGAAGAAATTGCCAAATTTAGGTACCTGTAGCAATGAAGCCGTACGCATTATGTCAAGCAAAGTTGTCACATGATTAGTCCCCCCCCCCCCCCCGTACCCCTTTTGGATGGGGGGGGGGCAACTCCTTTCAGGTTGCTTTCCAAAGGGCAGGGTTTTGTTGCAGTGCCTCACCAGTTCTAGAATTTTTGTTGGGGAGAAAAGCTGGAGGACGTGGGAGTTACCAGGAACTGGTTTCACATTGTATTATTTGTATCACTGGGTTAAACCCACTCTTCACCATTGACAGTGGTGACATCCGCTAAATAATACACCTGCTAAGTCAGGCGTGCTGCTTAGTAAACCACTGGTCACCCAAGTGTATGTTGAGTTTCTGCCATTTGTCAGGATACATTCAGCTGTCTGACTCTGGGCATCTGGAAAGCAGACGATGTGTATCATGAAAAAATACGTGGATGAAATGTGATTCCAGTTTTCCATCTTTTCTCCAGTTGGCATGTTTTGTCTTTTCTCTGCTGATTGATGCGTATCTGTTGTGTTTTTCAGGGCACAGTTGCTGAACAGGGACTTGGGCTTTTATCATGGTGGAGTTCAGCAGGATGAAATAAAGGACTTGTTTGTATCATAGTCGTCATCTTGTTTTGTTCATTTTAAGCCATATAGAGGCGAGTTCTCTCTCTCGTCATTTTTGGCTCCCTTGTGTAACAATGGGAGTCTATGTAATAGCCCTCCGTCATCTGTCTGTCTGTCTGTCTGTCTGTCTGTCTGTGTGTGTGTGTGTGTGTGTCCAGAAAACTTTAACGTTGTCGTTTTCTCAGAAACTACAAACAGCAGAGACACCAAACTTGGCATGCTGATAGACAACCATAAGACCTTTCAAAACATATCATTTTGAATGACCTTGACTCAAGGTCAAGGTCACTAACGCTGTCTGTTTGAAAATTTTACATTGGCATTTTCATGGAATCTACAAAGACCAGAGGTTTGAAACTTTGCATGATGATAGACATTGATAAGAACTTTACAGATATACATGTATTCAATGGCCTTGTGTCAAGGTCAAGGCCATACAAGCTATTTATGTGAAACCTTAACATTGGCATTTTCTCAGAAATAAACAGCAGAGGCGCCAAACTTGGCCTTCTGATAGACAGTGAAAAGACCTATGCACACAAACCATTTTAAATGACCTTGACCCAAGGTCAAGGTCATTAAAGCAGTCTGTTTGGAAATTTTTGCATTTGCATTTTTTCGGAATCTAGAAAAACCAGAAGCATCAAACTTTGCATGATGATAGTTATTGGCAACACCTTCACTGACATACCTGTGTTCAATCACTTTTAGTCAAGGTCAAGGCCATGCAGGCTGTTTTGGGGAAACTTTAACCTTGGCATTTTCTCTGAAACAACAAACAGTTGAGGCACCAAACAAGGCATGATGATAGACCGCAATGAGACCTACCTTTTTGAATGACCTTGACTGAAGGTCAAGGTCATTAAAGCTGTCTGTTGTGAATTTTAACATTACCGTTTTCAGAGGAACTACAAATACTAGAGGCGTCAAACTTGGCATAATAACAGACATTGAGGTGATCTCATTTTAATGACCTTGACCCAAGGTCAAGGCCATACAAACTGTTTGGGGGAAAATTGTAATATTGCCAGGAACTCGGAACACCAGAGACACTTTACTTGCCATGATGATAGATAGTGATAAGAGCTTTACAAACATACACTTGTGTGAATGACCTTGACCCTTGTCACAAGGGAGCCATGGAGGCTTTTGCTTCTCTAGTTGTAGTTTAGCAAAGGCCTGTTGGAATCTTGCATTTATGCTATGACTTACTGTTGGAAAGATGGAGATTCTCTCTCTCTCTCTCTCTCTCTCTCTCTCTGTTGCTATCATCACAAGAATGTGTGGTTAAATCTGCTGTTTATTACAAAGCAGCTGTGATGGAGGGAACAGTTTTATCACAACCTCACAGGAATACAAATATTGAGCTGACAATTTGTAAATATCTAATACTTAATTAAACAACAACTCTAAGGGGAAAAATACATGTAATGTGTATATTAATTATTTAAATTACATACATTTATGGATATAATTTCTGACAAATAAATTATTTCTATTTATCACAACTTCACAGGAATACAGCTAGACTGCTACATGTGTTGACAACTTTTAAATGGTGAATACTTAAACAACAACTCGAACAATAAAAAATAAATGTACATATAAATTACGCACATTTATGGGCATCATTTCTGACAAAAATAATATCTTTTTAATTTTAGATAATGAAACTTTGCCAGATATATATATTTCACACAATCCAGGCACATGAAAATGAAGTTGAAAAAGTGTATTTTTTTCGTTAAATGTACAAGGTTATCATGATCGCATAAATTGTCACATTTGATTCCCAGAGACAGCAGGGTTCCAAGAGCTTCTGCTTATTCAATTTAATAATAATCATAATTACCTGCCCCAGTAGTGTTCTGGTATGGACCAGGAGACCAGAGTTCGAGGCCCAGCCAAGGCAAGAGAGATTTTTCCTACCTAGGTTGGCTCCTACCCAGAGCGGGTGGGCTGTGGACCCAGTGGGGTGGCTGTTGCCACACAGCCGCTGTTCACCTACTCCACGGACTTTTGGGTGCTTCCCTTGGTATGACACATCTCATAGTGTGGATGATTACACGGCCGGCACTGCAAGTGCCATAGTTTCTGGGCCTGGTTAACGCCGGGATATTTATAACAGGAAGTGGGGAATGCGGCCCTGTTCCGCAGTCCCAAACCTCACAGACCTCCATAGCATCATCTTACCATCATCATCCTCATCACCATGCATAATAAAAATTGCCTGAGCTTCCGAGCCCTCTGTCAATTCCACCCGTGACCTGAGAGGAACACCACTGGAGGTGGCGAAGAGTAGAGACAGCAAAAAAAAAAATTAAAAAAATCAGCATCATACTCATTATTATAGAGCACAGAATGCCCACTGCTATGGGCTTTGAGCACTGTACCATAACATATGTTGCAGCCTGTGAGCATGAACATTCAAGGTAACTGTGATCTCATAAATTACCGCATTTGATTCCCAGAGGCAACAGGGCTGAAAGAGCTTCTGTCTAGTGTTCATGATCGTGTAATTTAATAATGATTAAAAAAAAAAAAAAAAGAATTATCATTTGTAGGGTGCAGGACTCTCCACTGTCTTGTGAGCACCTTAGAACGACTGAGTAATATAGATGAATGTTAAAACACGAAACAAACTACACTGACAACACTACCCACAATACACGTACACTCTCTCACACACACACACACTCACACACACACACACACACACACACACACTGCTAACACTGACCATGCTGCACTGGAATTGGGCTGGGAGTGGCAGGGACACAGAATGTGGCGAACTGAAGGCAGTCTGGAACATGGATGTTTAAGCTGCGATTTGAACTGTATAAGTTACAGAGGTCACGGGCATGAAAGGTTCAGACATGTTTGGTTCTGGAATGCTCTCTAAAGCCTGCTCTTAACTGGGCACAGCACGCGAAACACACGTGCACATCACAGTCGTTGCGCTCGGTGTGTCTACTAACTACAAAACTGAACACAGCTGTGCTCGGTGACAAACCGATTGAACATGTACTGTCCGCCATGTTTGCGCGCAGAGTGACGTACTACAGCCAATCAGAATCTGTTGTGGAAACCACAGTCACAGTTGTGGCTATTTGAAATCCAGGGCCGCGTTTCTTACGGAAAGGCGCTCGCGGGCGCTTGCGAAAGTCGCTTTGCCTCGTTGGGAAACGGCCAATTAGAACCAAGGCGCTTTCAAAATGGCGGCGGAATCACGAACACTGTTGTTGGCAAGGTTGAAAAGGAAGAAGAAACCTCTAGTGCTCGCAGCTATCAGTCATCTTTTGAGCGCAGAAGACGACGTTTTTGAGGAGGAGCAATAATTACTGGCTTGGAGCATGATATACCGCTAGTATGCATGTTCTGCTCGATGCAAAACGGAGACGTAAGGCACCATTACGTACTCACTTTGACCACTCCTTCCCCACAAACACGCACGACATATCCCTGAATGACTGGCGACCACGGCCCGGTGCAATTAGCTCAAATTATTTTCGTATACTATTCTGCACAATTACAAGTTGGGACAGAAGGTCTCCATCCACCCGCAAATTCATTTTAAGCCATTTCTTAGTTCCACTTCAACGAAGCCTTCGGTGGGCGCCGCCATCTTTGTTTACATAGAAACTGACCACGTGACCTTTTGCTCGCGGCAAACTAGCTTCAGACGTCGCGCGCGGGCGCTTTTTCTGCCCGCCGCGGGCAAGGTGCTTATAGACGGTTTCATAGGAAAGCGCCCCGGAACGTTTCGAAGCGCCCGCCTTAAGAAACGCGCCCCAGGTTGCTGTGATGACGCCACAGGGGCGGAAACCCTCAAAATCACAACTGTGGACAGCGCTGTGGCGCTCCGCAGTGCCCAGTACAGAGCCGGCTTAATCTTGGTTGGTCAGTTGGGTTCAACGTTCCACACCACAAGATGTGATTGGAGGCGACCCGGGGGGGGGGGGGGGGGGGGCTACATAAACTGAACAGTCAAGCTGAGCACTGTTCCTCGCCTAGCCAAGCAGCCAAAGTCACACGCCAGGAACAACTTGTCCTTAAGGGCCAAAAGCCATAGGACGTAAAGCAAGCTAATGATGATGATGAGCACTGTTCAACTGATCCGGTCAGACTTAGGCCTGGTCAGTCGGTCACAGTTGTCTGACGGTGAGGGATAATTTCACAAACAGGCCTAATTCACACCCGGCAGTCAGAGGAAAGGGGCAACATCAGTTTAAAATGATTTTGGAGTAAGGACATTTTTTTTTCTCACTCCAACCTCGGGTAGGGGCCGAACTCGCACAGCGGCGGCTTTGCAGGAAATGCAAGAGCATTGCCGTGAACCAACCCTCTTTGTTGGCCATAGGTTCTTATAGCGCTGAATTAATTGTGCTCAGCCGGATAAACTGCCACAAGAAGGCAAGTTTTAGAATGTTCCTCCTCCATCCAGTTTGTGTGTGTCTCGGATTCTCTTGCTTTGGGGTGTAAGTGTAGACGTCATCTCAGTGGCAGGAGGGAAGGTCAAGGTCGACTCTGGGGTGAAGGTAACCTGGCGACCTCTGCAGAGGGCAATGACGGGGCTGAAGAGGCGTAAGAAGCGACCCCTGAAGGCGGCACTGAGCAGCAGGTAGGACAGGACCACCAGAAAATCACACATCAGCTGAAACACGATGAAACCTTGGCCAAATATTTCCCTCCTTAAAAAAGTACATGTATTTCCTTTTATGAAGCACTTAAACTCATGCCAAAACGCACCGCCAAACCGTCTAATTCTAGTCTTAGACATGTCCTCACTGAGTACAGCTTCCTATCCCTCTGCTTTGAATATTTCCAGCCCACACAAATTGAAATTAAATGCAATTCTAAATTCCCAGATCGGCCTAAATAGCCGAGGTGAACTGGCCCGGCTTCGCAAGTCAGTGTTGACTGACAGTGTCATGTGTGTGAGAGAGAATGCGCGTAATTCACGTGAGCGTGCGTGTTGGGTTCAGTTCGCGACTCGAGTCTATTAAATTGAGTATAGCGGCCGCATAATGCCCATTATCATTCAGTCAGTTATTATTTATAAGATAGAAAAGATGAGAATACCGGCTTTATCCATCTCTCTTGCCGTGGGGAAATTACCAGTAAATGCCGGACAGCTCAAAACGTAACAACGACAATGCAATACATTAAAATCCTGCACCATATAATCCTGCACAAACACATAACAACCCGGTCGGGCGCTCTATCTAAAGATCTTGACATATTTGGAAACCCCAAATTTGAAACCAATCGGCTGAGTGTTTTCGGAGATACACTGACGCCCGGACACCACACACGCACGCACGCGAGCACGCACGCACGCACGCACACACACACACACACACACACACACACACACACACACACACACACACACACACACACACACACACACGCTTCTCGCCCGCCCCTTCACTGCACTCCTGACCATACCGAAAGAACGGAGAATATGTTCCTAAGGGCCATGTAGAGGTAGTGTTCACGTGACAGGATTCCGTACTCCGGGTAGTACATGGCCACGGCTTCGTTGATGTTGATGGGAGAGTTGAAGAGGATGACGAGGAACGTTGAGCCAAGGATCGTCATTGTCATCTGACGCTCAGCCTGCACAAGAAGCGAGATAACACTCATCTCGATTTATATTAACTCTTAAGAGCTCAGCCTCGACCACCGCCTGCCCACTGTATGATACGACTGGCTTAAAAAAAAAAAAAAAAAAAAAAAACCAAGCCACTGCATACCAGTAGGTGCCACTTCAAGCCACTATTTCACAACTTGTGGGCCTTCTCGCTAGACCACTGCAGACTACAAAATAGTGGCTCATAGTGATCTGAAGATTTCAATGAAAACTTGAGATTTTTGCACAGGCTTTTATGAGAGAAATTGGTCAAATGAATATACAACAGGACCGGCCTTTGTGTAGAAAAGTAACAGAAGCCTGTCGCCACACTCACTGAATAAAACGATTCCTCCATGGCCTCAGCACGCAGCGCAAGCTTATTTACTTTCTGATTTCTTTGTCAGACACATACTACGACAAGCCAACCCACGGGTGTGGGTTTGTTTGTCCGAGTACACGTGTCTCGTTCGAGCACTTTGATTGGCTGCCACGACCTGTCAGTCACAAATCAGCAACTGGCTACATCTCATTTATGTACCAGTTAACCAAAAGCTCCTCACTTTATTCCACCGAAAAAAAGCCTAACAACGATAAAGAACTGAAGTTTCATAAAGTAAAAAAAAAGAAAAAAAAAAAGATTTTTTTATTGGAAAACTGCGCTCCATAAGAATTATATGTAGTTTTTTTTTAAATTATTAATACGATTATTATTATTATTAACATCACTTCGCCAGCGTAATACGTTACCTTCTCCTTTGCGATATCGGGTTTTTGAGCAGTGTTGAGGTTGGCAAGCAGACGTTTGTGTCTGACCAGAGAGGCGATGAGCAGAATGTTGACCACAAGACACGTCAGCATTGGAATGTATATTGTGACGTATTTGGACAGGTCATCCATGACGTCAAACGGCGCTGGCGTGGCCCGGTACAAGTCGGAGAAACCTTGAGTCCACGACTCTCCGTGACTGTCTGCAACACCCCATGGGGCAACTCAATAGGCGCGTCAGACATACAACAAACTTCATCGAATGCCCTGAACCTACGAGAGTGCAGCTTGCAACCCCTTGCATCCAAAACAGTCCCTTATAACAAGATATATCAAGACGGGTCGATTTTTCCTCTGCCATGCCCTGTAGACGGGCCGATATTTGATGTTCAGAAAAAAAAAAATCATTAAAAAAATTACAATAGAAGATATATACTTGAAATATTCAGGGTAGTTGACTAGCATATTCATGCAGCTATTGCTGAAATTTCAACTTTCAAACTCAAATATCTTTGTTGTTTGTCATGTTGTACAAAAACATCACGATCCGCATTTGTGCCTGTTCGTCTGAAACCGCATATGGGGCCGTTGGTCCGGGAATTAACATTCCTGAGGCTAGCTTTTGAAGCGACGCCGCTCTCTGGTCCATTTAAAGAAAAAACAACTATCACCGTCGTATTCATACAGAGAGAGCACCACCCGTTTAAAGAAGCCGTATTTCTCTTCTATCAGAAGCTGCGAAGTTAAGCAAACGGCCTCCACTGACGCCCAAATGGAGCATGTCCTGTGTCGCCAAACTGTGAGACGCTTAGAGCTAGACGTACGTGGCATGTTTTTGTGTTCCAGCCGTGACCATTCCACGCGCTTACTGTCATTTGAAACGCGCATCGTCCAGTATTTCTTGGCTACACAGAAAGTGGTAACGGACTTTTGGACTGAAACACGGTTGGAAATCTTCTCAGTGCCCGTGGCGCATCCAAGTTCGTGCAGCAGAGAGCAATAAAGTAAAACTGAAACGAAGAACCTGAAAGGAATACATTTTACTGTTAACTTGTGTACGCGCGAGTAGACTGATGAGTGCTGCAAGCTTCGATTTGCGATCTTGCCGTGAAAATTTGTACCAGCCGCCGTCAGTAGTATACAGTACAGTCCCCTTCGTTACCTCGGATTTCCCACAGGTATAATTTCAGTCCTTGTCGGTGCTCGCTGCTTCTTTTTCCCCATCTGTTATCATTTCTTTTCTTTTCTTTTTTTCTTTTTTTTTTTTAATGAACGTGTGTCAGGCCCTTACACCGCCACAAGCAGAAAACCTCTCATTATAGAACGGATCATATTTCTTGTAGCGTCCTCACTAGGTGACTAAAATGAGTGCTTTCTGTTCAAAATCGACCAGAACCGGCAACCTGTGGCCCTGGATATTCAAATTTTAAAATGATCTGAAATCGGATTGCAGAAACGTGTATATTGCCGTTGTGGTGATGGCTAACGAAGCGTGGAAACTCAGAGAAACTTACTGCACACGGAGGAGGTGTTCTAATGGATCTCCTTTTGTGTCGCTGTCACGAGCGTTCAAGCGGAACGGTGTGTGTGAATGTCATTATTAGTTTCTTTCTTTGTAATACCGGTTGACATGGTTGCGCTAATGACAGAACCAATGTCTGATCTAAACTTTTTTTTTAAGTGTCATAAACAAGTCCCAGGTCAATTTTTGGTACGTGTATGGACAAATTTTATTTTTGTAATCAGAAATTAAAATCTCTCTCTCTCTCTCTCTCTCTCTCTCTCTCTCTCTCTCTCTCTCTCTCTCTCTCTCGGGAATCCCGAGTTCGAATTCCGGCTGGAGCCAAATATTTTGTGCTGGCCGGCTTTTTTCTCGTTGCCCCGTCTTTGATAACACCCTTACGTGGTGGAAAAGGACGTTAAACTCCGAAACACCCACTCTCTCGCTCTCAACACACCCACTCTCTCGCATTTTGAGTGCTTTGTTAGTGTAGCAAGGACAGATAGTAAGAGAGACCTGTGCGTCTATTATCTCATCCTTGGAAAATAAAGTTTCAGTCAGTCAGTCAGTCAGTCACCCATTCTTAAATGCCTTGAAATAATTGGTGTGTTATTCACGCTTTATAAATGTTCTTTATTAGAGCGCGGTTTCTTTTAACTAGGGATTCGAGGCTATTTCTGTTCTGTTCCTGTTGCTGTACGTGGGACTCTGTGTGTGTGTGTGTGTGTGTGTGTGTGTGTGTGTGTGTGTGTGTGTGTGTGTGTGTGTGTGTGTGTGTGTGTGTGTGTGTGTGTGTGTGTGTGTGTGTTTGGCTGCTATTCTATTTAGATAGATACATGTATTACTAGAATTAGCAACGGTAGGTATGAAAAGTGGCTTGAGTTTCTTGAGTCTTGAGTCTTGAGTCTCTCTCTCTCTCTCTCTCTCTCTCTCTCACACACACACACACACACACACACACACACACACACACACACACACACACACACACACACACACACACACACACACACACACACACACACACGACATACCTTGGACAGTGACGGGTGTGTACCTCAGTGGGCGGTAGAGATGGAGAAGGGCGGACATGATGAACACACTGACGAGCGGCACCACCGGTCTGCGTAACAAGCGAACGCTCAGCGCCTTGGGTCAAAACAAAACAAAACAAACCGCTGGAAATGACTGCTTTGAACTCTGATATTGATTTTCTGACTTACACTGGCACAAAAAGGCTTGCTTGTATGCCCCAGATTACACGAGACTGACTGAAATACTTCCAGCCTGTGAACGAATGTAGACTTTCCTAGACCCCCATTTGAAGACATGTCGTGAGCCTCTGGCGTGTCAACCCTGTTGCGGGTCCGTCCATAACTCTATGCCCCTGCCTCGACGGCCAAGTCGGGCTAACCTAGACCGAGCCGAGCTAAGCGATACCTAAGAAGGAAAAAACAAAAATACTCGGTGACAAGGAAAGCGGACAGTTGCAGACAACTTTGAGGTCCCCGTGTTATTTCACAGTGTGCTCAGAAGCGGTGAAAACTGTCGCATTCACCGGCACAGTACATTCTCAGCCTATTTACAGATTATTGCCTGCAGGAGTTGTCCCCCGTGCATACACACACCCGCAGCATGCATGCATTTTTCGCGGTAGCTTTGTGCTCTGCCACGAAAAATGCGTGTTTGTTGCGGCAAGGGAGACAACTCATGCAGGCAATAATCTTGAAACAACCTGAGAATGTACTGTGCTGGTGAATGCGACAGTTTTCACCGCTTCTCTGCACACTGTGAACTAACACTTGGACCTCAAAGTTGTTCGCAACTGTCCACTTTCCTTGTCACCGAGTATTTTTGTTTTTTCCTTCTTAGGTGTCACTTAGCTCGGCTCGGTCTCGGTTAGCCCGACTTGGCCGTCGTCGTAGGGTCCTAGAGTTATCGACGGACCCGGAACAGGGTTGCTGGCGTGTGGACTCAATGCAAAGGACGACTCCACTCGACAAGCCCCGAGGACAAAGCCCCGCCCCTTTACTCTGCCGGGTATTGGCCAAAAAAAACAAACCCCAAAAACAGTACGTCCATGACGTCACTGTACGGTAAAAAAGGGCTCGGAGAAACAAAAATATATGTAATAATAATAATAATAATAATGATGATGATAATGATAATGTGAAAGGAGGGGAAACTTTCTTTTAATGGGTCTCGTGGGAGAGTTTAAAATTACACCAGTTCTTTGTGGTCTAAGACCAATGTCCTTTGGATTGGACTGCATCTCTTGTGGATTGTACCTTGAGCGGGAAGGCGATGGCCACGAACCGCTGGAGGGACACGAGCATGTTGAGGACGTAGACAGCACGGCGAGACAGCATGCCGGTGTAGGACACGACCCAGATAGAATACTGCACGTACGTCAGGTGACCGCCCCACTCGGGTTGAAGCTTGGACAACTACATGAAAACGATAAGACTGTTGTTGTTGTTGTTGTAGCTGCTGTTATTGTGATAATAATAACAATAATAATGACGATTTTTAGAGCGTATTTTCTGAAGAGCTCTAGGTGCTTAACACACACACACACACACACACACACACACACACACACACACACACACACACACACACACACACACACACACACACACACACACACACACCACACTCACACCAAAAACAAAACAACTGCAATACGTACTACCCTCCCCCCCCTCCCGCCCCTACACACACACACACACACACACACACACACACACACACACACACACACACACATATGCTTGGGACAGACTTATCAAAAGCTTCCCGAAAGAAATGGGTCTGGACTTGAAGGAGGACAGAGTTAAGTGGGGAATGACGGATGGAGCCGGCAGGCAAGGTGTTCCACACTGAGGGACCGACGAAGCAAGAGAAAGCACGTTAACCGTTCGCCGCGTGTTTACGGGTTAGAGTGCGGGAGACGGAATTTGCGTGTGTCAACAGACGAGCGAAGAGACCGGGAGGGGGTGTGCAGCTGCAGCAAGTCAGAAATGTACTTAGTTGAGGTCTGGTGAATGGAGGCAAAGCAACGCTTTGTATTTTTTTTTTTTCTTTAATAGGTTTTAGTTTGTTCTGATGAAGACACAACGCCAAAACGTTAGTGTCAGTTCAGAAGTTAATTTCATTTACCGTCCTACACGGGATTCGTAAAGGTTTTGCCGGTAGAGTTTTTTGCTTTTTTCCCCGTTTTTATTTTTTTAAATCAAAGATACTGATCTTGTCTGTCGAGTTTCAGCTTACGAAAGGGAGTTTCTAGAGAGAGGGACAGACAGACAAACAGACAGACAGACAGACAGAGACTAAGACACAGACAGACAGAGACTGAGACACAGAAAGACAGAGAGAAAAATCATAGAGAGAGGGGGGGCAGGCAGGCAGGCAGACAGACAGACAGACAGACAGAGACACAGACACAGACAGACAGACACAGACACAGAGACAGACAGAAATATCAGAGAGAGAGAGAGAGAGAGAGACAGACAGACAGACAGACAGAGACTGAGACAGACAGTCACAGACAGAGACACACAGAGACAGACAGACAGACAGAGAGAGAGAGAGAGAGTCACCAGCGTGCGTACATTGTGTATGAAGATGACCAGCATGTACCAAGCCTCTGCCACACAGATGGCGGCCATGTAGGCGTTGGAGGGGGACTGCAGGTCCTGTAGAAACACCAGCATGCTCAGCAGCTCCAGGACGATGGCCAGAGGTTCCAGCACGAGGACACACCACGAGGTTACCTTCAGGCAGAACAAGCAAACTCCTGTCAGGCTAAAAATCCCAGTCTGAGACTTAAAAAAAATTTCCCAGTTTGAGATTTAAAAAGTCCCACTCTGAGACTAAAAAAATCCCAGTCTGAGACTTAAAAAAAAAACCCAGTTTGAGACTAAAGAAATCCCCAGTTATCTTGAGCTTGTAGGTGGCATTTTCTATTGCCTGAAAGCTACCTCCTCCCCCCGTCCGGTCCCCCAGTTTCTATTTTCCTCTATTTAAAAAAAAATGTAACAGAGGAGTGCGAGAACGACTTAAAACTGATGATTTTAACGATGAAGCAGCTCTGGTTCTGGCGGGCTTTCGAAGTTTATTGCATCTCGATTTTTTTTTGTTTAATGTTTCACATTCACCCGTCCTATGCTGCTCCAAGTTTAATACACATGAATAGCACTGAATACCCATGCTTTTCCGTAATGCTCGTATTTTGAGTAAAATAAATCTTTATCTTGCATGAATTTCGATTTCTAACTTCTTTGGGATAACTCCTCTTACGTTGATCCACTGTCACGCCAATTAACATGTGAT
Source organism: Batillaria attramentaria (assembly GCA_018292915.2). NCBI lineage: Eukaryota > Metazoa > Mollusca > Gastropoda > Batillariidae > Batillaria > Batillaria attramentaria. The sequence continues at coordinate 1,340,439 of JACVVK020000026.1, read as the reverse complement.
GGGACCCCCTTCTCTGGGGTTTCCTATCATCTTTATATATACATTCTTTTTGCCTCTTTATAGGGCCAATCTCAGGTGTTTGAAGTTAAAGTAAGTGAGTGCTATGCGAACATAGCTTGACAGAGAGGCTGGAGTCTGCTCAGGAGCTGACCCAACTGGAACCGACTGAGGAAGGACCCCTGCTCCCCCCCCCCCCCCCACTACCCCCGCCACCACCACCCAGAACGCGAAGACATGCAATCACCTTGGTGATGCGGAAGTACTCTGCGTGGGACACGATCCCGTTCTTGTAGGCAGGAGGATCTGACGTTAACGTTGTTACGTCAAGCTCTGAGGTTCCCTGAGGACGCTCTGTCGTGATGTCAAGATGTCCGCTGGTCAGACTGGCCGTTGAAATGTTGTGCCTCGATGTGACTGAGTCCTTCAGACACACGACATATATCTATTACCTGCGAATGTCTTCATTATTTTGCATCTGACTGTCCGTCCGTCCGTCCGTCCGTCTGTCTGTCTGTCTATCTGTCTGTCTGTCTGTCCGCCTGCCTGCCTTTCTGCTTGCCTGCCTGCCTGCCCCCCCTCTCTCTCTCTCTCTCTCTGTGTGTGTGTGTGTGTGTGTGTGTGTGTGTGTGTGTGTGTGTGTGTGTGTGTGTGTGTGTGTGTGTGTGTGTGTGTGTGTGACATAACTATGAGATAATGTATAATGTTATTGTGCCCCTGTAGATGCAGTGTATGAATATGTGTGTGTGTGTGTGTGTGTGTGTGTGTGTGTGTGTGTGTGTGTGTGTGTGTGTGTGTGTGTGTGTGTGTGTGTGTGTGCGTGCTCGCTGTTATTTGGCTATGTATACTTCCATCGCAAGCGGACGTAGCGTCGGTGGTAACCAGATTATGTCCACATCAAAGTGTTCTCTTTTGCACGGTGTTGTGTCTACAATAAGAGAATAACTTCCTGCTGATATGTGTGTGTGTGTGTGTGTGTGTGTGTGTGTGTGTGTGTGTGTGTGTGTGTGTGTGTGTGTGTGTGAGTGTGAGTGAGTGAGTTTGTGTGTGTGTGTGGGGGGGGGGGGGGTGAATGGATGTGTGGGTGGGGGTACGTTATTGGCCGCTCCGAAATGTCAAGTCTGTTAAGCACTTAAGTTCCCGTCTGTAAACTTTCTTTTTTATGTCTCATTGAAACGGGAGTCGTCAACTGAATCCTTTGAAGATGTCTTCAGACCAACGGCAAAGTTAACGGAGAGGCTTTTTTTATACGAGGTTCCGATTTCGCTTGGAGATACGACGTACTAATCTACAAGTCACGAAAGGACATTTTCTGGAAAAAAAAAAAAAAAACCTGCGTCATACCTGCGTCCAAAGTCTTCCATCGCTGGCTGGGCTCACACGGCAGAGGCCGCGAGTGGCTAACGCGCTGCGAGTAGCTAATGGTACACCTAACGTGCCTAATTTATATGTAAATGGGTCGCGCTGCTCAGCGAAGTTCTCCGCCTTACGAAGTTTTACTAAATATGCCTTGTATCTCTTAGTAGCAGCTCAAGCCCGACCGCCCCCTGACCACTATGTAATGAGACTGGTCGGGAGCCACTTCAAGCCACTATTACGCAAGGCGTGGGCCTTCCCCGCTAGGCCCGAGACCGCTGCAGATTGCGTACTAGTGACTTGAAGTGACTTCTAGCGATCTGAAGATTTCAAGTAAAACTGCGATTTTTGCACGGGCTGTAAAGAGCTAAGTTTAAACAGAGGAACAAGAGTAACCTATGTTTATAACTAGGTAAAAAAAAAACAAAAAAAACCGGTCGTGTCTTTGTTTCGCCTCAAGAGTAGAGTCACGTGCCGCTTGTTCTATTTATAGCCTAAGTGTAGAGTGACCTCAAACCGTTTCTAAACGTCTGATTTCTTCAACACCAGAGGCTGCAGGCAAAGTTACAGACAATGTCGTGTTACGCAAATCCAACATCGATCACTTCATTTGCCAGCCGTGATAGAGTTCTCGCGATTTTGCTCTCCTTCAGCTCGTTTCTGTACCTTTCTATTGAATCCGTTAACTCTTTCTATACCAACACCACCATGACATGTCTGGCTTAACTCTCAAGAGCCCGTGCCCGCTATAGAAGGGGGTGGGGGGGGGGGGTCACGTCCTTTTTCAGCACATACGGGTGATATCAAAGACGGGGCAACGATGAAAAAGCCAGCACAAATATTTGGCTCCAGCCCGCTATAGGATAAGACTGGATAAAAAGAACAAGCCACTGCACACCAGTAGGAGCCACTTCAAGCCACTGTTACACAAGGGTCTTAACCGCTAGGCCATAGACCGCTGCAGACTGCATAATTGTGGATTGAAGTGGTGTGTCGATTTCAAGTAAAATTGCGACTTTTTCTTAAAGCTTTTAAGAGATAAACCGCATTAAAAAATAAAAAATAAAATAAAATAAAAACAATAAAATAAAATAAAATAAAAATGTACTCAACGGAAACAACAGGAAACAGAACCCGTATCAAAGGGACTAACTTCCTCTAGATCCATATTCCGAACATAAAAATGCAATTTCAATTTCTATCTGCCTGTTACATCTATACAAGCGATTCAAAGACGACTAAAATCTTGTTGCGACTATTGTGATAGCTCGGGCAGATTTCGAAACGCTTGGCTAGGTCCCCTATATGGGATCGCCAGCTTTTTTTTTTTTTTTTTAATTCTCACTCACGACTCACTCGTCCGGAGATACAAATTAAATGTCGCATACAGCACTGTTAGCGGCGACTGCATGTGTTTTGGCTTCAGTCAGCTGAACGCAAGTTTGTCTGTGCATGTTTTGTGTTGCTGGACACCAGCACAGAACAACCTATGAGCCTAACAATCTTTTTTTTTTCTCTCTCTCTTTTTTTTTTGACGTCACAACTCTTTACCGGCTCCAGTGGTGTTCCTCCCTGGTAATGGGTGAAACCCACGGAAGGTTCGAAACCTGGGGCAATTTTTTTTTATCATGCATGATGATGGAGATGAGGATGATGGTAATATGATGCTATGGAGGTCCGTGTGGTTTGGGACTGCGGGACAGGGCCGCATTCCACGCCTCCTGTCATAAATAGCCCGCCATTAACCAGGCCCGGGAACTACGGCACCTTCGGTGCCGGCCGTGTAATCATCCACATCATAAGACGTGTCATACCAAGGGAAGCACCCCCAAAGTCGCACCCGTGAAGTGGGTGAATCTCGGCTGTGTGGCAACAGCCTCCCCATTGGGCCCATGGTACACCTGCTCTGGGTAGGAGCCGACCTACGTAGAAAAATCCCGCTTGCCTCGGCTGGGACTCGAACCCGGGTCTCCCGGTCCATGGTCGGAAGTGCTAACCACTACACTACGGGGGCCGGTCGAAAGCCTAACAATCTTAAAATTAGGGCCTTTAGTGATACTGGAAAAAGCAGAAGAAGAGGAAGAAGAAGACGTATCAGCCGGGCCTTATTGTTTTTTTTGTTTTTTTTTTCATTTTTTAGGTATGGGTACACAGGAATATGTGTTCTCATCAGTCATCACGGTCATCATCAGTGACTGTAAAAGACATTTGACAATGGTATGCATTACTATAGGAAACTGTGTACGGTGTTAATAGAAAAACAAAAGAGTACACGTGATGTTATCACTTTTCCAGACAAAAAAAACTATACAAGGACTTACTGTGCTGTTTTGTAGTCCAGATTGTGTCCCATCCTGTGCTTCGGTTGCATCGCTGGAGTTATGTGGACCAATCAGCGTAAAGAAGAAGACATACATAACCAGTCTTCTGAGTCTCTTCATGTTGCTACTTTGTCCTTGGAACTTTTCTCTGTCTTAATTTAGCGTGCTTGATCCTTCAGCTTATATCTCGCCATCGGCTGATGAAACAGTCAGCAGGACAACCATGGATAACATGCAGACCAAAGCACACACACACACAAAATGGAAGACTGAGAAAAACACTGAGACTTTATGGTTCTGCGGCGTGTGTGACGATTTGCTGTTTCCAAAAGGAAAAAAAAAATAATTCAAGGTTTCTTTCCACCAATTTTAGTTTGCCCTCATTAGTCGAAAAGTTTCGAGGCAGGACATTTTCGTTAAAAAATAAAAATTCAGTCCCTTCTTTCTTGGTTTTTTTTTTTTTTTTTTTTTTCCTGTCATCAGAAGTCCAGTTTACGATCACGTGGGGGGGGGGGGGGACACCAAATACTGAGCGCAAAATGGAAATTAAAAAACACACCAGGCTTCGGTTTCAAAAAACAAAATCATATAGCCTGTTTGAATATCAATCACACCAAAACACAATTTGAAAACTTTCATCACAATTAGAAAATATTATAGTGCACATACGTACCGGTTAAGTCGTTGTTTGTCAAGTGTATTACGTCTGTGTTTGACGCGACTTGAAAGCAGAACTGATGTCACAGAAATGACCGCTCCCAAGCAGAATAGATGCCACAAAAAAATGACTACTCGCAGTTAGGATCAACTTCACAGAAATGCCTGCAAGATGGGTGACTGGCGACTTACAACGCGCCTTCCAAATATGAGAAGTGTCACAGAAATGGCTGCTCGTATGTCGGCAGTGAGGCAGCAACAGTCACGTTCTGGAGGGCACGTGCTGTCCGCCAAGATGGGCAAATGGCGACGCGAGACGGACGGTGACACTGGCAGCCTCTCTTTTTCCACAGAGCGCGTCGGGCAGAAGGTGGTAACAGTGGAATTGTTGATGGAGTCTGGCACCGCGCTGGTGTTCATAAACTACTGTCAAACCTGGTTAGGCGGCCAGCAGTATGGTTATTTAGTTAGTTGTGGCTTAAAGCAACGCAAGCAGTAAAAGCTATTTCGCGGCTGGGCCGCCTATAATGCGCCATATGATGCACTCTCCATCGTCATCATGAATGGGGGCTATGAGGCGCCATATGATGCACTCTCCATCGTCATCATGAATAGAGGGGGGGCTATGAGGCGCCATATGATGCACTCTCCATCGTCATCATGAATAGAGGGGGCTATGAGGCGCCATATGATGCACTCTCCATCGTCATCATGAATAGAGGGGGGGGGGGGCTATGAGGCGCCATATGATGCACTCTCCATCGTCATCACGAATAGAGGAGGGCTATGAGGCGCCATATGATGCACTCTCCATCGTCATCATGAATAGAGGGGGCTATGAGGCGCCATATGATGCACTCTCCATCGTCATCACGAATAGAGGAGGGCTATGAGGCGCCATATGATGCACTCTCCATCGTCATCACGAATAGAGGAGGGCTATGAGGCGCCATTTTCTCAACACCTGTCTGAGGCGCATCTTCAACATCCGATGGCCAGAGAAGATCCGGAACGAAGAGCTGTGGGAGCGAGCAGGGCAGGAACCAGCGGCCAAGCAGATCCTGCGGAGGAAGTGGGGCTGGATTGGACACACCCTCAGGAAGCCAGCATCCAGCACCACACGCCAAGCCCTGACATGGAACCCACAGGGGAAAAGGAAGAGAGGCCGGCCTCGCAACAGCTGGAGGCGGGACACTGAGGCAGAGTTATATAAGCAGGGGACCAACTGGACTGGAGTGGCAAGAATAGCCCAGAACAGAGTGCGATGGCGAAGGGTTGTCGATGGCCTATGCTCCACGTGGAGCCAGGGGCCTAAGTAAGTAAGTATGAGGCGCCATATGATGCACTCTCCATCGTCATCACGAATAGAGGGGGGCTATGAGGCGCCATATGATGCACTCTCCATCGTCATCATGAATAGAGGGGGGGGGGGCTATGAGGCGCCATATGATGCACTCTCCATCGTCATCATGAATAGAGGAGGGCTATGAGGCGCCATATGATGCACTCTCCATCGTCATCACGAATAGAGGGGGGCTATGAGGCGCCATATGATGCACTCTCCATCGTCATCACGAATAGAGGAGGGCTATGAGGCGCCATATGATGCACTCTCCATCGTCATCACGAATAGAGGGGGGGGGGCTATGAGGCGCCATATGATGCACTCTCCATCGTCATCACGAATAGAGGAGGGCTATGAGGCGCCATATGATGCACTCTCCATCGTCATCACGAATAGAGGGGGGCTATGAGGCGCCATATGATGCACTCTCCATCGTCATCATGAATAGAGGGGGGGGGGGGCTATGAGGCGCCATATGATGCACTCTCCATCGTCATCATGAATAGAGGGGGGGGGGGGCTATGAGGCGCCATATGATGCACTCTCCATCGTCATCACGAATAGAGGGGGGCTATGAGGCGCCATATGATGCACTCTCCATCGTCATCATGAATAGAGGAGGGCTATGAGGCGCCATATGATGCACTCTCCATCGTCATCATGAATAGAGGGGGGGGGGGTTATGAGGCGCCATATGATGCACTCTCCATCGTCATCATGAATGGGGGCTATGAGGCGCCATATGATGCACTCTCCATCGTCATCACGAATAGAGGGGGGCTATGAGGCGCCATATGATGCACTCTCCATCGTCATCATGAATAGAGGGGGCTATGAGGCGCCATATGATGCACTCTCCATCGTCATCATGAATAGAGGAGGGCTATGAGGCGCTATATGATGCACTTTCCATAGTCATCATGAATTGGGGGGGGGGGGGGGGCTATGAGGCGCCATATGATGCACTCTCCATCGTCATCATGAATAGAGGGGGCTATGAGGCGCCATATGATGCACTCTCCATCATCATCATGAATAGAGGAGGGCTATGAGGCGCCATATGATGCACTCTCCATCATCATCACGAATAGAGGGGGAGGGGGCTATGAGGCACCATATGATGCACTCTCCATCGTCATCATGAATAGAGGAGGGCTATGAGGCGCTATATGATGCACTTTCCATAGTCATCATGAATTGGGGGGGGGGGGGCTATGAGGCGCCATATGATGCACTCTCCATCGTCATCATGAATAGAGGGGGGGCTATGAGGCGCCATATGATATGAAGGAGGGTGGGGTGGGTGGGGTTTGTGTGTTTCGGGACAGGGGCAAAGGGTTAGAGGAACGCCACTTCCGAAGTTCCAACGCTGTTTCGGAATGAAGAAATATTCTATTTTGGCGTGTTTTTTTTTTTGTGTGTGTTTTTTTTTTTTTTAAACTTAGTAGCCTGTAATACTGGGGAGCTGGGGCAGCCTACTTACTTTTGCAGGCTATAAATAGAGCAAGCACATTTGGTTTTACGCTTTCAGGCATGCCCTGAAGTACAAACAGGCCTCTGATCTTTTGAATTGACTCATCTAACAGTTTCCAGTACACACACTTCATGCTTAAGACAAACTTTTTTTTGCCATACCCGCCTTCAAATTATTTTAGGTTTTTTCCCGCTGTTTAAAACTTACGGACACTTGTTTTTCTTTAGTCCCTTGGGTGGCTATCGTAGACAGGTGTTACTGTATGATAGTGATAGCTGATTTTTTTTTCTCAAACCGATACACTGAGAGTTTGCCGGAGGGTAGGCGGAGTTTAGTTACTGATGACCAGTACCGATGCTAATCAAATGAGGCTTTTGATCTTGTAACAAACCTATGTGCACAAGTACGTATGTAACAACGTCTCTGATTGGCTGCTAGGGTTTTCCTGCGGCCCGCCCCGTTAACATGTAACAATGGAAGTTGATTCGAATGACGTGCTCACTCACTAATAAAACGGACAGGTAAACGATACTGCTCTCTCTCTCTCTCTCTCTCTCTCTCTCTCTCTCTCTCTCTCTCTCTCCTATGTGGTGGAAAAGGACGTTAAACCCCCAAACACCCACCCAACCCCACCCCTCTCTCTCTCTCTCTCTCTCTCTCTCCCTCTTCCTCACCCCCCCCCCCCCCAAGAGATTCTCTGTTCCCAGAGAAATGCAGCCGACATTTCACAATTCAAGTAAAATGCCATCATCTACTTGAAAAGATCGTAAAAAAATACGCTAACTCCCTGATCCGCCAAACCATTCAAGTTCTCTCCTCCCAGTCCCTAGCCCCAGAGTTTACTTTCAGATTCCCAGGAATTGGTTGTATTATGACTGTGTACTGTCTGTGGCGGTATAAAGATAAAAATCTGCGGGTAAAAATCTGCGGGTGGTTTGATACTCTCACCAAAACTACGTCAAGTGATGCACAACAAGTTGCTTACGCGAGTGCCTGACTGTGTTTAACTCAGTGCCCTGATCATAAACCTAGTTTCTGGCTGGCCATTCATTCGTGTAAGTATACTCCTCATCAGTCTGTGTAGAGCGCTGTTTTGTGGTTGGTCTCGGAAAACGATGCAATAAACTTCCCCCTTCTGGCCGCCGTTTTTAGCTCCTTCGAGTTACACTCAAGTCGGAACTGAAAACCCGCAAAGTTAAAGAAAACGGCTGCAAAGCCAAAATGGAGAATCAGTTTATTCGCGAACCTCGTGTGAGCGGCTTTGTGATAGCGTAAAATGACTATGACTGAGTGGGAAATCGAGCAAAACCGAAATGTTCAGCCCACAACATCTGTCCTGTATCTGGCACTCTCACTCAAGATCATGTTTCTATTTGAATTCATTACGCGCACTGTGCTTGCATGCAGGAGGTAGGTGAGCGAAGCGTAATGAAAACTGCATGAATATTTCATGCTGCTTGCCGGCTCTGCTGAAGTCGGTCAAGATTTTAGTAGCAGTTTAGTAGCAGTGGTTCTAGCGGAAGCACTTTTGAGGACAAGCCATTTTCAGCGGCCGGATGTTGATGTTCACGATTCCCATATCCACGGGGGGTGGGGGGAGGGGGGTAGGCAAAAGGGCGAATATTTTTGTTCAGTTCTAGTTCTAGTTGGATGCAGACGTTTGGATGAAGTTGCTCCCCCCCCCCCCCCCAAAAAAAAAAAAAAAAAAAACCGTGCATATCTATTAAGAGCCCGAGCCTCACAACCCCTGCCCGCTCTATGACAATACTGGTTAAAGAGACGAACAAGCCACTGCACACCAGTAGGAGCCACTTCAAGCCACTATTACGCAAGGCGTGGGTCTTCCGCACTAGCTCCCCCCCCCCCCCAAAAAAAAAAGAAAAAAAAAAAAAGAAGACGACTCTCAGCAGCACGTTACTTTAATATCAGGACATAAGCGAACTCGTGTATCAACGACAAAACTGCTTGCAACCCTACTATACACTACATACTATACACTACATACTATACACTACATACTATACACTACATACTATACACTATGCCAGGTACGTCAGGGCTTGGTCAGGCTCATAGTTGGAACTCACTGCCTGTCGAAATTCGTGCTCTTCCCACACTGTCGCAATTCAAATCCAGCCTGAAACCCACGTCTTCCGACAATTTTTTGAATCGTAGTTGCATCGGAAAAACTTTCTGCCACATTGATTAACTCCCACCGAACTAGTGGCATCGGCAAAATGGACAGCGCGCAGAAATAATGACAGGAAATTTGATACAGTCCGCGCGCACAGATCATCAGACATGTACATGATAGGAGTCTAGGTTCAGAATGGATTTACTAATGGTCTTGCCGATGTCTGGCCCCATCAAACCTCTTTACAATCGTCAGAACTGAACATGATCCCCTGATTCTGAGGTGGTGTATGAGTCCTATGATTATGATCCTGTTATTCTTCTTCTGTTATTCGCAGAAGGTTTCCAAATGGTTTCGATGCACTAGTACGGACAGCAAGTAATGGACGACTCCACTGCTGCCAGTCAAAAGGGCCGAACCTCCTAGAATTCAGCCAATCGCGTCCCGCGGCATAATGAGCACAATACATGGCAAACTTTTTGCCAGACACTACAACGAGGGAAGCACAAGTAGTCTGATATGACTGAAACATGGAGAGAAAGCAGTAAGTCCATTGACGTCATTTGAGGAAATGAACCTTTACGTCAATCTCTTTTATCTTGAATCCCCCCCCCCCCTTTTCCCATACAATGACGTCACGGACATACTGTGTTTTGCCAATACACGGCAGAGTAAAGGGGTGAGGCTTTGGCCCCGGGGCTTTCCGAGTGGAGTCGTCCATTTGGAAGCGGACGGTCTCACCCACCTTTCCCACTTGTTCGTCCTTCACGTCCTTGATTAGCGGTGACTAAATTAATGAGTGACTGATAAGAAAAACAGGTATGACTGAGACAGCGGGACAGGAAAAAAGCCGCATCTTCTTCTCATTAAGTTGCCGGTAACGACTAATGACACACTGAAGCAGGATTCAGAAAGCGAATGAACAAAGCCACGTTCTGTTTCATTAGCTGACGACAACGAACCGGAAACTGGCGTGGGCGAGGAGGACTAACAAGTTAATGCATGTGTTTCCTCATAACAGGATGAACGTTTTCATAAGCGGACTGGTGAACAGCGCTTAAAGGGTCACTGTCCGACATACGTAGGTGTTGTAGAGATCGCGAAAAGCCACTGCATTTCGATGGAAATTTCTAGACCGGGCATCCCAGAACAACCTGGTGCAGTAACGTCAGTAGAGTACGTAACCTTGGAAAGATTTCGAACTTGCCAGTAAGTTGAGGAATGTTCTAGATCTGACCTGTTTAGTATAAAGCAGCCCTCCATAGCATTCTGGGTTCTTCTACTTTCATGAATTTGTTCTCCACGCATCTTCTGTTAATAAAGTATTGGAGTTCTAGCCTGTTGTATCCCGTGTCTTCTCTGCGAGTGCACCGAGAGAGCGACATAGCAGGAGTGAAATACAACAGTAGGCGTACAAATTGATGGGAGCATTTTGGTAGCGTCTAACGTTGTACCACTTGCAAACATGCACGCCCGGGGAAGGGGGGGGGGACGTCCACCGTGTCACGTGACTTGAAGGTGTATGATGAAGCGCTGAGAAAGCATCGATATCGCTCTACTTCGGCAATTTTTCCCCGGAATCTCTTGGTCAGCAGCAAAACCGCTCTAGGGGAGAACAGCACGGGGGTAAAGCACGTGGTCTGAAAGTCTACGAGGAGCCCGGAATCTGCGAGGAGCAGGAATAGAGGGTGCGTCCAAATAGTGCGAGGGAGTGCGTAATTGCGCCAGGGCGTGAGAGGAAATGGAAGGAAAAGCAAAAACCCCTGAAATGTGTTTTTGGTATTGCCGGCAGGGCTAGGGAGTGGGGGATGTGGGGGATGTGGGGGATGGGATCTTTGCTTCTGAGTCTGTTACCTTTTGCTGAAGAGCGAAAAGTCGAGTATACACGGCTATTAAGCCGTTTCCAACAGCCCACCATTACTAACTGAACCCCGGAAGGTGTGAAGACCGGCTTCAACGAGAGGAGTTTTAAGTTTTATTTTAATAATAATAATAATAATAATAATACATGGCTTTTATAGAGCGCCGTTCTCCAGCTTCAAGGACTCGCTGCGCTTAAAGCACACACACACACACACACACACACACACACACACACACACACACACACACACACACACACACACACACACACACACACACACACACACACGCGCGCGCGCGCGCACGCACGCATGCTATTTACATCCCCTCGGCTTACATACAATTTGGCAGTGGAACGAACTCATGATGCACACAGACACTGAGACTTAACAGAGGTTTAGCTGTCAAAGGCTTGGCGGAAGAGATGGGTCTTCAGATGCGATTTAAACAGAGGCAGTGACGTCTGAAGGCGGAGTTCGACTGGCAAGGAGTTCCAGACAGTCGGGGCTAAAAAGCTGAAAGAGCGCTCTCCGGCAGTTTTCATGTTACGCTTCGGAATTGTGAGAAGTTTTTCGCTAGCGGATTTTAAACATTGAGGTTACTTTCCTAGTGTAACAGCGTATCACTAGTACATGCACTACTTTCACATTTCCCCCCAAGATATCCCTCAGTGAAAACATTTCCCGTGTTCACAACCTGTACTGGTTTCCCACACACAACACTGTGACGTGTATGTCTGCAGTCAGCACGGCATGCAATTTCCCCCCCTCCAACATCGGAAACAATCGTTATCCACTAACGGCCCAAGGACGTTTGCGCTGAAGATCATTAATCAAATGAGGAACACGGATTCAATTCGTGGAAATCGCTGATTTAATTTTTGATGTCCGTAAGCATCGCACTTGCTCGGTGTCAGGAAGAGGGCGCCATGCAGTGACTGCATCACAACAAACAGATCAACAATCAAGATTACAGCTCCCCCGGTGGTGCTGATCCATGACAGATTGTTTGTGCGCAAACAGTATCAGTAACAGAATGGCTGCGGGCAGGTCACCGTGACATTCCTATTGGTCACATCGCTCAACGTCCGGTCGGATGTGAGTACGTTGGTACTTTGGTGGTGGTGCGGGTGGGGTGGTGTTTTTGTGTTTGTTGTTGTTGTTGTTGTTATTGATGTAGGTGTTGTTGTTGTCGTCGTTCTTGTTGTTTTGTTTTTGTTTTTGGTGGGGTTTTTTGGTTTTGTTTTGGTGTTGTTGGTTTTGTTTTTTGTTGTTGTTGTTTTGTTTGTTGTTGTTTTTTGTTGGTTTTGTTGTTGTTTGTTTGTTTGTTTGTTTGCTTTGGGGGGGGGGGTTGTTGCTGTTTTTGGTGTTTTCTTGTTTGTTTGTTTGTTTGGTTTTTTTGTTTTTTTGTTTGTTTTTTGGTTTGTTTTTTTTTTTTTTGGGGGGGGGGGGGTTGCTGTTGTTGGTTTTGGGGGGTCGGAGTTTTATTGTTGTTGTTGTTGTTTTGTTGTTTTTGTTTTTTATTTGGGTTTTTTATTTGGGTTTTTTATTTGTTTTATTTGTTTGTTTTTGTTTTGTTTTGGGTTTTTTGTTGTTGTTTTTTATGTTGTCTGTTTAGTCCCGTTGCTATACCGCTTCAAAAGTTTCCACGTCGATTGGTCTCATTTAAAGCCGTCATATTAAAACACGAGTATTCTAACCTACGACTGAAAATCCAAAGCGTTTTTCCGGTGCTGTGGCTATCAATTTGGAAAAACGCGGTGCTATGACGTGGGAAGCCGCTGTTTGATGTGGAGCGGGGTACAGCACCGTACAAACACCAGGCCATTTCGTTTCACCCCCGTGATGATTGTGAAGAGTTGATTTTGTCTTGATGTTCTTTGCAAACTGATGCACCACGGAACAGCTGTGGAAGAGGAGTGACTGTGCCATTAGCACTGCATCCCAGCAAGCAGGGAAACAATGAGATAAAAGCCCCCCAGTAAAGCTGACCGGTGATTGATAGATTGTCTGTGCGCAAACAATACACTAATAACGGCTGTAATTACTGCGGGTCACCATGACATAGGCAGAATCGTTGGAAACACAGGTGAGCGTGAAATACGTCAGTTGATAATTATGTCGACAGTCGTGTTGCGTGTTGTATTTTTAATGTTGTGGGATTTTAGGGGGACGGTTTTGAGGTTATCGGCGCGCGAGGGGGGGGGGGGGGGGGGTCGGAGTTTGTCCTTTTAACTCTTAAAAGCCCGAACCCTACCGCCCCCTGCCCGCTCTGTGTTAAGATTTGTCAACAAAGAACAAGCCACTGCACACCATAGGAGCCTTCCCCGCTAGGCACGAGACCGCTGCAGATAGTAGAATTATGTTAATATTGCCTTGAAGCGGCTCCTAGTGATCTTTAGATTTCAAGTGAAATTGCAATTTTGGCAAGGGCTTGTAAGAGTTAATTTGATGCTGTTGTAAAGAAGGAGGCGGGAGGGAGGAGGTGTAAGACTGGGTAGGGGGGGGGGGAGGAGTTTGGTGAGACGGAAAGTATGACTGGAAGGGTGGGTGGGTGTTTGGGAGTTTAACGTCCTTTTCCATCACGTATGGGTGATATCAAAGACGGGGCAACGAGAAAAAAACCAGCACAAATATTTGGCCCCAGTCAGGATTCGAACTCACGACCCGAGCATTGAAAGTCCAACGCTCTACCATTCGGCTATCCCGGCTCCTCAGGGAAGTATGAGTGAGTATTGGTGGAACCCACTACAAGTTACACAATGTCCGCTCTTTGTCGGCACTTAGTGAGAACATGCTTCCAGCATTGATCGTTCAACTCTACTCCAGTTCTCCTTGTTCGAACGGTTTAAGGGGTCAATGCTACCATGTTTACGGACACAGATCGTTCTGACCTGTTTTCATGGTATCTATCATCACACCACTTGGACACCTGGACAGTGACAGCGTCTGCAGTGCTGGCACTGAGCCAACAGAAGCGTACTCGATGACGCGGCGACCACACTGAGCGCTCCAGTAGTGCAACAACAGTCGTAGAATTTGAATGTTCGACCGCTCGCGCAATGTGTAAACAACATTGTATCGCATTAAGAGCTGTACCAATCATCAAGATAGAGTATTTCGAGCCTACAGGTACAGTGACGAACCGAAACTGTTCCGAAACATAGCTAGCTTAGGAAAGATGGAATGAGCATGATGACGACGATGATGGAGACGATATAGCGCACGGCTGCCTGAGCGCTCACTGTGGTTAGGGAGAGGTTTTGAAAAGAAGATTGGGGGGGGGGGGGGGAAGAAAAAATGCAGATGATTACTGAGGTGAGGCACTGAAGTGATGAGTCTTCTGGCGCTTCCGGAATGCGGTAATGCTGACTGCCTCCTTCACCGCCTCAGGAAGAGAGTTCCACAATTTCGGCACTGTATTTTTGAAGGACCGTGCACCATACCTCTTCTTCCTGATGTCGGTCGAAGGGAGCCGCAGACGGACAGAACTTGCTGATCGCAAGCTGCGCACTGGCTGGTATACAGGAATCAGTTCCTTCAGGTACGTGGGGGCAGTGTTGTGGATGCAGCAGTATGTCAAGGAAAGGACTTTGTGGTCAATGCGCTGCTGCACGGGCAGCCAGTCATGTGCCTTGAGAACAGGGGTGAAATGATTAGCTCGTTTAATTTAAAAAAAAAAAAAAAACTGCTCGCAAGGAAGAAACAAAGCGGTGTTGCAGCCCGAGGCAAGATTACTTGAAACTGACTCTGGCCTAACTTGCAGGGAAAAAATCACACTGGATGTACCTCGTTTATGAAAGCTATGTGTCCGAATTATCGTTACGTTACTTAGCAAAAATGGCGGTACCACGACACTCGTATACCCTGGTTCGTTCTTAACTAACTAGACCCCCCTAATCTGGACACTGCGACAGGGATCATTTGATCATTACTCACGGCGTCAGAAAACCTGTTATCTTATCTGGATTTACACCAACTCCACTGACGTGCGAATCGTGCCACGTTTGATCCTCTTCTGGCCCAAATCACCTATGCTGAAGATTTGTATCACCCACGCCTACGTTGAAATCGACGTCTTGTTAGCGAAAATTAATGGGGGGAAAAAGTTGAGTACTAGACGTTTTTAGGTGCTCAGTTAACGAGGCAAAGGATCAAATTATTCCGTAATTTCAGGACACGTAATGACAGTGTCAGTCAGACATGTCATTAGGCATGTCCATCATTGCACTGACACATAACATCTGCTTTGCGTAACACGTTCTTGGGGTTCATTTTTGGAGACACTGTCTTTTATTTGTGGTAACTTTTTATTTATTTTTATTCTTATCTTCTAAAGAAAAGGATATGACCTACAAAATTGCGAGTTTTTTGTGACAAACCATTATTAGTTCCAATGTGTTACAGGTAAATGTGTCCTTTGTGTTTATCCTGTGATGTGTCGGACCTTTAATGAAGAAGACATGATTGTGGTTATTGGATAATGTGTATGCCTGTAGGGCGTGATTGTAATGTTACGGTGCACACAGCCGGCAACACTTAACGAGCAAATTACCTGGTGATCTTTCTTTCAACTCCAGTGTACGATCATTTTTCATAAAACTCGGGGCTTATAGTTTGTAACACAACAAGTGTTTTTTTGTTGTTGTTTTTTTTTTTTTTTTTTGGGGGGGGTTGTTGTTTGTTTGTTTGTTTGTTTGTTTGCCCAAATGATGATTTTTTTTTCCAAAAGGTATGCATTAAAGTTGAAGAGTTTCCGAGTACGGAAGATGATATTTCACATTATTTGTGTGAAAATGGTAAGTGTATATGTGTGTGTATGCCTGCGCATGCACGCGCGAGCGAGTGCGAGTGCGTGTGTATGTGTGCGTGCGTGCGTGCGCGCGTGTGTGTGTGTGTGTGTGTGTGTGTGTGTGTGTGTGTGTGTGTGTGTGTGTGTGTGTGTGTGTGTGTGTGTGTGTGTGTGTGTGTGTGTGTGTGTGTGTGCGCGCGCGCGCGCGCTTCCATGTGGTGTGCGTTTCTTTTGTTAGATTTTCACTCTTTGCACTGGGGCAGTAGTATTTCCTCTTAACTGAAGCTGTTCTCTAGTCTGAATTGACACAGTTTTCACCTTTGTAACGAGAGTATCTTTAGTGTATTGTACTACTTTACCGCTCAAACAATGTCGCAAACGAACTGTGCACAAGTCAATCGATAGTGCACTGTAGCGTTTGTATAGCGCACCTTCATTTCTCACCCCGACTTGTCTGTTTGTTTGTTTGGGTTTTTTTTTTTTTAACGAAAAGAAAATGTCGCAAGGCGGATCAAAGTGTATAACAATAGTGCTTTTAATGATAGCCCCCCCCCCCCATCCCCTTACCACATTCACACCAATCACATCCACCCATCAGTCGAAACTAGTCAATCGTTTCTTCTTTTAGTTATATTCCGAACAATGTAGCTCGTTTTTGAACACCAGTATTTCACGCATTTGTCTTTGTCATAAAGGTGCCGCGGTACTTTTAACCTCTCCACAAACTCCGTCTTTTCTTTTCATCTTATTACGTTCTTTCACTTTTTCCCGCACATTTTTCTCAAATATTGATGTTTCTGCACGTAAGTTTTGACACGCTCTGGTGATGGGAAATCCTAAACTAAATGCCTGCTCAACCGGCCCCCGAGTGGTCAGCACTTCGGACCATGGACCGGGAGACCCGGGTTCGAGTCCCAGCCGAGGCAAGCGGGATTTTTCCTACCTAGATCGGCTCCTACCCAGAGCGGGTGTGCTATGGGCCCGATGGGGAGGCTGTTGCCACACAGCCGAGATTTACCCACTTCACGGGTGCGACTTTGGGGGTGATTCCCTTGGTATGACACGTCTTATGATGTGGATGATTACACGGCCGGCACCGCAGGTGCCAGAGTTCCCAGGCCTGGTTAATGCCGGGATATTTATGACAGGAAGCGTGGAATGCGGCCCTGTCCCGCAGTCCCAAACCACATGGACCTCCATAGCATCATCTTACCATCATCCTCATCACCATCATCATGCATAATAAAAATTGCCCCAGCTTCCGAACCCTCCGTGGATTCCACCCATTACCAGGGAGGAATACCACTGGAGCCGGCAATGAGTTGTGGCAAAAAAAAAGCCTGCTCAATAGGAGATTTGTTGAACCCGTAGGGAAATTCAAGCAGGTACAGTTTGTATTGCCGGGCATGCCGGCACGGACTCGAATTCCGCTACAGGTTCAACAATTCTCCCAGTGGGCATGGATTTGGTGTGGGATTTCTCATCACCAGATCGTGTCAGAATTCACGTGCAGACTCTTGTTTTCGGTTCCTGGTCTCACCTTCCTGTACTCATGCATTTCCGGAAGAAAAAAATTAACAGATGAGGTGTTTCACTTACGCTGACCTGAAACGCAAAAAGAGAGAACTCTGATCGCCATGAAACGCATTAGGTCAGTAGGCCAAGGACACCTTTTTCTCTATACGAAGGTGGCTCCGTGAACATCATCGGCTAGTCCACCCCAAACACACTAAACGTAGACAATGGACACTACAGAATGCGGTCAGACACCAAGTGACAAGCAGTGTACTGCCCATCGCCACTCAGTTACCCAGCAGTCGAGGCCACCGAACTATTACCGATGAAAACACTGAAAGCGTCAGTTTAAGTTTGTGTTGCTGTTTGATTGTTATTAAATTGACCCATTCGCACTTGAATAAGCGGGAGTAGTTTTGTCAAGATACAAACAGCTGTATGCAGTCAATTCAGAATTTGCTGGTAATTTCAGAAACTACGCTGAACGCAGAGTTAGGTTTTATTGTATTGTGCCGAACAGCAAAGCGCTGTTAACCTTAACTGTTACACACACACACACACACACACACACACACACACACACACGCACACACACACACACACACACACACGCACGCACGCACGCACGCACGCACGCACGCACGCACGCACGCACGCACGCACGCACACGCACACACACACACACACACACACACACACACACACACACACACACACACACACACACACACACCTCGACTTAGAACGGTTAGCACATCAAACCCTTACGGCACTTTGTGCCAAATCAGGTAGACAAACACTGATCATTTATCTTTCTTGCTTTTTTCTCCAGACAAATTGCTTCCGTTCTGCAGAATGCACCTCTGGCACACAGTATGTGAAAACCATTCACGGCAAATAGAGCGCAAAAAGTTCATCTTCAAACAGCCATTTGGTGTTGATTGAAAATGCCAGTTCCCTTACTTAGCTTTAAATGCTTTCTACCAGTAAACGATGTAGATTCAAACTCAACTAAAGTTGGAAGAGTTAATGGAATGTTGAAGTTTCAGCATTCTTCCCCAAATGGAGTCACGCATGAAAAGCAATCGTTTGTGTTTTGAGAGACAGGCAGGCAGGCAGGCAGGCAGGCAGGCAGACAAACACTAAAGTATAAAACCAGTTCCTCGCTTAACTTGTCGTCCATTTGTCGTGATAACAGTAACAGATGGAGTTTTCTTTTTCACTTGATTTAAAACTGATTTCTTTTTTCATTATTTGTACTAGAAACAGTCCGCTCCAGATGACACACAGTGAACATTGTTTTTCTATTTTTGTTCATCACAATAAGTCAGTTTTTCTCATAAATGTTGATTATACACACGGAAGGAAGTCGAGTTATGGGGGATGGGCTGACTGCAGACAACACTTCAAAAGTTTAGGCCAAATAAAAAAGCATCTGCGGTTCGGGTCAGCAGGATCTTCGCGCGGCTGCTGACGCCATGTTGTAGTTGTCGTTGTTGTTGGTTTGTTTGTTTGATGTTTTTGTTTGTTTGGTTGGTTGGTTGGTTGTTGCTGGGTTTTTTTGGGGGGGTTGTTTTTTCTGTTTTTGTTTGTTTGTTTGTTATTGTTTAGTTTGTTGTTGTCGTTGTTGTTTTGTTTGTTTGTTGCTTTTTTTTTTTTTTTTTTTTTGGGGGGGGGGGTTGCTCTTTTTGTTTTCAACTGATCAAGCAACCAACGAACCACCCAATCACCACCTCCATCACTAACACCACCACCACCAACAACAACAACAATAAACTTTTAAAGCGTTTATCTGCTATTTGACCGTACACAAAACACCGATATACAAACTTATTACGAAGAAGTAATAAGAATAGAAATAATTGTGCAATGATGGTTCCTGTCTTTCATCCCAAGCGCAACTATGATTTACTTCGGTAGTCAGACGCAACGTGTTTTCTCAGAGGAAACCGGGTAAATCGAAGGGGGGGGGGGGGTGTTTGGGGGTTTAACGTCCTTTTCCACCACATACGGGTGATATCAAAGACTGGGCAACGATGAAAAAGCTAGCACAAATATTTGGCTCCAGCCGGAATGCGACCCGAGCATTAGAAGTCCAACGCTCTACCATTCGGCCACCCCGGCTCCCCGGCTAAATCGAAGGAAATACCATAGGGGGAAAAATACTGTCGACATCCTACTAAACAGATTTGGGCGATTCCGCTGAAACAAGTTCCAAATCAAAACAAAACAAAACACCTCCTTTGTTAAAAGGAACAAGCCACTGCAAACCAGTAGCAACCACTTCAAGCCACTGTTACGCAAGTCGTGGGCCTTCCCCGCTAGGCCCGAAACCGCTGCAGATGGCGTAATAGTGGTTTGAAGTGGCTTCGAGTGATTTGAAGATATCAAGTAGGACTGCTATTTTTGCATTTTGTTTTAAGAGTTAAACTTGTTGACGTGAACATCAGGAGAGCTACTTTAAAGGGTCTAATTGTACCATTTTATACTCACAGATGGCCTTGACCTGTTTTCGTGGTATCTATCATCACACCACTTAGACACCAGGGCCCGCATGTAAAAGTCGGGGTCAGGGAGTTTAGCCCCGGGTTACAGTCTAAGCTAGAACTAAACTAGCTCTAGGGTTAATTTTTCTGTTTTTATTATTATTATTGAAATCAGGAAGCGGGTCCATTCCAGCAAGGTGCCTATACCGTTATAGAAGGATTTTTGGCTTTCTTTCTTCGCTTCCTTATTTATTTAATTTTTTTTTTAGGGGTTTCACTGTCCAGGGCCCGTATGTAAAACTCGAGGTTAAATTTAACCCACGGCGATAGGCCTAACCAAGACTAGGACAAAAGAAAGTGTGTGTAATGCTGGCACTGAGCCAAGAGAAGCGTACGCGATGTCGCGGCGACCAGACTGAGCGCTCCAGTAGTGTTACAACAGTCGTAGACTTTGAATGTTCGAGCGCTATCGCCAAGTGATAACAACATTGTATCACACTAACAGCTTTTTAGTCATCAAACTAGAGTATTTCTAGCGTACACGCGCACTGACGAGAGAAACAGTTTCTAAACATAACTATGATTTGGTTTTGCAAAGATGGAATCAGCCCCGTTTAAGGCAATGAGGAGAAAGAAGTATTTATAGCAAACACTTGACACGTTCCACAAAAATCCCAGCGACTAATTTGAGTGTTTGTCCTGATCTACGACATGTCGATTTCATAATCACTGTTTCCTGTTGTCTGTGCATTGTTATAGACAAGTGAGAAAGAGTGAACCGGGAAGATGACTTGTAACGTGGGCAAAGAAAGACAATAACATCGTTGTGTGTGACAGGAAGCTGTGTGAAACGCCTCACTGTCTCTGTCTGTGCCTGCCTGTCTGTCTGTCTGTCTGTCTGTCCGCCTGTCTGTCTGCCTGTCTGTCTGCTTGTCTGTCTGTCCGCTTCTGTCTCTGTGTCTCCCTCTCTGTCTGTCTGCCTTTCTCTTTCTCTGTGCTGGAGCGTGTGTGTGTGTGCGTGTGTGTGTGTGTGTGTGTGTGTGTGTGTGTGTGTGTGTGTGTGTGTGTGTGTGTGTGTGTGTGTGTGTGTGTGTGTGTGTGTGTGTGTGTGTGTGTGTGTGTGTGTGTGTGTGTGTGCGTGTGTGTGTGAGAGAGAGAGAGAGTGGGGTGGGTGGGTATTTGGGGGTTTAACGTCCTTTTCCACCACATAGGGTGATATCAAAGACGGGGCAACGATGAAAACGCCAGCACAAATATTTGGCCTCAGCCGGGATCGAACTCACGACCCGAGCATTAGAAGTCCAACGCTCTACCATTCGACCACCCCGGCTCCCGAGAGAGAGAGAGAGAGAGGGTGGGTGGGTGGGTGTTTTGGGGGTTTAACGTCCTTTTCCACCACATAGGGTGATATCAAAGACGGGGCAACGATGAAAAAGCCAGCACAAATATTTGGCCCCAGCCGGGATCGAACTCACGACCCGAGCACTGATTAGAAATCCAACGGAGAGAGAGAGAGAGAGAGAGAGAGCGCATAATAATAATAATAATAATAATAATAATAATATTGCATACATGTAACAACACCAACAACAATTTTACTGGATAACTCAGATATGCCAAACGTACACATCTCCCGTCATTTGATTAAAAAAAAAAAAAAAAAAAACCCAACCGCTATGGATCTGATAAACACTTAGGCCCTTTTACCGTTGCACGATAGCCATAAAACGAGGAAGTAAAAGACATTCTAAGGGTATAATTATTCTCTGCACTTGAGGCGACTTCCACAATACTAAGCCGACCATCCGGTTGGAGTCATGCCCGTATCACATCCGCCGCAGCGGGGTCTTATCATGACTTGGCCAGAAAATGGGATCAGCATGCCGTTTTCATTTACTGTTCTGCACCATTTTGCCTGAACTATCTAGCTAGTGGTTCAGCGTTGATTGCTTTTGGAAGTGTGAAATGTGTGAGCAAATAATTAAACAGAAAGGTTGTTTTGTTTGGGTTTTTTTTTTAGCATTTGTTTGTTTTGTTGCTGGTGTCTATGAGAAAGTGTTTGCAACTCTGGAAAGGTTATTATTTTGTGCCTTCCTGTAATGTATAGTAAATAATAATAATAATAGTCATCATCATCATCGTCGTCGTCGTCGTCGTCATCATCATCATCATCATCATCATCGTCATCATCATCATCATCATAGTAATCATCATACAGGCGCTTTACCCAGTTGCTCGGCTCAAAGCGTCGCAAGCTAAACCCAGCACGCTCACGTGAATCACACGCATATTCTCACACACAGGACACCAACACATCACAATCACGTGGTACCGCAAAGGGTCAGCTCAGCTATTTCAGTTTCGGAAATTAGAACTAGAAGATGATGATGATGTGGAATTATTCTCCACAAGTCTGCATTCAGTGTGCAAATTTATATCCTTTCGAACCGGCAACATTGTTGAGAAGCGAGTCCCAATAAAATGAACACTGTCAAGAGATTTTCTTGATGTCTGTTCTGTAAAATCTGCTGTTGTGCCCTCCCCACAACCAGAGAATATAGAGCGTCTCCATTGTCTCAAGCATTGGTGAGTGGATGGGGGGAGGGGGGTGTTTGTGAGTTTAACGTCCTTTTCCCCCACGTATGGGTGCTGTCAAAGACGGGGTAACGAGAAAAAGGCCGGCACAGATATTTGGCCCCAGCCGGGATTCGAGCTCACGACCCAAGCATTGAAAGTCCAACGCTCTACCATTCGGCTGTCCCAGCTCCCCCAAGAACGAGTGAGGGTCTTGAGTGTCCTTGTAAGTCTGTTCCTCAAAGAAGACTCTATGCACGCCGTTGAAATTGCACCTACACGTGTACATACAGGCCTACGCATGGGTTTGGTGAAAATGGCCAAGCTCATTCAGTTTCGTAGGAGTCAGTGAAGTGAGTGCAATTCCAGCTGACCTGATTTCCGTATGACCATCTCGCTGCGCATGTTTCGCAATTTGCCCGGCTGATGTGGCGGGCACCCGGCTGACGTATTGTTTCCTTGTTTGTTTGCTTGTTTTGTTTGAAGACGACTGTAGGAAGACCTGTTTGTTTAATCGCTTTGGTGGTACTGAGACTCCTCAATAAATACATTCTTACTGCGTTTAACGGACGAACATTTTGCCACAAAATCCAGCTCGTGGCCATCATGATCGGCCGATCGGACTGACCGGCCGGGGCATCCGCCGAAGTTGAAAAACATCTGCAACCGCCTCACTGTGAAAATAAAACTTCCGCAAACCGACATGCTGTGTGGCACGGTGACATCACCATCATAACTGCCGATGAGAAGGTGACACTTTGCAGAAAGCCCTCGTCAGTTTCCTGTGGATCACATGAGAGGTTGGATGAGAGGATTCTCTGATGACCGAGTAGCAATGTACATTATCATGTTAGCTCGTCTTTTTTGTGTAGTGTCTTTTGTTACTGCTTCCAGTCCTCAGCAAACAGACGGTGAGTTGTGATCGGGTTTTACTGTTGTTTTTTGTTGTTGTTTGTTTGGGGTTTGTTTGTTGTTGTTTTTTTTTGTTTTTTTGAGGGGGTGGGCGCGGGGGGGGGGGGGGTTCTATTGGGGTTTGTTGTTGTTGTTGTTGTTTTTAAATCGGATTCTATTTGTTTTGACTGGTTTTGGTTTTTGTTGTTGTTGTTGTTGTTGTTGTTTTCCAAAGAAAGCATTAGTTATCATCTTACGTGGTTCCCGGGCCTGGTTAATGCTGGGATATTTATGACAGGAAGCGTGGAATGCGGCCCTGTCCCGCAGTCCCAAACCACACGGATCTTCATAGCATCATCTGACCATCATCCTCATCTCCATCATCACGCATAATAAAAAATTGCCCCAGATTCCGAGCCCTCCGTGGATTCCACCCATGACCTGGGAGGAACACCACTGGAACAGGCAAAAGAGTTGGGGCAGCAAAAAAAAAAAAAAAAAAAGAAAGTCGTAATTAATTTATGTCTGCATGGATTTAAATTTGACGTAGGGGAGTAATGCACTTTGATTTTATTCGTGTTTGCTGCAGTAAGAGCCGCCAAGGAACCGTGAACACGAATAAAATCAAAGTGCATTACTCCCCTACGTCAAATTTAAATCCATGCAGACATAAATTAATTACGACTTTTTTTCTTTTCTTTTTTTTTTTTGCTGCCCCAACTCTTTTGCCAGTTCCAGTGGTGTTCCTCCCAGGTCATGGGTGGAATCCACGGAGGGCTCGGAAGCTGGGGCAATTTTTATTATGCGTGATGATGGAGATGAGGATGATGGTAAGATGATGCTATGAAGATCCGTGTGGTTTGGGACTGCGGGACAGGGCCGCATTCCACGCTTCCTGTCATAAATATCCCGACATTAACCAGGCCCGGGAACCACGGCACCTGCGGTGCCGGCCGTGTAGTCTTCCACATCATAAGACGTGTCATACCAAGGGAAGCACCCCTAAAGTCACACCCGTGAAGTGGGTGAATCTCGGCTGTGTGGCAACAACCTCCCCCGGCCATCGGGCCCATAGCACACCCGCTCTGGGTAGAGCCGACCTAGGTAGGAAAAATCCCGCTTGCCTCGGCTGGGGCTCGAGCCCGGGTCTCCCGGTCCATGGTCCGAAGTGCTAACCACTACACTACGGGGGCCGTACGTATTAGGTCTAAATGTTACACCACAAGCGACCCTGGACTCAACAAACAGCTTAATTGTACAACGCCGTGAAAGGTTATTTTGTCGACCTGACGGTGTCAGCACGTGCACTGTGTTCTTAATGCCTGCATTTTTGAAGCTTCATCTTGTTATTAATACTGCGTCCTATTTCTTGCCTTATAGCAAATAGAATACACGAAAAACAGAAGACAGCATTAGCTGCGATGCTTTTAGAAAATGCAAATATAAAAAGAAACATAATAGCAGAGAGAGAGAGAGAGAGAGAGAGAGGTGAACATAAAAAGAAATATAATTTGAGAGAGAGAGAGAGAGAGAGAAGAAGAAGAAGACATAAAACAAAACGACAAAGAAGAAAATAATTATGTCCATTCCGGTGTCTACCGCGGCCGCTAATGGATTAGCCCTCCATGTGACCTCTTGTGTGAAACAAGGCCTACCCTGAGGTTACACCACAGACGTATAGATCTAGACGCACCGCCGCACGCTGCCACCGCTGCTTGTGAGTGTCGCTACGCGGCGGCCATCTTGCTGATACCAGAACTCAGAGGCTCAACGTTATGCGGTTGATGATTTTGTGGTTTCTGTAGCTGCGCATCGTGACACATTAGGCCTAACTCTCTTAGCCGCAAAGCAGTCGACCACGCTAAAAGCGTGGCTGGCCACAGACGTAAAAAAAGCACACATTCTCGTTCTGTGGCGCTCTCTCTCTCTCTTTCTCTCTCTCTCTCTCTCTCACACACACACACACACACACACACACACACAGAGCCTGGGCCGCTGTGGCTATCATGGCATGGTACACAAAGAGAGAGAGAGAGAGAGAGAGAGAGAGAGAGAGAAATTGAAATTGAAATTGAAATTGAAATTGAAATTGAAATAACTTTATTTGAAAACGGTGGAAGTTTTGGTCTTGCAACCAATTTTCAAACTTGCCGTTTTTAAGAACAAACAACTAAACAAAAAAACAAAAAAAAAAAAAAAGCCAAATGATCGAACATACGTAAACCTGGAACAAGAAACTTCAAACACACACACACACACACACACTATTATCGCATGTATGAACTAGTATGTCCATATTTATGTGAACGTGTGGCACCTATTTTTATGATTGTTTGTTATTTGTTGGCTAATAGATATTTGAAGAGGCTGCTTTTAAATGATGAGGCTGACCGACTGTGCCTAACATGGACAGGAAGCGAATTCCACAATGAAGTTCCACAATGAAGAGAGAGAGAGAGAGAGCGCAATATTGAGAGAGAGATGATGATGATGATGATGAAACGTTTTTTTATTCAGGATAGAGCATTTAGGCATTGCTGCCTATCTTACATGAGAGCCGGAGAGAGAGAGAGAGCAATATTGAGAGAGAGAGAGAGAGAGAGAGCAATATTGAGAGAGAGAGAGCAATATTGTGATGAATCAAGAGAAGTATTGATTTAGCTGCATTATCTTTATTATTGCTTTGTCAGTAGTGAGGCTGTCAGTACATACCCATGAAAATAGTGAAAAAAAACCTCTTCTCCCAGTTTACTGGTAGCCGTACAACAAACTGAATAGACTGACAGCCGGAAAAGTATCGTCAGTGGTAGAGGCAAGGTTTGTTCTGTCACACACACACACACACACACCTTCTTAGATTTGATTAGCAAAAAGATCTGATAGATCTAACAAGAATCACGTCTACTTTCACGTACCTGTTCCGTCAGGCCTTTTCATAAAAAACTGGGTCCCTCTGTCCATGTTAATGTGTGTGTGTGTGTGTGTGTGTGTGGTGTGGTGTGTGTGTGGGTGTGTGGTGTGGTGTGTGTGTGTGGGTGTGTGGTGTGGTGTGTGTGTGGGTGTGTGCGTGTGTGTGCGTGCGTTCTGAGTCTGCTTTTCAGAGACGGGCGCCTTATAAATATGATGTATTATTATTATTATTATTAGCATTTTTCCGGTTGGAACAACCAAACGCTACACAACAACAAGACATAGTTTGTGCCGCACAGTCTCCTGGAAAAGAAGAAGAAAAGAAGAATATAAATATATATGCTTGTAGGCACTTAAAGACACCACCCCCCCCCCTCCTCTCTCTCTCTCTGTTCAAAGAAACACAGGAAAAACAAAGAAGAGACTTGCTTTCAGATATCACTCCTTGTGTGAAAATAAAACTCACCAGGAAATTGTGAGAACACGTCAGTGTAGATCAGTAAATCGGATGCGCGCTGATAGCGTCTGGCACCACTGAGGTACCAGGAACATGGCGCCCGGCGGCGTCACACTTCCAGCACCGCGGTGCGTCTAGATCTATACGTCGATGGGTTACACCACTAATGCGGATGCTTTTTGCGGACATCTGTCAAAGAGGACCACCGGAAAGGAACAAACAGGCACCTAATGACCATTCGGTCGGTGTAATACAATACTTTGCTCCCCCAAGCAAGGACGAACACAGATAAAAGAGAGAGAGAGAGGCAGGCAGGCAGGCAGGCAGAGACAAACAGACAGACAGACAAGCAGACAGGCAGAGAGAGAGAGAGAGGCAGGCAGGCAGAGAGAGGCAGCGAGAGAGAGAGAGAGAGGCAGGCAGGCAGGCAGGCAGAGAGAGGCAGCGAGAGAGAGAGAGAGAGAGGCAGGCAGGCAGATAGACAGACAGACAAACAGACAGGCAGGCAGAGAGATAGACAGACAGACAGGCAGGCAGGCAGACAGGCAGGCAGGCAGGCGGGCAGGCAGGCAGACAGGCAGGCAGGCAGGCAGACAGACAGGCAGGCAGGCAGGCAGAGAGAGAGAGAGAGAGAGAGACAGACAGACAGACAGACAGAGAGAGAGAGAGAGAGAGAAATGTAAGGGGTGTGTATTCACTACGCACCCTGCAATGCAATATAAGGGCCTGTATGGCCGGCCGACGGGTGTTGTCAGTTAAAGTTTACCCAATTGTGAATTTTCCGTTGGCCAAGACTCGACATTTCTCTCACTGCACCTAACACCGGCAACAGCATATCACGGGCATAAAGATATCAATAAACAGATAAAGAAAGAAAGAAAGAACGGATAAGCGGATTTTGTGTCGAGTTTTTGTCTGCAGGCCACCTGAAACTGAAATATACATTGCTTTTGAATTAAATCTTCTTATTTTTATTGAAAGAATGAGATAAATGAGAGACAGACAAACATGGAGAGGGACGCACACAGACTAGACAGAAACAAAATCGGACAGGCAAAAGCGGACTGATAGACAAACAGGCAGGCGGTCAGACAGACAGACAGACAGACAGGCGGACAGACAAGCGGACAGACGGACAGACAGGCTTGTTTTCAAAGATGATACAGGACTCTGATTAAAACCTTAATTAAAAAAAAAATACATAAATTAATTAATAGATAAGAACAAGCTCTTCCCCTACATGTTGATTCGAGGTTGAGATACAAATGTAGATACAGAACAACCGACCCACAAGCTATGGCCTAGTTTCTCAAGGGTTACAAAACCAGGATGCTTCATTTGGCGAGAAATGGCAAACCGGCCTGTGGCAGTTTTGTTGTCGCGTACTTATATGTCTGTGTTCCTGCAATCTGTCCGTTCTCGTGTTAGAGTCCGCACTGGCAGTGTGCCAAGGACAATTGATAAATGAGATAGTGAGTCTGTGGGATCTGTGATGTTTGTCCGTAGCTCTGGAACAAATCTAAAAAGACGTTAATGAGGAAAGGAGACATATATCCTACACCCCCCCCCCCCCCTCCGCCCCCCCCCCCAAAAAAAAGTTAATTAAATAAAATAGAATACATAAATTTAAAAATGTGGGGGGTGATTAGTAAAAGCGAATCTTCCGCAGTTTGTCAGCTTGCAAACACTTCCTTCTGTCATTGTTTTCGCGACAGAATTTTGACCTTTGTGCGTTTTGGTTTCGCATTTCGGGAAAATAAAACAGCTGGATTTTCCTTTTCTGAATCAATTCTGCTGTTTCATTTTGGTAGTTGTTGTTTTGTTGTTCTTGCTCTTGTTGTTGTTGTTGAAGTGGTGGTGGTGGTGGTGGTGGGTGTTGTTGTTGTTGTTGTTGCCTTTGTTGTTTACTTTTCGGTATGCTGGTACTTTTTATTTCATGGACCATCTTGTTGTTGTTGTTGTTGTTGTTGTTGTTGTTGTTTACTTTTCAAGTACT
This sequence comes from Batillaria attramentaria, assembly GCA_018292915.2. Lineage (NCBI taxonomy): Eukaryota > Metazoa > Mollusca > Gastropoda > Batillariidae > Batillaria > Batillaria attramentaria. The sequence continues at coordinate 1,311,672 of JACVVK020000026.1, read as the reverse complement.
TTAATTTTGTGAATCATGTTGTTGTTGTTCTCAATTCTCGCTGGAAATGCAAAATTGCAGATTTACTAGGCCCTGTCTCAGGAAACGATTAATGAGAGTTATACACATTTAGAACTGCAGTAGGGACGGGAGTAGAGGGCCTGACCTCTTACTGAAATAGCTGGCAACAATGAAAGGGTTAAAGTTAGAGTGATGAGAGGGTTCGTGGACATGACTGGATGAGTCAGACTTCGCCCCGGAAGCAGCACTTTGCTGTGGAGTTTCCAGTGGCCGGGCCTGTGGGCCGCTCATCGGAAAACATCAGTGTGACAATCGCAGCGAAATTTGTCATTTTCTGTCCTTCATCAGCTACACCATTCAAGATTTGACAAGGCGTAGGGTTAGCTGTTACAGTATTAGTCAAACCAGCGTTTCCTACGGGGGATGTGGGGAAGAGTGTTTTTCTGGAACGTTATCTTCGTCCTTGGTTTTCCCAACCAACTCCCCCTACCGGCCGCGCCTCCTCCCCCCATCATCGCCATGCATACACTTGACCTACGCTTTGTTTTTTGGTGTTTGTTGTTGTTGTTGTTGTTGTTTTTTGCTGCAAACACGGGTGACATTAAGCCTCTGGTGTGTGTGTGTGTGTGTGTGTGTGTGTGTGTGTGTGTGTGTGTGTGTGTGTTTGAGAGAGAGAGAGAGAGAGAGATAACGATAACGATAACGATCCTTTATTTTACAACGGAAGAAGTTATAGGCACACAAAGACCATTTTTCAAACTTGCCGTTGCTACACTACCGTAAAACAAAAAAAATTCAAAAGAAAAATATGCAGAGAAGGAGAAAAAAATTACATAACAGGAAAACGCGCACACACACACACACATACACACACACACACACACACACACACACACACACACACACACACACACACACACACACACACACACGCATGCGCCACAAGCATAATTATACACAAAATCATAATATCAGTTATGATGTACATACTCATGGGACTAGCGCTGGTGTATCATGGTTATGTAAATTGCGTGACAGGTTTTGTTGGTAAGAAGTGAACTTTGTTGAATGGGCAAGACGGATGGGTAATAAATCATTTATGCAGTTTCTGATGCCAGGTACTTGAAGAGACTTTTCCTGAATGATGATTGCGATCCATTGCTAGTAATGTTTAGAGGGAGATTGTTCCAAAGAGAGGCACCGGAGAAGGAGAGACTTGATTTAAAAATATCTATCCTCGGACGTGGCGGTATAAAGCGTTGCGTTGATGAGGGATAGCGTGGATCAGACGTGGTAAAGAGGCTGCTGATGTACTGTGGCAGAACGCCTTTGCGGATTTTGAACATGAACATACCTTTGTTTAAGATAAGATGTGTCGGAAGAGAGAGCATTTCTAGCTTTTGGAGTTTCTGGTCAGTTGTTAGTGTGGGGTCGGGAAGGATCAATTTTGCTGCTCTCCTGTGTAAGGAGTTAAGTCTCTTCAAATGGACTTCACTGCATCCGTCCCAGATTGTGGACGAATAGTCAATGTGGGGTTTAATATTGGCGGTATAAAACAATTTTCGAGAATCGCTGTCAATAAAGTATTTCAATTTTGACAACATAAATAAATTTCTTGACACAAGTTTACATACTTTATCTATATGTGCTTGCCATTTCATCTGACTGTCTATGATAACACCCAGTAATCGATGTTCTGTGACTTGTTTAATGGGCTGGTTTTGGACAGACAGGCAGAGCGTAAGTGGGTTGAGCTGATGTTTCTGACGCGTGGCAATGACCATACATTCCGTCTTAGCTGGATTTAGAACCATAGAGTTTTGGTGACACCAATCGGACACGTCGTTTAAGCCCTGCTGTAATCGTTCGCCAATTGTGTCGATGTTCTTTTCAGGCGTGTGAATGGTCGCATCGTCAGCGAATAAGTCACATGACAGTTTGTCACTTAGATAAAGTGGTAGATCGTTGATGTATAAACAAAAAAGGAGAGGCCCAAGGATTGAGCCCTGGGGTACGCCTCGAGCAATCAAGCCTTTTGACGAGTATGCCGTTCAACAAGACACTTTGGTTTCTATTACTGAGGTAGGAACGAAAAAATAAAGACACATCATGACTCGACTGGGACGTTGTAACTAAATGCGTGTTTCCTGTGTGTGCGCTGTCGGTGTGGGTGGTTGTTGTGTTGATACTTGGCGTGACGTCATTAAGATAGAGCTTAAGTTTTGTCAAAAGGATGTCATGGTCGACAAGGTCGAACGCTTTTTTCAAGTCAATGAAAACAGCACCAGTTACTTGTGTATTGTTTATAGCAGAGAGCCAAACATCCGTCAGGCGTGCTAGAGCCGTGTGACATGAGTGTTTCGGGCGAAAGCCGGACTGAAGCGAATGAAAGAGCTTGCGACTTTCAATAAATTCCATTAAGTGTTTGTGAACATGCCGCTCTAAAGGTTTGGATAAGACAGAAAGCAAAGATATTTGACGGTAGTTATTTATGTCGGAAAGATCCTTGGATTTTGGAATCGGTATGACCTTGGAGTTCTTCAGTTCTGCTGGGAAGACATTGTGCTGAATACATAGATTATATATGTAAGTTAATGAATCAATTATCAGTATAGGGAAGCGACATTTTGAGTACTTTGGGGCTGATCTCATCTGGTCCCGCTGATTTCTTACTGGGCATTGAGCTGATAAATCTGCCAACCTCGTGGACTGCTAACGGGGGAATGACAAATAGTTTTGTGCCCGCTGTTCGCTTTGTACAAAACTGAGAGAGACAGACAGACAGACAGACAGACAGACAGAGGGGGGGGGGGGTAGTAATTACCACTGCGAAGTAACAGAATGGATGACTCGCAAAAACAAAAACAAATAAAAAACAACTATGATCGTTCAATGGATATGTTCACTGAATGAGTAAACTCAAGTTTAAAAAAAAATAATGTATGAATAATTCTGTTCCCTTGTCCTTTCCAGACGACAAAATACCTCTCACCATAGTGGAGCACGCTCGATCTCTGCACGTAGCCTGGCCAGCATACAACAGCACAGGCGATGTCGAATCAAACAGATTGCGCGTCTATCCCACAGACGGCGATGAGACCAGGAAAGTCGTGTACCATTCGCCACCGGACAGTACAGAACTTACCATTGACTGCCTGGATCCCGAATCGGCCTATGAAGTGCAGCTAGTGCGCATCTTCAGCAACAACATTACGTCGGAGAAGTCTGACGTTTACCACCCGAGGACCAAGTCAGGTAGTTTGACTCCACAGGTTGAAGGACACAAATACACAGGGCCCCAAAATGCCTGCAAACCTCAGGCATCATAGTCACTCCTAAAAATGCGTCAATCTAAAAACAATTACATGTACTACCATGAACAGACCATTCAAAGGCACACACCTGACAGGAGTTTTAAAAAATATTGAATGTCTCCTTTACGTCCAGGCTTCACTGGAGTAATGCACGTTTACTCAAGTTTCTCTTTAGGCCAGAGAGGCAGTTTGCACAAACCCGCTTGCCTCACTTGTGTCCGACCTCTGTGCAAACAGCCCCAGCTTCACTGGCACGAAAATCACGCTTTTTCATGACAACAAAAAATTCACTACAGACTAGCCTACTTGCCAAACAGGGTACCTCAAATAAACACCAAATATCACCCCACGCTCAATTTGTGTCCTTACCTCACAGATGCAGATTTCAAAGAAAATGACCGAATTTGATATCACCCTGTGTGGTGGAAAAGGACGTTAAACCCCAAACACCCACCCTCAAAGAAAATGCGATAATTATATCCCTATAAAGAAACACAGCGCCTGACACCTTTCATGCTTTGCAATTCACACACACACACACACACACACACACACACACACACACACACACACACACACACACACACACACACACATCGAGCGGCCAAAGACTCGCCTGTAGGATATATTTAAATTGAAACATTACACTTTTTGCAATGCTAGCAGCGACCATCTACCCCCTCATTCCTCTCTGGGCTGCCGGCTCTTGTGCCAGCCGCGCATGAAGACAAATAATCCACACGCCAGGGTCATTTTTCACTGACTCTGACGTTAATATCCCTCCCCACTCCCTTTCAATAAACAAACAAAGAAACAAACAACAAGGAAAAAAGACCCCCCCCCCCCCCCAAAAAAAAAAAAATAAATAAATAAAAAAAATAAAAAAAATAAATAAATAAAATACCTGCATCTCCAACAACCCCCCCCCCCCCCCCCGAAATAAAAGAAAACAAAAAAAAAACTTTAAAAAAAAAACTTAAAAACTAGCCCCCCGCCACAAAAAAAACACCCACAAAAGACTAATAATGATAATGATTATAATAGATCATCCACGCTACGAAACAAACGAGAAGTACAGTATAACGGTCATTGTCAAGATGTGCTAGACCGGACCTTAAAAAAAATCCTAGAAACAAAACACCACCACCACTACCAACAAGAACAAACCAGAGAGACAGGGAGAGGTGTAACTGGCGCATTGCCTTATCCTCACTACTACAACTATTCTGGTTGTGATATGTAGTTCCCTACCATTCATTCTGCCTTGAGCGCTAGGCTCGTAGTGTTGCTGTTGCTGCTGCGGCATAACAGTTTGCACCACAGATCTCGTTCTGTCCGTTCCAGAGTCGTTCCTGGACCAGCTCTGGGAACAGAGGAAGTTCGTCCTGGTGGGAGCCGCTCTCATGTTGCTGGTAGTCGGTGTGACAGGGGGGCTCTGCTTCTGTTGCTGCAAACTTTGTTCTTGTCCTTGTAGGTGAGTCAGGTGTGTGTGTGTGTGTGTGTGTGTGTGTGTGTGTGTGTGTGTGTGTGTGTGTACGTTTGTGTTATGTCTTGTCGTGTCATGTGTCGCGTGTCGTGTGTCATGTAGGTGAGTCAGGATGTGTGTGTGCGTGTTTGCGTGTCGTGTCGTGTCGTTCCGCGTCGCGTCGCTTCGTGCGGTGTCACGTCACGTCACGTCACGTCACGTCTATCTATCACGTATATTTTTGACTTGCAGTACAAGAGGTGAAGCGGCGGTGACAAACCTCGGCAAGAAGTCCAGCCTGCCCAGCGCAGACGAGCTGAACAACCGCGAAGCTAGTCAGGACCGCTACACCCCTCACCCCAGCCTCCCCAGACCCCCCGCACGACCCCCCTCCACCCCTCTAGATCCAGCACCAGCGCCTCCTTCCTTCTGGACGGCCACCAGAGGCTACTCCCTGCAGAACAATGGACTCAACGCCTCTGAGAGGGACGACGTGTTCCTGGAACAGGATATCTACCAGAACGAGGCTTTCGGGCCACAGGAGACACGTCACTGGAGTGAAAGTCACCAGGAGGCCCCTGTGTATGGGAACTGTCAGTTCTAGGCTGGCTCGACGAATCGTCTGATCCAAGGCGGGCAGTGAAGACCACTCACGTCCTTACTACTATCCTGAAAGAGTTCTGGTCCTTTAGCTGACGGTAGTGGGCCAGAGATCAACCGTTCTCTCTTCACATCAGCGTGGCGCCAGTGCAAGCCTATGGGACATGGATGGGCGGGAAATGCACTTTGCCAGTGAAGCCCGGAATTCACCGCCTCTGTGTACACTGTGAAAAAACACGGAGACTCCACCTAAGTTGTGCTGAACTGTCCACTTAGCTTGTCACTATTCACATTTGTTTCAGTTCTCCCTCTTAGTTATTACTTGTCTCGGCTCAGGCTCCGCATGTAGAAGTCGAGGTTAGGGATTTTAGCCCCGGGTTAGAGTCTAACCTGGAACTAAACTAGCTCTAGGGTTAAATTTTCCGTTGTTGTGTGTGTGTGTTTTGTTTTGTTTTTAATCAGGCAGCGGGTCCATTCCAGCAAAATGCCTAAGCCGTTATAGAAGGATTTATTTCTTCCTTTCTTCGCCTCCTCTTTTATATAATTTTGGTTTTTGGTTTCTTTTGTCCTAGTCTGGGTTAGGCCCGTAGCCGTGGGTTAAATTAACCTCGACTTTAACATTTGGGCCCTGGTCTCGGTTAGCCGGTTTCGAGTCAATACAGAGGCTAAACGCCAGTGCAAGCCGATTGGACAGGGATGAGATCAACCCCGCTGCCTCGGCTAACTAATAATTTATGTGCATGACTTCACAGACGCTCATGCAACTTGGCCTGGTGTAAAATTAGCACATGATATTCCCACTGGAAAGCGAGAACGTTTGAATCCCGCCAATCGGTGTGCGAAGCCTGTATATCACGTGAACATGATCTGGCTTATTTCCTTTAGGTCAGGGGCAGATAAACAGACAACACCACTCCCGGAGTAGTCTTCCCTGACACAATCTAAGAAATGGAAAAAAAAAAAAAAACCCAAAAGACGGAGATTGATCAGTCAAGGAAATGTACCATTCAAAACCAAAGAGAACTAGCATTGTTTTTATTTGTGTGTTTCCGTTTTGATCTGGTGTTTGATCCCATCCGTTTTTGTTTAACGAGGTTCTGTGTTAGGGAACTGCCAATTCCAAAAGTGCACAGCGCCATAAAGCAGATCATTCAGCCGGTCAGATCACAGGAAGGATTCCTAAGACACAACTTACTTTTGGAGGGGATAGACCATCTGACTTCAGCCCTTTGAATCTGTTGAAGTATGCACCTTTCATTGTATGCCGTAAAACCAATTTGCTACAGTGCATCTGAGCATCAGGCGCGTGAGATCGATGTCTAATGGAAACATTGATTGATTCATGCCACGATACAGCCCCATAACATTTGGCGGACCGCTCGCTGGGTGGAGTTTAGTGAAAGTCAATAGACCCCCAGGGATCAAGGAACGTGAAACTATCAGTTCTTGGGACAACAAAGCGGCATCCCTTTTTCATATCCTGGGTGAAGGTTCTAAGAAATGTGTCTTTGTACATACGGTTTATGTTTTGCAGTGAACAATTTTACAAGACTGTGGTACCAGCCATCTTCGTCTAAAACAAGTATGAGAAGTTTGCCACAGTGTATTGCGTTCAAGAAGCTGTACATTTTTTTGTTTGTTTGTTTGTTTGTTTGTTTGTTTGTTAAGGACTGTGAGCTACATCTTCAGGTCTAAGGGTCTATCGGTCTCGTGCAGCCTTCCCTTTGAAAGGCTACCCCGCCTCCTCTCCCTCCCCCTCCCCCCCCCCACACCTTTCTCTTGTTTAGTCAGTTCCCGACATGGCACTAGCAGTACTAGCAGACGTCAATGTTACTAAGGATCGCTCTGTGTGTGTGTAGATATCTGCGACATTCTTTGTTGCTGAATCAGTAATGACTGAGACAGGGAATTTAAGCCGACTTCGACGGTTCAGCGAAAAGTGGCCGGCTCAAGTTCGGCATTCGCCGCTTTCCTCTGACCAGCCATCAACGCGGAAATGATCTCTCTCGTACAGCCTAGATATCGCAGCCTACCTCGTCGATAAGGGCAATTCCAAATCTACATTTGGCGATGATAGTACTAGTATTGACCATCGCATCACGAGGTTCAAGTTGCCGGTTTTGCGGGAAATGGCGGACGTTGCCACTACGGGATCTTCATAGTTTTCACTGACTATTAATAGCTTCGGTACACTAGCTACTGTGGGGCTTCTAGTGGACTGATGAGAAACGGATGCACACAATTCAAACACAAAGGGGATGATGCGGCCATTTCTCCAAGGACTTTAGACCCGCTAGACTGGCATAACGGATCCGGCTAGCGTCCGAGTCCCGGCTTAGGTTAGGCATCAATAGGCTTTCGGGACATGTAGTAGCCAATTCCGCTAAAAATAGTACAGAAATTTTGCCCCTTTTGATGCAGAGACGAAAATGGCAATCTGGGCTTGTTTGCTGGTTTTGTAAATAAATTTCATGCCTAGTATTAGTGAATACAGTGGAAAATGCGCATGTGGACTATATGTATTCGAGTCATGCGCGGCCGCTGGCACTAGAGCTAGCAAACGACAGGGTGGGTGGGTGTTTGGGGGTTTAACGTCCTTTAACGTCCTTTTCCACCATACACCTAGCAGACGACAGAGGAATGAAAGGCTAGGGGTCGCTGCTAGCATTGCGAAAAAAAAGTGGAATGTTGGAATTTGTTTAAATCTACCTACACGTGAATATTTGGCTGATGGATGTTTGTGATTTTTTTTTGGGGGGGGGGGGGGTGGGGGGGGAGGGGGAGTGTTTGGGGGTGGTGGGGGGAGTGGGGATTTTTATGATGTCATGTGCAGCGTAATGGTTCATAAGAATATATCTGTAGCATTTTCAAGTGTCTGAAATCCGTATGTGTACTGTGTAGCCTGTATATTTTTCCGACATTTACATCAGAGACTGAGCTTTCCAGTAAAGTCATCAACACTGACAGGCACAAGCTCAAACTATGACTGAGCTTCCGGCGTCTCGCAATTTGTATAGAGGTCTGACACGTGACGTCAGGGGAGGACGAAACTAAAATGTCTCTTTCTGTATAACAACTGTGAAGGGGTCAGCCGTTTGTGTACAGCTGTGCCCGAGTGCTGCTGTAATTAGCAACACAAGTGTGTCTTTGTCTGATGTATTCTATAATGTTCACTCATGTTGGAAACCAACCAATTTTGCATTTTTGTAATCATCATTATCGTCGGCATTGTCGTCAGCATCATCGTCATTATCGTCGTCGTTGTCGTCATGCCGCTCATAATCATTATCATCACAATGAACTGTACATTTACTGACTGGCATTAGCATCAGTTGTTTAGCAATATTGTTTATCTTCCTTCAAAATTAAGAAAAGCTAAACAAAATACAAGCGCGAAACTGACTGCAAGTGGGAGTATAAACAACTAGAAGCAAAAACACAAAAACAAAAACAAAACAGAAGAAAAGAAAAATCAGAACCACTTATCTTACAAGACACATTTCACAGTCAACACGTCGATAAGTGGGTCTGATTTTTCTTTTCTTCTGTTTTGTTTTTTAGGATAAACAAAAACCGGATGCAGACATGATGCTGAAACTTGGACGTGTTGACTGTGAAATGTGTCTTGTAAGATAAGTGGTTCCTAGTTTTCTTTATTGTTGCTTCCAGTTGTTCCTTCAAAAATAGCTTATCTATAGCATTTTCCCTTTATTATTTTGAATGTACAATGTGCTTGAAATTCTACCAGTGTTCAATGAAGCGATGCAACACGGAAACAGTCAGTTCGTCGATTGGATGTCCAATTTTATTTTCAGTCTATCCAGTTCGCTATGATAAGTGCTGTAAAACCTGAGCTACATACGGCAGGTACAGTGCTCCTAAGTCTCGCGAATATTAACTATACGATTTTATGTTTGCAAAATACATATATTCAAATTCAAATTCAAAAATACTTTATTATCTGTTCTAAACCAAATACATTTTAAAACATAAAATTGTCTTCAGACACATGCATTCGCTCCGCTCCTTATGGAGACTGGAAGAAATCTACACTATCATCAGAGGATGACCGCCTCACTCCCCCCCCCCCCCACCTCCTCCGTCTTCATCCCTCCACTCCCACCCCCTGTAAAAGCACCAGATATGAATCTATTGCAAATAGAAAGTAATGACCGAACTTTTTTTTTCCTTTGGTGTTTCCGTCATTTTGTGTGTGTGTGTGTGTGTGTGTGTGTGTGTGTGTGTGTGTGTGTGTGTGCGCGCTTGGCACTAAAATGTCGGTGTAACCTAGCCCTGGGCGATTACTGACGCCACAACTGAAACTCTGGATGAACCCACTAAATCACTGTTCCAAATTACTCGAGGCGTGAAGCACTCAATCAAAATTTCCGTGTCCTTGTATTTACAGTCGCATTAGTCAAGTCTTTTATCATTTCATGGCGTGACATGCAAGCTCACTGACAGAAAAATCAATGAACTGCGCGCGTTAATGACTCTATATTTCGCACCTAGACTTCGTTACAATTAAAGGCCAAACTATGATATTACAGGGACTAATGCTACCATGTGTGTGTGTGTGTGTGTGTGTGTGTGTGTGTGTGTGTGTGTGTGTGTGCTCAAAGCCGGGTCGCTCCAAGCCGTTTCCGTTGTGTTTATCATCACATCTTGTAAGATTGGCTGCTTCGGGCGCACTGTCAGTCACAGGCGCTAATGGTCCAAAACACAAATTTCCCCATATAAATCCTCGACATGTTGGAAATGGCGCCTTTAACTTGAATTGCGTTGAGATGATGAAGCGTAGGGCTGTCACTGGCGAAACTGTGAGAAATTATGGAGTCATTAGCAATCATCGCGCATTCTGTGCACTCCGAGATGTGAAACCATGCATGTCGCAGGTAGGCAGCTGTGAATTATTTCAGAGAGATGGGTTGGCGGCGAGGGTGGGAGGGAAGGGGGGTGGGCTGGGAGGGGATGTCATGGCCGGAGAGAGAGTATTTCCAAGGATGACTGATATTTTAGACATGACGTGTCTCTTATTGTGTCTTTACACGACACTACGACTGAAGAGTGTGTCAGAGTGTGTCAGTGTGTGTGTGTGTGTGTGTGTGTGTGTGTGTGTGTGTGTGTGTGTCAGTGTTACTATTTGCCATTCGATGAGTGTTTTCTTTCATATTTATTTTCTTATTTTCTTTTACACACACACACACACACACACACACACACACACACACACACACACACAACACACACACACCGCACACACACACACACACACACACACACACACACACACACACACACAGTGACACGCACGCAAACACACACCATTGGGAGAGAGAGACCAGAGACTGATTTTCCAGAACAGAACGGAATTTTTTTTTTTTTTCTGACGAATCGATTACTTGAACTTTGGTTCTTACCGTGAACCGTATTCTCACCGACCATCAACTCATCATCGCGCCTACCAGCTCAATGAGGACAGAAAATGAGGGCGGCTGAGACTGATTGTTTATAAACGTCTCCGCCACCACTGACACTGAATAAACCCAGATAATCAGTTGTGATAAAGCACACCCTTAAACTTCTTTTTCAGCTTTTAAATCCAAAGCCTTGTGTAATCTTGTTGATCGAGATCGAATCACCCCCACTGATCACACTGAGGGGTCACGTGACTGCTCGGGGTTTGCCGGGTTTCATTTCCAGTCCGAGGCAGTCTACCCGGCACCAGTGAGGTCAAAATGAAAACGGATACATCTTCAGGTAACTTGATTTATTATCGAGCCCGCAGCGGGAAGTTCAGGTGTGGTGGACATTAGAAAGAAGCCCGGCGATAAAACACGCAGCATCAAGTGACTGAAGAAATACACACAACAATGTACACTGACTGAATACACAGTGCAATTAGCGTACAGATTTTTATTACTGAATTAAATATCACCGACATAAAAATAACTTGATCTTGGTCTGACAGGCAGCCGTGATCTCAGTAGAAGGCCGACAGCTCTGTTTTCGGCAGAGAAAACATATATGCCTCTTCACCTTACCTCTCCCCCCCCCCACCACCACCTCCCCTCACCACCACGTACCACACCGCCACTGACACCCACTTCCCACCTCAAAATGGACGCGGGGGTGGGGTCACAGTGGGGGGGGGGGGGGTTAAGCATTTATTAAAATAAAATTCAGTCTCATTTCCATTTCAACAGTTCAAGCATTTTTCTCTGTTGTTGTTGTTGTTCAGTGTTATTGTTGTGAGTACAAGCTTACAACACACGAGTCCAAAGAGCATCGAAGAATCGCCAATGATCCGACAACACTAGATGACATCCGGACGAGATAATACATTTCCGTGGCGGAGAAGCAACTTTTCACGGGAGGTAATCTCTCAAAAACTGACAGAGTTATCTACCGCAGCAAAATGGCTGCTTCCAGTCTAAGTGCGAAGTGCACAGTCTCAACTGTTTTCTTCAGTCATTTTCTGCATTTTGCATATTGACTTTTACTCATTTTTAGCACCTGAACTCCTGTTACACTTTTTCTGCAAGCATCATGGCTTCTAAGGGGTCTGCAGGCTTGCTGAATTTCTTCATTTTTAACTCGAAGTATGGAGCGAGAGAAGGGGAGGTTCGTACGCTGTCTCCCAGCTGAGACCTGCCGATGGCAGTCTTTGTCAATTTTACGTGTCAATTTTACGTGCTTTTAGAGTCGGTTTGAAGTAGTTAGGCAGTTGCATGTAGGGGAATGTATAGGAACTTGCTTTTTTTAATAAATGTATTTAGAAGATAATGATTTACTTGGATATTATATCAGAGGATAGATGTTGAAATGGAGTCGAAGTGAAACCAAGTCAGTGACAATGGCAGGTCTTTGTGTGATACAAGGGGATGAATAATTTTAAAATCAAATTATTGAACAAGTTTCAGATAGCCAGAATTCATACCAAAGCAGCAAGATGAGCATGTGTGTCAATTCATTTGACCAATTTATACTCAAAGGATCAGGTACTGCTGTACCATTTTCGAGTTGGTCACCTTGGTGTCTCATACATGTATTTATGTATAAATTTATATGTATTTTAGTTATAGTGTAAGTCTCATTCTCCGATATATATATATATATATCCCACTAATGTCCTGTATTTCTTTCCTTTTGCAAAAGATTTTTCACACATCTGTTGTAGCATGCCTGTCACCTCAAATAACAGTACCATCAGTACAAGCTACAATACAACGTCTTTGTTTTGTTTCTTGCAGGAGGAGAAAAAGGTCATGTTTTATTTTCCAGAGGAGGCAGATATTGACACCAAGGTCAAGAATATTGGACTTGCCGAAGCCATCGTCCAGTTCACTTCGTAATTGTTTTTGTTTGTTTATCGTTTCCTCTATAACTTGTATAAGGTAGTCTAGTGGAGGAGAGTTCATAAATTTGACAGCTGTTTGCTGAGACAAATTTATAATCACTTTTTTTTTCTTTTCTTTCGTTTTTTTTTTTTTTTTTTTTTTGGGGGGGGGGGGGTTGTTGGGTTTTTTGTTGTTGTTGTTCTTGTTGGGGTTTTTTTGTTGTTTTTTGTTTGTTTGTTTGTTTGTTTTTTTTTTTTTTTTTTTTTTTTGGGGGGGGGGTATTTGTTACTATAATGTTAGGGTTCTTTTTTTTTGCCATTACTTGTTTTGATATAAATACTGTCTTTACTCTCTGTAGTGTTACACATTTTTTTTAAAAAAAAAATCATTCATGAATTGTGCGTATGATCTTTCTGTTCAACACTGAAAGTTTATTGATCTATGTTTGTATAGATTTGTATGTTTCCAGCAATTTTTTCTTTCAGTTTATTGTGTTCCTCACTGACAGTGACACTGTTTTTCAGAACTTTTTCTGACCTGCCCTGTCAGAGTATGCACACGCAGAAATCTAGGCAGTTGTACCTGGAACCAGAACCAGGCTTTTGGATGGCAATGGTGTGTGATATGTCTATTATACTCTAGTAAACTTGGGTTGGCAGGGGAAAAAAAATACTGTATTTATTTTGCAAACCCTTGCAGTAATTTCCTGCGTAACTTTTCAGTTTCACCAGTGCACATCTGTCCATCTTTGTGAAATGTGTGTGAGTGTCGGTGAGTGATCGGCGAATGGAGCTTTATTCAGTGAGCTTTATTCTAAATGAATGCATCCTACAAATACCATTTGCTATTATTATAAGTGTTATTCTTCAGAAGGAATTTTAATAAGAGAATTAAAATAACTAAAGTGACTTGTGGGATATATGTACACAAATGTAGGTTGCAGCATGATCAACATTGGCATTGCATCATAGTATACCAGATCATGAATCTGACAGCCTGTTGTTTTACACTGTGACTTGGCCTTTTGCAGACTGTGAGCTTACCTTACAAAGAGAAAACTAAGGATGGGCAGCCCTACGTGGAATACAGAGAGGATGATGTCCAGGACTCTGTGTTCGCCGCTGTTTTGGACTTTGCTTATAGGATGTTTAAGGTACGATCCCAGCTGTCCTCTTTGCTGTGGGATAGGATGTTTTTTTCTTGTAATTTATCTTTTTCAGGTATTTCAGGTTGGTAAATTTCCCCTTCAGTGAGTACTAGAGACCCACCCTGTATAAGTTTGATATACTGTTTTCTGGTTTATTTTATCCATCTTTAAATTATCAGTCAAATCAAATGTTTGTTTATTATCCCAAGTGGGAAATTCAGGTGAGGTAGACATGTATAAGAAACAAGACGATAATACACACAACATCATGTAAAGAAACACATAAAATAATGTACAATACACTACAATTAACATAAAGATTTCTGTTTTATAAATATGACATGAAATAATCATAGTGTTAATGATGTGCACTATTTAGAATAGCTATGAAATTTATCACACATTAAACAATATATAAAATTTAATAAATGTTTATTATTCATCACAGTCTCCATCCTCCACACCTGGTCCATCTAATCACAGCATCACAGTAAAAAGACAGCGACTAACTCACTAAGTAACAGTGTTGCAACTGTGCAGTTAAGGCAGCGATTGTCAAATGCGCTCGCCCGCTCGCTTTCGTTACCAAATTTACCGTCGGGCGAGTGAAAGCTGCGGTAGCGGTAGCCCGAATGGCGAGCAGGAATTCTGAGATGAATCAGAACCTAGCAGCCACTCCGGCTTCCAGAATTTTTTTCGGGCTACCAGTTTTGTTCAGGGCGGTAGCTCGAATGGCTACCATGGTCCTGACACATTTGACGATCGCTGTTAAGGGAGTAAGCTGACACCACTACTTCCCATGAAAATTTAGTTTTCTCTGTTTTTACTTTCTAGTTGTTCAATGGAACATTTGAACACATCCTGCAGAGGGCAGATGGAGATGTTGAAACCTTGAAACAGCGCCTGGGACATTTTTACAATAAGGTAAATGGTTGTGTGTTTTGCAAACTGTGTATGTTACAGTTTCTCGGTTTCATTTACTGTCACTTTTTTTTTTACAGCTGTGCAGGTTTTACAGGAACATTCATGACAGTGTTTCTCTGGATTTTCATGGGAGATGCTTTTTAATTATCATTGCTGAAATTCATTCTGTTGGTTTTTAAATCAGCCCTTTCATGTGTGTGTGTGTGTGTGTTGGCGTCACCAGTGGAATTTCTATTCCAGTTTGCACGACACTTGACAGTTGTCATTTTTCAGTACCCATCAAGGGTTTGAACGTTAGAGTTAACCCTGTATCTTCAGTAAAACGCCATGAAACCTGTGTTTTTGGTCTGAAGAACCGTTTTGTGTTTCAGTACCTTCTGACCTTGAAGCTGTCTCAGTGTGACCTGCTGGATGTCTTCAACGGGATCCACTTCCTGCCCCTCGACAAGAACACGTACCTCCGCATCCAGTGTTTCATCAACCAACTGGAGGCAGCCTTCCCCACCGTCAAATACACTGCCTTTTTGTACAATGATAAACTTGTGTGGTGGGTGTGCATTTGGATGTTAAGGGCTTTGCAATTTGTATCATTTGCCAATTTGGTGTTTGTGTGTAGGTGGGGGGAATAGGGTGGGTGTTTGGGGGTTTAACATCCTTTTCCACCACATAGGGTGATATCAAAGACGGGGCAACGATGAAAAAGCACAAATATTTGGCCCCAGCCGGGATCGAACTCACGACCCGAGCATTAGAAGTCCAACGCTCTATCATTCGACCACCCCGGCTCCCCTGGGGGGAATAGGGGGTGTGGGGATTATTAGCTGTATTTGCCTATTAGTGGTACAGTCGAACCTGCCAAGGCGGTCACCTGTATAAGCCATGCCACTGTCTAACCTGGTCACCCCAGAGGATCCCCTGACATGCTAACTGTTGACATTGTCACCCTGGATAACCCGGTCAAACCTGTCTAAGGCGGTCAGTTTGGCCCCGTCCCTTGGGTGACCGCCTTACACAGGTTTGACTGTATTTTCTTGAGGTGTCTTTTCAAACCTGGTTTTAGAGGATGACAAATGCATGTTAACCTGTTTGTCCCTGAATTTCGGGCAAATGGGTTGAGGTGCTAACTGGCTATATATACATTAGGTCTACCAAGCATTGTATTTAAGTGAAGCCAGGAAATACATTACCTTCCAACACAACTGCTTCATGATGATAGACGTTCTTCAACCAGTAAATTGAGTAGTTTTCAAAAATATGTGTGTGCAGACATTCTGTTGTCAAGTGTCACATTTTTGGGACTGGGTATAAATGGATTAGTTATGGCTCATATTGTACCATGCATCAGTTTCTGTTCTACTTGTACTGTCCACTCCAGACAACAATGTTCATTATGTAATCAGGGCTTAAGAATAAGATCTTCCACCTTTTGGTGGATTTCCACTTAAACTGGCTAAACATTTTCCTAAAAAAAGTGTGTTTCCTCCCTCTGTAGCGCTTGAAATCATGCCAGAATGCACCAAATTAATGATGCTGATTGGCCATTTGTATAGCGCTACAAGAAAACTTCCATGCAGTAAGCATGCTCACGGCGCCTTGTGATCCGAATTGCACAGATTTAGTCTAATTTTTGAAACATTCCAGGGGAGCATGCTCCCCAGACACCCCTAGCGTACACATCTCTTTGCACATGCGCGCTTGTGGACTTGCTACATGTACTTCGTCACCAAATGCTAGACACTTTTCCTTCTGTTTGATCATGGACCATTTTAGTAATGTATTGTTTGTCTGTGCAGGAGTGGACTTGAACAGGAGGACATGCGCACGATGTACCTGTACTTGACCACCAGTCTTTTCCCCTCCTACAATCTACAGGAGCATCAGGGAGGCAGCCAGCCTCGAAGGTAACCGTAGTGATTTCTGTCACAAGTCGGACACAGATAAGTTTATTGTCATTTGACCATATAAACTTGTACATGGGTGTGGGTGTGTGCGCGCTGGGTTGGCTCAATGCTTGTAATCGTAATGATTTTTATTGTCAGTTTTGTCTGAGCGGACAGTACAATTTCCCTTCGAGGGACGAATAAAGTGATATCTTATCTTAAACAGTTGTATGTCATAGGAATGTGTTGTGGTGGTGTTCATTCCGTCTTTGTAGAAGTTCACAAGAACCTAGAAAAAATATTAAAACACAAAACATTTGACTGCTGCAATGCAAAATAAGATACGACCAAAAACAACAGTAATAAAAGGGGACTTTGGAGAGACAGGGGAGAGAAGTGTGCGGGACTTTGGAGAGACAGGGGAGAGAAGTGCGCTTGTAATGTTGTATGAGAACCTGGTCTTCTCTGCAGTCTAGAAGCTTGTTGGTTTAGTGGATCATGCTGGGATTATTTAAATGAGTCTTGAAAATAATAATAATAATGAGTATTGTATAGGCGCTTTACCCAATTTCATGAATCGGCTCAAAGCGCCACGAACTGAACCCAACGCGCACGCTTACGTGAATCACACGCATTCTCTCACACACTGGGACATAAACACATTACAATCACGTGGTGCGAAGGGTCAGCTCAGCTATTTAAATTTCGGGATTAGAATTGCATTTATTTTTCTCCGGGGAGGAAGCCGGAGTACCCGGAGAGAACCCCCGACGATCGGCCCGAATGAACGGGCCACATACGAGAAGGAAAAATTCTTTGCCCCGAGTGGGACTCGAACCCCTGACCTCTCGCATTGGTGACAGGTCTCTTAACCACTAGACCACCGGCTGCCCCAATCTGTATGTGGATGAGGTGTGTTGCCTCACTGTGGTCGGATGGGGAGGGGGGGGGGGGGGTGTCTTGGTGGTTGATAAGTAAAAGTTTGATATTCTTGTTTTGGCAGGTTCATGACGGGGCCCCCTGACTTGAGTGACGACAAGGCGATAGGCAAATTGCCACGCGTGTTTGTCAGCACGGACACGGAAAATGAGGAATGTTACTTGCTTGTCTACCGGGCCATGTCGGCCACTATTTGCATGCTCATCAATGGTAAGTGCGTCTGTGTGTGTGTGTGTGTGCCAATATGCACCAAATTGCATATATTTTAGACTGATTTGAAAAAAAAATACCAGGGAGCATGCTCCCGGACACCCCTATCGTGATGTGCGCTTGTGGCTTAGCTACACACTTCTCCTCTTACTGGATTATGGACCATCTTAAGCCCTGATCTCTTGTCATTAACAATGGGGCATGTTATCACAAATTAAGTTAAACATGATCAGAAGTACATAATCATGCTACTTTTTAACTGGGTAACACTAACATGTAGGTGGGAACCTATCTATTCGTCTCAGGAATTCATTTTGTGAAATAAAGGCACTTTGTTACAGTCAAGTGCCAGTTGAATGTCCAGCTGTGTCGAAAACTGGACGCCATGTTGGCACCGCAAATGACCAAACTGGCCTCCGACATCAAAGAGCAGCACTATCAGAGGGCAGCTCCGCCAAGGTATGCTACAAGTATAATCACTTGTTGATCACTCCTTGCCAATCAGACTCCGCCTTCAGACCTCACTGTCTCTGTTTAAATCAAATCTGAAGACCTATCTCTTCCGCCAAGCCTTTGATAGCGAAACCACTGATAAGTCTGTCTGTGTGCATCATGAGTCCGTTGCACTGCCAAATTGTATGTATGCCGAGGGGATGTGTGTGTGTGTGTGTGTGTGTGTGTGTGTGTGTGTGTGTGTGTGTGTGTGTGTGTGTGTGTGTTTTACTTAGGCCCCTGGCTCCACGTGGAGCATAGGCCATCGACAACCCTTCGCCATCGCACTCTGTTCTGGGCTATTCTTGCCACTCCAGTCCAGTTGGTCCCCTGCTTATATAACTCTGCCTCAGTGTCCCGCCTCCAGCTGTTGCGAGGCCGGCCTCTCTTCCTTTTCCCCTGTGGGTTCCATGTCAGGGCTTGGCGTGTGGTGCTGGATGCTGGCTTCCTGAGGGTGTGTCCAATCCAGCCCCACTTCCTCCGCAGGATCTGCTTGGCCGCTGGTTCCTGCCCTGCTCGCTCCCACAGCTCTTCGTTCCGGATCTTCTCTGGCCATCGGATGTTGAAGATGCGCCTCAGACAGGTGTTGAGAAATGTCTGGATCTTCTGCTGCATCGTCTTCGTTGTCCTCCATGTTTCGCATCCGTAAAGCAGAACTGACTTCACGTTGGAGTTGAAGATGCGAAGTTTGGTTCTTATGCTGACAACTTTGGATGCCCAGATATTCTTCAGCATGACCATTGCTGCTCTTGCCTTGCCGATTCTGGCTGTGACGTCTCGGTCTGTGCCTCCCTGTCCATCAACCACACTCCCCAGGTAGACAAAGGACTCTACCTCCCTGATGGGCTCTCCACCGACTGTGACTGGTGTGTTGGCAGTGGTGTTGATCTTCATCAGCTCGGTTTTCCTCCTGTTGATCTTGAGCCCTGTTCCGGCTGATGTGGCTTCCAGGCATGTAGTCTTGTCCTGCATCTGGCTGTGGCTGTGAGACAGGAGCGCCAGGTCGTCCGCAAAGTCGAGGTCATCCAGCTGCGCCCAGAGTGTCCACTGTATCCCGTTTTTCCTGCCTGTTGTGGTGGTCTTCATGATCCAGTCGATGACCAGGAGGAAGAGGAACGGGGACAACAGGCATCCCTGGCGGACTCCGGTCTTCACCTCGAAGCTTTCTGACAACTGGCCGGCATGGGCAATCCTGCAGCTCATGTCTTTGTAGGTGCACTGGATCAGGGAGATGATCTTCCCGGGAACTCCATAGTGCCTTAGCAGCTTCCACAGCGCCTCTCTGTCTACGCTGTCGAAGGCCTTCTCATAGTCTATGAAGTTGATGTAGAGGGGGGAGTTCCACTCCAGTGACTGCTCAACAATGATGCGTAGGCTGGCGATCTGGTCAGCGCAGGACCTGTTCCTGCGAAAGCCCGCCTGCTGGTCTCGGAGCATAGGGTCGACTGCCTCCCTCATCCTCTCCAGTAGAATTCTGTTGAGAACCTTGCCTGGCACTGACAGGAGCATGATCCCTCGGTAGTTGCTGCAGTCCCTGAGATCCCCTTTCTTTGGCAGCTTGATGACGATCCCTTCTTTCCACTGGGCTGGCACCTCTTCCTTCTCCCAGATCTTGCTGAATAGGCTGTGCAGCATGTTGACGGCTGTCTCTGTGTCTGCTTTGATGGCTTCTGCTGGTATCTCGTCTGGCCCTGCAGCTTTCCCATTTCTCAGTGTCATGATGGCTTTCCTGATCTCCACCTTAGAGGGCTTGTCGCAGTTGATGGGTAGTTCTGTCTCAGCTGGCGGGATGTCTGGTGGTGTTTCAGGGATGGGGCGATTTAACAGCTCCCTGAAGTGTTCTGCCCATCGCTTCAGCTGTTCCTCAGTTGTTGTCAGTGGGTGCCCGTTCTTGTCCTTCACTGGTTTGTCTGTCTGCTGAAACTTGCCCGCGAGCTTCTTGGTCACCTGGTACAGGTCTTTTAGGTTCCCTTGTCCGGCTGCTTCCTCTGCTTGATTGGCCAGGTTGTCGATGTAGTCCCTCTTGTCCTTTCTGGTGCTCCTCTTCACTTCTCTGTCAGCTGCTGTGTATTCTTCCTGTGCCTTTGCCTTAGCTCTTCTTGTTCGGCTCGTGTTCAGTGCAGTTTTCTTCTTTTTCCTAACTTCCAGCTTCTGGATGGTATCAGCAGAGATCCATTCCTTGTGTTGGGTCTTTCTCTTGCCAAGGACCTCTTCGCATGTGTCGTGCCAGAGTTTCTTGCTGTGTTCCCACTGTGTCTCGATATCCATTCCACTGTCTTCTATCAGGTCTTGCAGTGGCTGGAACCTGTTGGAAAGGCTGATCCGGAATGCTGCTTGTGTCTCTGTGTTCCTGAGTAGGCCAACGTTGTACCTGGTCCGTGTGTTGTTGGCGTTGGTGTGTCTCTTAAGCCGAAGTCTCAGTGTTGTAGCAAGAAGGTGGTGGTCTGATGATACATCGGCACCCCTCATCACGCGCACATCTCGCCACGATCTCCTGAACTTCCGGCTGATGCAGATGTGATCAATCTGGTTCTCCGTGACATGGTCCGGCGATCTCCATGTGGCCTTGTGGATGCGCTTGTGTGGGAAGATGCTGCCTCCTATCACTAGCTGGTTCAGGGCACAGAAGTCTGCAAAGCGCTCGCCATTTTCGTTCATCTGTCCCAGTCCGTGTGTTCCCATGGTGTTCTCATAGCCTGTGTTGTCTGATCCAATCTTGGCGTTGAAGTCTCCCATCAGTATGGTCATGTCCTTGGCTCCTCCTCTATCTATCACTGTCTGTAGTTGTTGGTAGAAGTCGTCTTTTTTCTCCTCTTCCGCATCATTGGTGGGAGCGTAGCACTGGATGATGTTTAGCTTGATGTCTTTCTTCTTGGTGATGAATTTGGCTGTGATGATGCGGGAGTTGACAGGTTCCCAGCCGATGAGTGCCCGCTGTGCCTCCGGTGCCAGCATCAGGGCCACGCCCTCAGTGTGGGGGGCTCCATCCTCTGTGTGTCCCGAGTACAGCAATTGCTCTCCCGATGAAAATCTCAGCTGTCCTGTCTGTAGCCACCTTGTCTCACTCAGTCCCAGTACTCCTATCTTGTAGTTCTTCATCTCTCTTGCTACTTGTATGGTCCTTCCTACTTCATACATTGTCCTGATGTTCCATGTGGCTACTCTCGTCATTGTCCTGGGTGTTAGAAGGGGGGTCGGCCTTGCAGCTTCCTTTCGGCTTTCACTGCAATGCGTCATAGGTCTCCGGGATGGAGACCCTTCCTTGCCCAGGTGAATGTTTTGGTTTGTTGCTGTCGATGCTTCTGTAACGTTATGTTTTTTTTACAGGTAGGGCTGTTAACCCTACGCAAACCCGTTTAGCCTCTTGGAGAGGTGGTCCACATTCGTCTGACCTCTACCCTTCGACCTGTCCAGCTTGGGTGACCCTGCCAGGAGCACGTGCTCCCGCTGGCGTAGCTCTCTGGGTCATTGAGGTACACAAGCCACTACCCCACGACAAGGGTTGGACCATGTAGGGGTGTGTGTGTGTGTGTGTGATTTAATGCACAGCGAGTCCTTGAAGTTGGAGAACGGCGTTCTATAAAAGCTATGTATTATTATTATTAAAGAGAAGTTCTGGTATCCTTGATAAATCTCTGTGACAGACCTTATGCCTCAGTATGTGTATCAATGTTTAGTCCAAACTGCTGTAAGTGTAAAGCTGAAAAATACATACCCTAGTAGCCACATGGAACTTGATTCTAGTTTTGTGTTGGCTGCTGCTAGTGTCTGCTTATGTAGCAGTCGAATGCACAACTTTTTTTAGGGGACCACTCAAATCTGCTTGACAGGGGCCACATTCCATGCTTCCTGTCATAAATATCCTGGCGTCAACCAGGCCCGGGAACTCCGGCACTTGCAGTGCCGGCCATGTAATCATCCATATCATGAGGTGTCATAACAAGGGAAGCACCCTTAAGGTTGCACCCGTGACGTGGGTGTCTTGGCTGTGTGGCAACAGCCTCCCCATTGGGTCTCTAGCACACCCTCTCTAGGTAGGAGCCGACCTAGGTAGGAAATATCCCGCTTGCCTTGTATGGGTTCAATCCCGTGTCTCCCAGTCTGTGATCCGAAGTGCTAACCACTACACTACGGGGGCCGGTCAAAGAGGTGAATGTTTCAAAACCCTAAGATACGCTGCGTATTAAGTCACCACACTTTTGTTAAGTGTCTAACTGTAGGTGTTTTTATTGTTGCAGTACAACTGACCCCATGTTCAAGTACATCTACTTCAACCACATGAACCTGGCCCAACAGACCACTGTCCACCTCGACCTGCAGAAACGCGCTGGCATCAACATTCCTCAGGAGATCATGCGCCTGCTTGGTGACATCAACGCAGACCTCACCAGGTGAGTAGCCAAGTTCATTTACAGGTAGGCACCAAAATGCTGTTGTCACAGCAACAGGTTTCATTTAGCGTGAATTTGTGATAAATTTAAAAGCCTTGACAGCACTTCCAGTGGGTGTTATAACCTAAAGCTTAAGGTCACAGCTAAAAAGGGTTTTATTGTTCCTTTCCTTTCAATTCAAACATACTCCCTTGCCCAACAGTGGTCAGTGTTCGTCTTCTCCTGAAAATTTCCACATCTGCCCAACAGCACGTGCACACCGAGTATTTTGTCTTGCCAAAAAAAAAAAACAACCAAAAAAATTGTCAAAGAACCATTACTCTTGCCTGATACTTGCTTATTACATGTAGTGGCTGAATGTGTGTGGGTAATGGGAAAGAACCGGAAGAACTGGGGAATGTGTTGATGAATGTGAAAGTTACATCAGACTCAGAGTGCAAGATTCTCATTAGCAGCTGCTTCATTACAGCTGAAAGGTGTACATTAGACAAATTGCTTTTTATGGACAAAAAAGTTATCTGTAATGGTTTCTGTACCATGTAACTAACGTTTTTCTTCACCCTTGTTTAGAAGCAACCATGATGGAGAGACAATCGTCAAGACAACTTCAGACTTCTGGGTTGTTGGAAAGAAATCAGACTCCAGGGAGTTCTATGTGGTCATCAATCAGAAGAATGCCAACTTAATTGAGATTAATGGTAAAATATTCTACTCAGATTCTTCCATGCTTGCAAACTCACACCATTTTGTTTGTGAATGTGCATAAATTTTGTGTTTCTAAAATGTACATGTTCTTGTGTTAAAAGAGTGTGCATATAATGATACTCAGTGTTCCCAGTTACGCACAGATGTGCGTATTTGTACGCACAAAACTCTTAAAATGACACACAAATCTGAGAACAGGGCATCACAGCAGATGCATGCTATTTGTCACACCGTGACCAACGGTAATTTTCCAACACTATCCCGGAAACTCGATCAGGAAAAAAAACGATCCGTGACTAGCAGGAGACACTTGCAGCATCGTATTTACTCTAAGCATTGTGTATAACAGACAGAATCTGATTGGCTCAAGTACTATGGGACACTCTATGTCCAAATATACCAAATATAATGCTCTGTTTGGTAAGCATGCGGGTTCCTCGCATTGACAATTTGCTAAGGCTGGCATGCTACAATTCACGTACATCTCTCCTACTTGAATTAGTTATTTAGGGCTTAACACTGCGCAAGCGGCAACGACTATTTCGCGGCTGTCTCCTGCTTGAATTTGAATACTTTTGTAAACAACAACAACAGACGAGCTTGATCTTCAGACTTTTTTTATACCAAAAGACTATGGACCCTCAAAATTTACAACAGGACCCTCAAAAATATGGAGAGAGGGTCACAAAGACCTATTGTATTTTCGAATCACAGGGAGCACTGATATTTATGTTGTCTTGGTTTAGAAAAACAGTTTAAATTGTAAATTTCTTTTTAAAAAATAATTCTCTCTGGAAATGATGGTTACTTCTCCCATTTTGATTTGCTACATGTGGCTGTTCTTGTCTATTACAGAGGAAGTCAAGAGGCTTTGTACATCTCATCTGAACAGCGTGTTCTTCCTCGACTGACCAGCGATGTGCATTGTATGTGTTTGATATCTCGTCAGTTTGAATGGGAACGCTTGCTCACTGCTGGTTCTCTGAAATCTGGAACAGTGACTGTGCTTGTGATACTTGGTTTATCACTGTCTCATTTTCTTGAAGAGATCCAGTGGTAATATGATGAGTGTTTTATATTCGTTGAACTCAATTTGTACCAGGTTAGTTTGGGGGTTGTGCACCGGTTGTACACCAGTGGCCTCACCAAAAAAAAAAAAAAAAAAAAAAAAATCATAAATTTGGCTTAGTGGGAGTGTTGTACTTTGATTATACTCGTGTTTGCTGCAGTAAGAGCCATTAAGGAACCGTTTGATTTTGCCTGATTTTTGCATACACTGCCCAAAACAAAAAAGAGTGGGATTCTTGTGTGCAATAGGAAATGTATTAAGCTGACACCTGTTGCTCTTCGTCTTTCTCCCCTACATTTATGGCAGGGGGGTGAAGTCAGTACAGACAATAAGAAGCAAGGGATTCAACTCTGTGCATAGAAGCTTTGCATCCAGATGAAAACCCATTCTTGTGTTGAATGTGCTTGCTGTTTGCAGATGAAACTGCAATTACTGGTACGTCTCAGTGGTCATTGGAGCAATTGTTTCCCCCCTGTGTCTGTTTCACATTCTTCCTTCACTATTAAGCTAAGCATGTACAGTTTATTGTAAGTGCATATGTATAGGGACATAATCCACGTCTCCACTCGGCAAGACCCGAGGCCAAAGCACGGCCCCGCCCCTTTCCTCTCAGTGCCGTGTATTGGCAAAACACAGTACGTCCATGACGCCGTTTTATGGATAAATAGATGATTTCAAGATGAACGACATCTACGTTATGGTCTGTTTCCTCAAATGACATCAGTGAACTTACTACAGTACTTTCTTTCCAAGTTTCAGTCATAATTATCAAACTACTCGTGCCTCCCACGTTGTCGTGTCTGGCAAAAAGCTTGCCAGACCATGCCACGTGTTGTGCTAATTATGCCGCGGGACGCGATTGGCTGAATTCTGTTGGCTCGGCACTTTTGACTGACAGCAGTGTAGTCGTCCATTGTATTCACTACAGAGGGGCTGCTTTGAAAATATTCAGCCCACCAAATTTGAAAAATTAATGCAATTCTAAATTCCGAAATTTAAATAGCTGAGCTGACCCTTCGCACCACATGATTATAATGTGTTTATGTCCAGGGTGCGAGAGAATGCCTGTGATTCACATGAGCGTGCGTGTTGGGTTCAGTTTGTGGCGCTTTGAGCCGATTCTTGTAATTGGATAAAGCGCCTATACAAAATCCATTATTATTGTAAATAATCTTGTGTGGTAAGTAAAAGGTATGAACTGTTCTGACTGTGATACCTATGTGTGATGTATGTGCAGCAGTAAAAGTTACGAAATCTGAAATTTTGGTCACGGTCATGCATAGGGTGTCAGCTTTGGAGAGTTTTTTTTTGTGTGAATTTATTCATTGTTAATGTGTAATCTAGGAAATTTGAGAGAGAGGGGGAGAGAGAGAGAGAGTGAATGTAGCTGCTTGTATGCTGTACATGTGTACACATTGAACTTTGACGGTTTAGTTACGCAAGATTCTGCTGGGTTTTTGTTTCTGTTGTTGGTTGGTTTGTGTTTTTTGATTTTCTTTGGTGTTTTTTTGTGTTGTTTTTTTTTTTGTGTGTGTGTGTTGTTATTTTATGTGAAGCATTAATTTTCATCTGACCATTTTTATTCCCTTACCTTATTTCCTACCATGTATGTTTGGAGTTGTGCACCAGTGGCACACTGAAAACAAAATAAATCATAATTTATTCATGTCTGCATGGATATAGATTTGGCTTAGTGGGGGTGTTGTGTTTTGATTATACTCATGTTTGCTGCACTAAGAGTCATAAAGACCATTAGTCGTGCCTGATCTTTGCATACAGGGCCAAAACTGAAAAGCATGCAGAACGTAGGATACCCGTGCGCAGTACGAAATGTGTGAAGAGTACACATGTACTTGTATCAGTGAACTTGTATGTAATCTGTCATGTCTGTTATCCACACAATGTCATCCACTTTCATTGCATTCCTCTACATGCTTCTTCTTGTTGTCGTTGTTTATGCTCATTGTTCATGGACATGTGATGCTCGCAAGTGTATTAGGCAACATAAACCGTGGCTGGTGCACGATACCATATGTTTTGCGCTTGTGTGTGATGGCGTGTGAGATCCACTCTTTTGAAAAGAAAATCACACAGCAAAGTGTGTGTGTGTGTGTGTGTGTGTGTGTGTGTGTGTCTGTGTGCCAGATCCACCATTTTTGAAAAGAAAATCATGTCATGCTCTGATGATTCATTTGACAAGATAGATGTGAGCAGAGACATGGATGTTATGTTTGTCTCCCCAGCGTGTGAGTGACTCAAGCCAGCAGCAGCTTACTGAGTAACATAAGCCATGTTACCAGGAGTGTCATGGGTGTAGTGGACTGGAAGCACTGTCATCATGGGTACTGCCATGCTCTGCTGATTCATTTGATAAGATAGATGTGAGCAGAGATATGTATGTCTCCTCAGTGTGTGAGTGACTCAAGACAGCAGCACCTTTCTGAGTAACCCATGTTACATGTACCAGCAGTGTCTGTGTCATGGGTGCAATGGACTGTCATCAAATGGGAGCAAGTGCATGGCTTGCACTGAAACTGGTTACTTGATTAATGCAATAAATAAATATTGGTGCACGATACCATACATTTTGCCCTTGTGTGTGATGGTGTGTGAGATCCACTCTTTTTAAAAGAAAATCACACAGCAAAGTGTGTGTCTGTGTGCGAGATCCACCATTTTTGAAAAGAAAATCACATTAAAAAAAAAAAAATTTTTTTTTTTTTTAAAGTGCTGAACACATTAATATAATGAGTAGATTTTGCTTATGAATGTTCTATCCGAACTACAAGTACATTCAGTACCAAAGCAATGATTTACAATTCCATGATTGTCAATCAGAAACAAAAGTTGCACAGTACTGCTTTACCAGGAAGCAAAATCAGCTAAGTACTTAAACAGTAAATTGAATTTCACTATAATATTATTTGATTCAGCTAAAAACCACCACCATATAATTTTAAAGGTGGCAGGAAGTACTTGAACTAAACCGGCGTGTATTTGATATTTTTCCTCATCAGTCACTGCCACAGTCATAATTTCTCCTCAACAGTCATCCGATACTCATGCACGAAACAGGACGCCAGTTTCCCCTCGTCTGTCAGCCCCCCTTGCCTGTCACAACCCCATGCTGACAGAATCAACTCACTTTCATCCGATTTAATCTCACGAACACGTACTTCAAGTCGGAAACGACATGACCCAGTCGGGTCACAAACCTGTTGCGTCGTAGCGCTCGCACCATGAGTCCCGTTACTTGCTCTATGCACAGATTAGTGTGGCAAATTCTCGCTGTGAGATGAAAGCTCTAAAATGCAAACACTGAATATGCGTACATGGACGTAAACGCAGCATGTACCACGTGTTCCTTATCGTCGCACGTTGTGAGATCGAGGGGAATCACCGTGTTTTCTTTCCATATTTGGAAGCAGTGACGTCAAGGCTTCCCCTGTTCTAATTTTAGTAGTTACATGGCGTTGACAGGGAAGTGATTCACAACCCCTTCTCTCAAGATGGCGGAACGATGTCGCGCGGAACTGGCTCAACTGATGCAGAAAGATGGAAACAACGCCTGTGCAGACTGCGGAGATGCTGGTAAGCCATATTTACGGCATATTTAGTCGGTCTGACTGCATGACGCAGCATGTTGTTGTGTGTTTGTAGGCACACGGATGTCGAACAAGGCACCTGATGTTTCAGTGCAGACGACATTATTTCTATATTCTACTCCCACAGTGTGCTCGATCACAAATGTCAAAAATCCAGTCTAAGGGTTAAAGTTATGTCGTTTATGCGTTTGTGGCCTCGTCCTCTGCTCTTGTGATTGTCTAAACTGTTTCTAGATGTAATGTCCTTCGGTTGAGAGAAAATAAGGCAACCGCACAGCTTTTTGAAGAGTAGTGAATCTAGTGCGGGAGGGTATTTAGTAAAGTTCATCACGCGAAAAGGCAGATTTTAGATTAAATTAATCATTGGTGTTAACTGCATGTGTTGTAAATGAACTAAATATATTGACTAGAAATTAGGTGCAGTTCATTAGAAGAGACTACCGTAATCATGTATAAATGCACAGAACTTTGCCCTTTGGAAAAGTGTTTGAATACTGCAGAATTTTTGTTGTTGACAGACATACATAACATGTATGTCTCTGGTTGTTGATAACCACAAAACCAGTTGTACTTTTTGAGCTGTGCAGTTGTAGCTGTGATAATCAGTATATGACCCATTTACTGTGGCGTTCATCTTCATGAATTCTACCAGTATACAGGGCGTCATATCTTTGCCAACTGTGGTACTAGTAGGACAAATGTCCTGTCTGATGGAAAAGTTATGGGACATTTGTCCTGAATCTTTACGACTATGTAGCAGACACGATAGGACATATGTCCGCCGTGGTAAGAAAGTAATGGCACATTTCCAATCACTGAATGAGTGATATCCAATCCAGATATGAAACTCTAGATGTGACCCATCTACACTGGCATGCAGCTTTGTAAATTATGTAGATCAGTCAGTGCATGTGCGCGTGTGTGTGTGTTTGTGCGTGTGTGACACAGGTATACACACACACATGCACACAGCGTTGGACACATGCTTCCTACAACTTCAGAAACTGACCCACAACACAATGAGGAAGAAGTTGTAGCAGTTTCAACAGGCTTTGAGTGGGGTCATCCTCCACATGAGATTGTCAGCTAGATTACATCCTGGGGTAAGAGGCCAGTACAAGTAATTGACATGTGGAGTAGCCGGGGTGGAGGACCAACTGATTTCATCTGTGTATTGCCCGAGGGGCTGTTTGAGTATGAAATAGTGACCCAACCAGACTATCCAGTGAACTTCTTGACCACACGATACTCTGAGTGTAACGTTCACTATGCAGACCTGCCTACACTACACATTGACCATAGAAAACTAAGTAATTTTGGGGTTACTACGCAACTACGCATTTAATGGCCCCACTACACATTTTTTCCCCTAAATCTACGTAATTTAGCGGTTAGCGTTTCGTCAAATCCGATCTGAAGTTTTGCTCGCGCGGATCCAGCTTTTTGAACGAGCCTCATTCAAAGTTTAACAATGTATAAATACCCAGTAGAAAGAAATTTGGCTTAAAAAAAAAAAAAATACTGAGATGCTATGGTAGTACACTGTAACCAGTCGAATCAAACAAGCCAAGGAATAGAATAGTTGATCTGCAGCATAAGCAACAAGCTGGCACATTTTGGTTGGGATACGTTAGGACTACTCATTTGGCCAGGAAACTACTCGTTTGGTTTTTGGCAGTACTCATGTCATGTTTGGTGGGTAGGCAGGTCTGACTATGTTCCATCAGTTAGAGTGTGGTTACAGTTCGTGGCTTCTACAGGAAATGTTTCCCCCATTTAATGTGAATCCAGCGTATAACTAGACTCACAGTTCATTCTGTTCTGTTGTGGTATATTTTGTACATGTATGTATACAGCCACAGGCTCTATATGTGACCGGGGCGGTCAGTGGTCTAGTGGTTAAGACTTAGTCACCAATGCGAGAGGTCAGGTTCCAGTCCCACTTGGGGCAAAGAATTTTTCTTTCTCGTATGTGGCACCGTTCGTTCGGGCCGACTGTCAGGGGTTCTGTCCGGGTACTCCAGCTTCTCCCCCCTCTGCTTTGGAAATATTCAGCCCACCAAATTAAAAAAAAATAAATGCAATTCTAATATTCCGAGACTTAAGTTGCTCAGCTGGCCCTTCGCACCACGTGATTGTAATGTGTTCATGTCCAGTGTGTGAGAGAATGCATGTGATTCACGTGAGCGTGCGTGTTGGGTTTAGCTCGCGGCGCTTTGAGCCAAATATTTGGGATAAAGCGCCTATATTGATACAATTATTATTATTATTATTATATCCTTGGTGGACATCAGTTATAGATCGAATCAGTTTTGAAATGTCTGATTATATAATGTCCCTTCATTTCTGTGGACAGTCTGCGAAATACTCTTTCTCGATGATTCCTACAGCTCTTTAATGTGGTACAATGTGGTACAATGTGGATTACACTGTGTGAGTCGCTGAACATTCAGATTCTATGACTGTTGTAGACGACAATCTCCCTCACTCTGTTAGCCATATGTATGGTGAGTGCGCTTGTGTTGGTTCAGTGCCAGCATTTGACAGGCTGTCAGTGTGTAGGTGTCAAAATGGCACAACCTTGACGGCTTCAGGAAGTTGGCTATGGCTTAATTCCTTTTGGTTCGAATTTTCAAATCAGAGGCATGGCTATACGTTCTGCATGGTTTGGAGTGGCTTAAGCTGGCTCTTAACTGGGCACTGCGGAGCGCCACTGTGCTGTCTACAGTTGTGACACAGTTGTCATTTTGGGGGTTTCCACCGCTGTGGCGTCATCACAGCAACCTGGATTTCAAATAGCCACAGCTGTGACTGTGGTTTCCACAACAGATTCTGATTGGCTGTACCATGTCACTCGGCGTGCAAATATGGCGGACAGTGCATCTTCAATCGGTTTGTCACTGAGCACTGCTGTGTTCAGTTTTGTAGTTCGTACACACACCGAGCGCAACAACTGTGATGTGCACATGTGTGTTTCGCGCGCTGTGCCCAGTTAAGAGCAGGTTATAGCGTACTTGGTCACTGAAAAGTCTGTCTCAGTTTTAGCTGAACGATGCCACAGTCTGTACTGCAGGAAATTGTGTCAGCTGAATGTGGCCCTGTACCTGCCAAGTACACTGATATCCCAGGTAGTCACAGTGGGAAGAGGGGGCTGCCGGCAGTTGTGAAAATGTAGACCGGATGGGAAGGCAGGAAGTGAGAGTTGTTACAGATCCAGTTTCGCAATGAAATACAATACATGTCACAGAAGCGGCTCAGTGTTGCGGAGTTGGTATTTTGCAGCATCCTTTTGACTACAGCAGTTTATTGTTGTCAAGGCTAAAGTACATGTATCGCTCTTAGTCTTCCTCAGTCATGGTTGCCTCTTGTGGTGTAGGAGCTAGGTGTTGGTCAGAGAGGGGTTAATGCTGAACTAAACAGCATCAATCACATGGGTTAAGTAAGTTCAAATTTTGCAAAATTAGTTTTCCACTTTTGAATTAGCATCATTACATGTGTTACATTTTTCAGGGTAAATGAAAGAATAGTCCATAACAACTTCTGGAAAATGTGAAGAATTTTTTTTTTTAATAATTGCATAAAATAATCAAGAAGACACCTTTAAGTAGCAGTCGCATCTTATTTCTGTACATGTTAAGAGTTGTGTGTTAAGTCCCAATGTAATGCTTGTCCCAGAGATGTCATATGTCACTCATTTCCGTCAGCATTGATTGGTACATAACATGTACCTTCATTTCCTTATGGCGATCACTTCATAATGATCATTTTCCTCTGACATAAGAAACTGTTCAGGGCACTAGGCCAGCTTTCCTTTATTGTGTATCTTGTATCAGTAAAAGGTCATGGCATACATTTGGTCACACTGAGTCAACAGATCTGTTTTGAGCAAATATTTTTTATCAAAGCAGAACAGTATCTTAACCTTCGGACGATGTCGTGGGTAAAAAGTTGCACACACATTGCTTTAGATGAACGTATCTCAGTCAATATTTATGTCACACCTTTGAAATTTCATGACTTTGTCAATAAATGGTTTGACTATGTTCATGCCAAAAATTGTGTTGTTTAACTTGTAATTAGCAGAGTAATTAATAAATAAGAATAAGTTGTGAATTGCCTATATATATATATATATATAAAAACCATGGGTAATTTGTTTCCCAAGATGTAGGACTAGGAATAAATTGAAATTTACCATTCTAAAAACCATGGGTAATTTGTTTCCCACGATGTAGGACTAGGAATAAGCTGTAATCTGCCTATAGATATAAAAACCATGGGTAATTTGTTTCCCACGACGTAGGACTAGGAATAAGTCGAAAATTACCTATTTAAAAACCATGGGTAAGTTGTTTCACACGATGTAGGACTGAGAAGTTTTTTTGCGACGTAGCCGGAAGGTTAACAGTAAATACACAATCCGGTGGATTTTTCGTTCTTTTGGTTCTCTTTCCAGGGCATCTTTCTTTTCGTAATTAATTCTTTGCTGGTGTGGTAGTGAGGCATCATTCTAACTCAAATCGGTTTCCATTTTTAAGTGTGTATTTTAACACCAGGGCAGTCTGTGGTCTAGTGGTTGAGAGACTTTGTCACCAGTGGGTGAGATCATGTTCGAGTCCTACTTGGGGCGAAGAATTTTTCCTTCTTGTACATGACACTGTTCATTCGGGCCACAGATTCGTCTGGGGTTTTCACCTATGAAGCACCTATATTAATGCGATTATTATTATTAACAAAAAATGTGTTAGTGAGCATCCAGTCTTCCATACTTGGGCTGGTGAATAAGCTCCTGTATAAGTAATTGGGTTGGTATTTAAAATTCAGCTCTGCAATATCTTTCAGTACATTTAGTACCATTTCGTTTATTTTATTTTTCCTGCCCTGTTTCAGATCCAGACTGGGCGTCTGTGACGATTGGAGTGTTTTTGTGCCAGCAGTGTGCAGGCGTACATCGTAGCCTCAACTCGCAGAGTCGCGTCAAGTCCGTTCGCCTAGACAACTGGGACAGAGACCAGGTCCAGGTAAAAATCATATGAATAAAGCTGTAAGGAACATGAAACCACCTGATAAAGTTCCTATCGCTGTGACTCCTGAACAGACTGCAGGAATATGATTAGTTCAAGGAAATCCATGTTTGTTTGTTTTTAAGATGAAATCGAAACTGGTAACGTGATGGTCCCAGTTCATAAAAGATTTTGAAATTCATGCACGAAGTTGTTCACAACCAGGTATGTCACATACATGTTTGATGACTTGTGCCTTGTGTCCTGTCACCCAGCGATTATGCAGCTGATTATATTTTCGTTGAGCTTGCATAATTCTTGTACTGATCTGTATACATGCTTTAAGACTTTTAAGTCTTCCTTGACACTTGTGTTTTTTAATTTGTTTCTTTTCCTCTAGGTGATGGAGTGCATAGGTAATGCTAAGGCAAAAGAGAAGTTTGAGATGTGTGTCCCACCATTCTACAGACGGCCAAAAAAGAATGATGTCGAGTGAGTGATTAGTGCTGTTACAGTTTCGGAGTCAAGTGATTGGTGCCTGTACATTGTCTGTGTCACCTGTATGTGTAGGATTGAAGTTTGAAGATGACCATTTCTTTGTGAAAACAAAGCCAGTGTTGCAGTCACCCTGACATTCTGCATGCTGCGTAAGAACCGAGAAAACATTCTCGAAAGAAAGGCTATAATTTCGTGGACACTGTCATGGCGTTATGCTTTCATCCTGATAAGAAGCCATGGTCAGTCGGTGAGCTTTGACCAGCTAAGATGCACATATTTTTAAAGGACTGATATTTAAGATTTTAATGCTCACAGATCGTTCCAAGCTGTTTTGGTGATGTATAGCATCACACCACTTAGACACCTGCACGGTGACAGCATCTTAAATGCTAGCATCGAGTAAACGGAAGGGTACACAGTGTTGCGGCTCCCACACTGAGCGAGAGTCTTGTCAGCAGGACCAACCGCTCAGTCATAGGATTGTAATATATGTGACTGCTTACTCAAAGTGAACAGAATGGTAGCGCATTAAGAGGTCTAATATTCATCAAGATAAGAGTATTTCGAGTGTACAGACGCATTAACAAGGGAAACTGTTCCCAACATCAGCTGGCTCCTGTGAGGCCTAGTAAGGCTGGAAATAGTGTGGATAAGTGCATGTACCGTTTTCTGTTTTTCACGGCTCATCTTCCATCTTTTGGCAGATTTCCGCCTTTGGCTTAAATTTTCGTCCTTCCAATGAGCATTATGTATATATGTTTCATCCTCTGAAGCAGTTACAATCAGCCAAGATGCACTAAATTGCACAGATTTCAGTTCTTTTTTTTTTTTTTTTTGGTCTTTTTATTTTTTAAATCAAGGGGTGCATGCCCCAGAGACTCCTAACATATCCGCTTTGCAGGCGCGCATTTGTGGCTTTGCCACTTCATGCCACTAAATGCTACACATGTTCTTCCTTTTAGATCACGGACCATTTTAAACCCTGCTGTTTTGGTTTGTTCCCCAGAGTGCTGAAAAAGGAATGGATTATGGCCAAGTATCAGAGAGAAGAGTTCACAGATCCTGACAGACAGACCGCCTACAATTGCTCGTACAAGGAGGGTATGCTGTGGAAACTAGGTCGCGACCGCAAACAGGTCCAGCAGCGCAAGTTTGTGCTGTCCCGCGCTGACAATAAGTTTTCTTATTTCATCACTGAGGAGGCAAAACAGGTATGCAGCATTTTATAGTATTAGTTTACAGGTGATGAGCGTTGATATCATGCAGTAAAAGTTTGTAGAAAACTGGAAGGGTGTGTTGCATATTGTCTATTTATCAGGGCTTGTGTTAACGCACAAACTGTGCGTATTGACGCACAGAAATCACGAAATGACGCAGAAAAAAAATCACTGGAGGTTTTACTGACGCACAGATTTTAAAATTTTGGAGCAGGAGTGCGTCGCGTGATAATCAAATTTGATAGCATGACGCACAGCTTTCACAGTTTTAGTTTCAATCTTCGGCAATCGATTGTCAGAGCAGTC
This sequence comes from Batillaria attramentaria, assembly GCA_018292915.2. Classification (NCBI taxonomy): domain Eukaryota; kingdom Metazoa; phylum Mollusca; class Gastropoda; family Batillariidae; genus Batillaria; species Batillaria attramentaria. The sequence continues at coordinate 1,276,567 of JACVVK020000026.1, read as the reverse complement.
ACCACAGACGCTCTGAAATGTACGGCGTTTATGTCTGTTAGAGTAGGCTGACCCTCAGATTTTTCTGCTGGAAGTCATGCTGACCCTCAGAAAAAATATCTACCACAAGCCCTGATTTATCCACTGCGTATTAAAGAATGGCATGTGGTTTTGACGAGTTTCCAGCCAGGCATTATTGGCTGTTGTGCTGTGCTACGGTATGGTGTGGTAGGCTATGGCATGGTAGGCTTCTCCTTGGCACACGTACACAGGTGTATATATCCATCTCTTTCAATGTTTTTAAGGCACCACAGAGCTGATGAAAGCCTGCTGAAGCTCAGTGCTACTTTATGTGCGGACCACCTTGCTATTCGTTTTATGTGCAACATGTTCTTGTGTTTGTGCCACTGGCTACAGCGCAGTGTAACTAAGTTTGTGTACATTTTGCAGCATAAGCAACAACCACCGAAGGCAGAGGCCGACTTGGACAACATGAATGCGGTGTTTGTTCCGGAGAAGATTGGCAATCCGTACGGTCTTCAGATCACCTTCATCAAGAGTGGATCAACAAGGAGCCTGTTTGTGTACTCCGACAACTCAAAGGTATGCATTGTTGCTGTTTGTCTGGCGGACTTTTAGTTAGTCCCGTCTAATAGGCACATTTAACGTCATTTTAGTTAGTCCCTTCTGAAAGGCACATTTACCGGTAACATCGTTTTAATCAGTTCCCTTTGAAAGGCACAGTTAACATCATTTTAGTCAGTCCCTTCTTAAAAGCACATTTAACATCATTTTAGTCAGTCCCCTTTGAAAGGTACATTTAACATCATTTTAGTCAGTCCCTTCTGAAAAGCACATTTAACATTTTAGTCAGTCCCTTCTGAAAGGCACATTAATTTAACATCACTTTAGTCAGTCCCTTCTGAAAGGCACATTTCACATCATTTTAGTCAGTCCCCTTTGAAAGGCGCATTTAACATCATAAAAGGTGAACAATTTGCCCCTTGCAGATAATAGAAGATTTCATCACTTGTAAATGTACTGTGCTGTGGCGGTTGCTTGTTTTGTCCTGCCATGGTCACCTGTTTCATACTTACAAATTTTGCCGTCTGTTAGTATAAGTCTGTGAGTTGTGATCTCTCATATCCCCCCCCCCCCAAAAAAAAAACAACAAATGTCCGTGGGACTCTCCAATTTTTTTTTTTTTTTTTTTTTGCTGCCACAACTCTTTGCTGGCTCCAGTGGTGTTCCTCCCTGGTAATGGGTGGAATCCACGGTCACTCCAGTTTTGACCTGGACTTGTGTTGAAAGGCTGTCTAAGAATTGTCAACATGTTTTTCAGGACATTGTTGACTGGTACAACTGCATACGTGCTGCCAAGTGGGAGAGAAGGAGGATAGCATTTCCTGACAGAGATTTACAACAGGTATACACGCACACTTTTTTTGTGTGTGTTTTTTTTTTTTTTTTTTTTTTTACAAAACACCACAGTGTGTGCAACAGTACATAGGTCAATGCTGCATTGTTACAGTGTTATACAAAATTATAATGCAGAGACAGATTACAATGAAAACACCATAGATAACAATACTGTGTTCATGCACACACACACACACACACACACACACCACACACACACACACACACACACACACACACCACACACACACACACACACACACACACGCATGCATGCACAGAACCAGAACTTTTATTTTTGATGATGGTGGATGAATAACTGATGGAATATTAGTTATAACCATTACGCATAGCCATTTGCTTGACCTTGTATTGCTCATGGTACAGTCGGGTACATGACTTGTGGATACAACTAATGCCCTCCCCACCACCACCACCACCAAAGGGGGTGGGGGAGGGGGTGGGGGGGGGAGGGATAGAGTTGGTATTGCATGTGTAAGGATTTAGATCAGTGGATACTAAACCATATGCTGGTGATGCTTTTCAAGTACTGAAACTACCCACATATTCTTTTCATCACCTTGAATACAAGCCAGTAAGTCATGATGAGTGGATACTGAAAGATCCCAGGCACTGGTTGCGTGTGATGTTGACGTGCAATAACAAAACGCTTGTGTGTGACACAGCTTGCAGAGGACCTTACCAAGGACTTTCTGCTGGAGGGCTGGCTCAGCAAGATGGGACCCAAGAACGAACCGTTCAGGCGACGCTGGTTTACCCTTGACCGCAGGAAGCTTATGTACTTTGAAGAGCCTCTGGTATGTTACTGTCAAACAACCTCCGCCTCTGCATGCGCGCACACGCACACACACTCTCTGTCTCTGTCTCTGTCTCACTCACTTGCGCTCGCTTACACACACACACACACACACACACACACACACACACACACACACACACACACACACACACACACACACACACACACACACACGTGCACACACACACACACACACACACACACAAAAAGAAACAAGACTTTCTTCATGTTATAACACACAGAGTTGGAGGGGCTACACATGTCATCTGTCAAGGGCACTATCCAGTTCTTGACTTACACGATTTCTACACAAATTGTAATGTATTTTTTTCCTCTATTCTCTTTTCAGAATGCGTTTGCCAAGGGAGAAGTGTTCATTGGCCACCGCGATGCTGGTTACCACTTGACCTTAGGCCCGCCAGAGGGAGACCGCAGCTCCAACAGTCAAAACAACTTCTGCTTCACGCTGCACACGCCCGACCGCAACTTCATGCTGCGTGCAGAGACGCAGGACGACATGGACAAGTGGACCACAGCGTTGAACAACGTCATTGACTTGCCGCTTACGCCACAAGACAGTAAATGTAAGAAAGGTTTACCTCGCCTCTCTCTTGTAGGGTGATTGTTGGTGTTACTATTGTTTTGTGTGTTGGGTTTTTTTTTGTTGGGGGGGAGGGGGGGTGTTTTTGTTTTTTGTTGTTGTTTTTTTTTGTTTGTTTTTTGTTTGTTTGTTTTTGTTGTTTGTTTTTGGGTTTTTTTGGTTTTTTTTGTTTGTTTTTTTGTTGTTTTTTTTGTTGTTTTTTTTTTTTTTTGGGGGGGGGGGGGGGGGGGGGGGGGGGGCCGCTTTTGATGTTTCCTCTGTTTTTTAAATATTTCAGGTATTTTTCTTGCTTTCTTTTTTTGGTTTTGTTTTATTCTTTTCATAGGTTGGGAGGGGATGGGGGTGTGCAAGGGTTTGTTCTTTATAGTGACTTATTGCATGGGGTGTGTGTTTTGTTTCATTTCATCCAATTTATGTTACACACAAATGTCCCATCAGCAATTAGTAAAACTGGCAAGCTGATCACAGCATGGCCATAAACTCAGGATCAAGTTTTAGATTATTCACCATGCTCACTGCCTAGTGTCTATTACATATACTTTTCATCTGGCAAGTCTGCATTTTCATATTTGTGCACATTTCTCAGCCAGCATATCGCACCTGTAGATTTCTCACCAGTCGTTCTTGATGTACGCCTGTTTCAGTGGCATCCATGCTGGTCCCCAAGAAATCCTCCAACTCGTTCCGACTGATCAAGAGGTAGACGTGGCACCTGCCATTGGAGTGGGTACTTACTACCGTAGTTAAAATGTCCGACTGGAAGTGGTATATGGCACGTGTTGCCCTGAGCGGCCAGTACGTGTGCTTCATCAAACTACTAGTGTGTTGAAACCATAATGCCATTCCGCTCTATACTCCTTAAATGTAATCATGAATTGAAGCTAGTTCACGACGCAAGGATGCTTGTGGGTGGCTGTTTAGTTTGCAGACACACTGGAAAAGGTCAGAAGTGCACATATATATAATGTGGACTTCCGTTCAGAAACGCTGGTGCATGCTTCTGAACAAAACATGTCTGCTAGCCCCATAAGTTTGTGGACTTTGGTTCAGGAATGCTGGTAAAACTGAACAAGCCAACACATACCTCCATTCAGATTTTGGAACGAGTCTTCAGAACAACTACGTGGGCTTCTGTGTTCAGACATGTCAGCAGCTTCGAACAATTCTATGGCACTGCAGAAGTAGGACTGCTCGCATTCTACAGACAAGTTTGCTTTAGTCAGTGGACGTCTGGTCGCAACTCTGGTGCACCTGAACAAGTCTGCACATCCATTTGTTGGGTGGAACTGATCTGTGTTTTGGTAGATGAGCTAAGGACAGCTGATGAATTCCGTATTGATAACTGAGTGAAAGGCAGATGTGTGGTTTTATGTGTATGGACATGCTGAATAGCTGTGTTATGTCTAAAACTAAGTTCTGTAAATTTGGCGTAAGAAATGATGAATTTCATGACGAGTGATGAAACTGCTGGTAGAAGTGGTGAATTTGGCTGGAGAAGCCTTACATATAAGCTGGACATTTGGAGAAATATCATGACATTTTCCTGTAAATGATAGTTGGAATATACATATTGTATTTTTTTTTTTTTTTCTGAAATGGTCATATCTGTTCACGTCCAGGCGATACACATACTCTTTATTTGATATGTTGGGTCATAAATGTTAAAAGGAAATCCTGTCACATTTGTCTAGTGGGTTGGTTGAAGTGAAGACCAAGCTGTTTGTTGAAATCTCTAATACTTTATGATCAGCGTGGCTAGAAGTGGTGCTTGTTTCTGAGATGTTTGTGTTGAACCGTTTGCTTGCTGTGAATAAGGCTTGTGCCAGGGACCAATTAATCTGTCAGGTTTACAATTCCTGCAGGCTTAGTCCTGATGTAGTCAGTGGACAAGTGATGTTTACATCTTTCCAGTTAATATTACCATTACCAAGACCTGCGTCAGGCCGGTGTACACCAGAATTATGAGCTCTTTCCTACTTGCCATTGGTACTGTCACTGTCAGTTATCTGTGGACTCCCGCAGAAACAGGTTACCTTCCGCCAAGCCCCCTCCCCCCCCTCCCCCCAACAGACACACACACACGCATGTGCACACACACACACACACACACACACACACACACACACACACACACACACACACACATGCAAGCCAATCACCAGCCTTGGTTCACGAGATCTTGCTGAGTGGGACGTCGTCTGCCCCCACCCCCACCCCCCTCCACTCACACACACACACACACACACACACACACACACACACACACACACCCTACAAGCTATGGAGTGATAATCCTCCTAGGAAGCCAGTTTCAAGTCAGAGAGTACAGTTTGCTATACCCCATGTTGACCGTTTAATTAACTTGTTAAATTTTCTTTCCTTTTCAAGGCGCACAGTGTTTATGCGACACACTGCTGCAGCGTTTTCGTTTCACATTGTTCTTGCGTGTCGGGGAAAAAGGAACAAACTTTGCTGGTTTGCTGTGTTTGCACGCATCGTGGACTTAAGTGTTGTAAGCTGATACATGTGTGAGTGAGGTGACGGGTGGTTTTGCCGTGTTGTGAGTAGTACTTGCTTCTGACTGTATTTAATATCACCAGGACTCATTGAGACTATTGAAACAGTACTCATATACATACAATCATGTTTTGTTTTGTTTTTTTTCTTGTTTGGTAGGTAATGATACAGTCAACTAGGTCACCATTTTTTTGCATAACCAGAGAATTATTCTAAATCTAAGTTTTGTTGTATGTGCATGCTTTTCATGTTGTAAATTGTCGGGGCCGTGTAGGCAGGAAAGGCAGGATAAGAGAAAGCAGGAAGGTGGTGGGTAGTGCATCAAGTGGAGAGTACAGTACAACTTCTTTTGGGCGACCACCCCGCTGGCCAGCCGGGAGTGGTCTTAAAAGAGAGGTGGTCACCCAAAAGAAGCTTCAGACAGTGAAGAAGTGCAACCCAGTATCATTGTAACATTGGTCTGCACAGGCAGGTGGTCTCCCAAAGGGCTGGTCACCCAAAAGAGGTTCTACTGTATTTACTCAGCCAGGACAAATAGAACTCTGTTGCTGGTATTGTAGGGGAAGGATTTCATGTTCCTCATTACTGTTGCAATTGATTTGTTTGTACAGACCAGGAAATGTTAACTGAAACTGTTTGAAGTGTGTGTGTGTTGTGTGTGTGTGTGTGTGTGTGTGTGTGTGTGTGTGTGTGTGTGTGTGTGTGTGTGTGTGTGTGTGTGTGTGCACAAATAATTTTAGAACTGATTTAGTGACTTCATAGAGACTGACTGCTGAGCAGTCTGGTTCAAGGTGGATCTGCAATCTCAACAAAAAAACTGCAAACAGAGTGTTATTAATAAACTCTGCGACTGTGCAAAATGCACAGTTAACACTGTCCCAGTTGCACAGTTTTCAGCACTTTGGATACACTGATAAAAACCAGACCGTGAGTTTGCGGTGACTTCATTGTGCTTTTGGTCAGTGAGTGAGACACATCACTACAGTGCCTAGCGGGTGTCGTGTGCTGCATGAGAAGACTGTGATCTTTCTCACTTAGTGTTGAAACGCAAACTGATTTGTGAAACTAGCTCCACCTGACTTTTCATAGGGATGTGAGAAGCTGAAAACGCGACAACTGTGACAGAGTGACTACACAGTTGGATTTTTTTGGTTGTTGTGGTCGATTTTTTTTTCAAACACGTTTGCGGCTTTTGCTGAGATTGCAGATCTTTAAGGTTTACATTAAAATGGACACAAATTAACTTTTTCCAATCTAACAGATTAGCCTGGGTTGTTCCTGATCACAAAACCCATGATGTTATCTAGGCATGCAAAATTATGTACCTCTGTAGAGAAGCGATTTAAAAATGAACTGATTTTATAAGCAGGTTTTGCCTTTTGTTGTAAACGTATGGGACAGTACGTATCACGTGTGATCAAGTCTTCTCATATTTTTGCTTTCTTTGTACATATTGTAGTCATCCAACTTTTGTATATAATTATACACTTGTATAGTAATGTGTGATACAACATGCGTTTTCTTGTACGGGATATAACTTTCTGCTCTTTTTTTATTATCACGTTTGATCATGCTGTTTTGTAAATTCAGAGAGAGGGAGAGAGATTTTCAGAGCATATTCTGTTTGGAATACTGGAGAATTTGTATTGTTCATATGAATTTACTTGACATGTACATTTACGTCTACATGACTGTTCTACATTTCGTCTGTACTGTTAATTTTGCTGATGCTTTTTCATCGTATGTACTAGGAGCACTATACATATAGGAGCTTCAAGCAAAGTTCATTTTCTATGCGATATGATGTCCGAGGAGGCACAGAAATGTTTACAAGGGATATTCATGTAGACATTTTATTTAGCACGTATAGTGATCATGTTTATTTCTGTGTGTAGTATAACTAGAAGTGATGCTTGTATGCTTATAGGACCTTATTTTTGAGCACTGGTTACTGACGAGCACGCAGCAGTTCGCAGGTGTCACAGATACAAATGATTTATATAGCTTGAATTTGCTGTTTCTGTATTCTGTGTTCTGGAGGTCAAAGATTACTGACACATGGCTGAGGAACTGTGTGCAAATGAATGGTTTTGCCAGTTTTGTGATGCTATATATGCATAGGCTTCATGTCGTGTGTACTGATGAGCTTGAATCTACACTGCCAAGTAACTGTTCATCAGCTCTGTCTTACTTGAAAACCAGCACAAATTGACTTTTTTTGGGTCGCAGCCAAACTTTCAGCTTCTCTTGCTTCCCCGTTCTTCCACCTTTCGGTGGATTTCCACCTTGAACTAAAACTTTTCCTCCCCCTCCCCCCCCCAAAAAGTGTTTTTCCACCTCCAAAGTGCTTAAAATCATACCAAAATGTCTTATTCTAAACATTTTTCTCCCCCCCCCCCCCCAAGTGTTACTGAAGCACTTACAATTATATATATATTACAAATTTCGCAAATTCTTTTTCATGGTTTGTGTGTGTGTGTGTGTGTGTGTTTTAAATTTCAGGGGAGAATTCCCCTTGACACCCCAGACACATTTGCTTTGCAGAAGCACACTCGTGGCTTGGCCACCTCATCTCTAAATCAGTCAGTGCATTTTTCCTACTTTTGGATCATGGACCATTTTAATTCCTGTTACATACAACGGCTTCCTTCGAGAAGACAGAGCTGATGGCAGCTGTTTTAGCTGATGGTATGGGGCACAGAGTACGTCTGCTGTTACATACAACGGCTTCCTTCGAGAAGACAGAGCTGATGGCAGCTGTTTCAGCTAATGTTATGGGGCGCAGAGTACGTCTACTGTTGCCATATGGAATGCACAGTGTGAATGGGGACATTTTGGATCGTTATGCCAATGGTGCTGGGCACACAAACAGTTTGTTTTGTTGGTGTTTTTTCACTGGTGTGTGTCGAGGCTACGCGGTCTGATGGGAGCTGTTTCATAATTATTAACTACGCAAAATGGAATAAGTTTGTTAAATAAATATCATGTTTACCTGTTACCAGTACAAACTGGAGTAAGTGTTCATGTAAATGGTTCTGAAATATTACCCCTGGTATACACACCATGTAGCAATCTTTAGGTCAGTGCAATTTGAATGCTCACTTTTACTGCAAACGGGCAGAGGGTACATTAATATATATTCAATTTTTTTTACTAATTTGTCATTGCTAATCCTAAGTACATGCAGGAAATGTTTTGATCACACTCAAAAATCTGAAGTATCATGGTGCTTACACTGATAGCAAACCACAAACTAGTTTGTAGCTTCCATATTAGGAAGTACCAAAAGTGTTGTGCATAAGATGCTATAAAGAAAAAAATTACCAGATGATAACAAAGATAAACATTAACACATTTAGTACCGCACACAAGTATCGCACATGTTTGACTTGTTTTCCGTTTTGGCCCTGTATGCGAAATCAGGCAAGATTAACAGTTCTGAACATCTCTTATTACAGCAAACAGGAGTATAATCAAAGTGCAGCTCTCCCATTAAACCAAATTTAAATCCACACAGACATCATTATGATTTTTTTTTTTTTTTTAGGCCACTCTGCACAACCTCAGATTTATTTGGTAGGAGTAGAGTTAATGTGTTAGATATAGATTAGATCTGGGGTTTGGATATTTTGTGTAGGTATGAAAGGCTTTTAGCAGTATTGATAGAAACCATCTCCTAGATCTGATTTTGGAATCATGTATGTATAGACGTACTTGCTTTGAGTGCACTTTGCTAGATTTATATAAATGGTAAGTATCAGGTTGAAAGCATGCTATTGTAAAGCTTGCTGAAATTTTCTGCTTCGCTCTCCATAACGCTGTACGTAAAAATCATAAACTATATTGCCGGTTCAATATCAGTTGTGGAACTTGGACTAACTGCATTTTGAGGATAGCTCAGGAAAAGTGTACAATGCATGTCATCCTAGCTATTCCTAAACTACAGTTAACACCAGAATTCCATGTCATGGTCGATTTGTAACTGCATCACAATCATATGGCACTGTGTCTAGTGCTTGTACGTGTTAACATGAGATTGTCTTAAAAACTTCAGACACTGTACATTGTACATACAAAACGGTTACGGTCGTGCTTCATGGTTGACTGGGTTTGATCATTGTTCATTGTAGATAAGAATGCTTGTTGTACCACGTACACCACTTGTCAGTGTGTGGATGTGTGCTACCTCATCATTGCCTGTGCTTCCAGACTTTGGTTGCTAAATGCAGTCCTGCACCAGGGTGGTGATTCGGAAGGGGAGGACAGAACAAAAGACAGAAGAAGAAAAAATCTGTGAGAACAGTTCAGGCATATAAGCAAAGATCTTAAAAGAAAGGATGAGCCTCAGTAAAGTCATGGTTTTCGAAAACTTTTCCTGAGGAATTTGCAGGGGGGCGGGTTGAAGACAATGCATATAGATTGTAATGGATGTGAGAGTGACTAGCAGAATATAATTCTGTCCTTACACACACACACACACACACACACACACACACACCACCACCACCACCACCACCACCACCACATTGCATTTTGATCAAAATTCTAGTTGTTAGTAATACATTTTTTACTGCACAACTGCATTTATTGTTGTGAATACACCATAGAAAATATTTATAGCCGAGTGTCAAGTGATATATACAGTAGTAATATGAAATTTTGCATCACATTTTGCTTTTCTTTGCAGAGCATTGAACAAACATGATAACTTATCATTTTCCTTGAGATGGTTTTCAGGTTAGTGAATCGGGGGCTTCACGTTGCTGGCACACGTACACGCAACTCTGGCGTGAGATACCAGTCCTTGAGCAGAAATGTTAACGATTTTATGAAATGCCGAATGATGATGTGTTTAGTCTCTTCGTACAAATACGGGACTTTGTTGTAGACCATGTCCTCTTCCTGTGTGTCAGGAAGCCGTACTTATTCCCGTGACTTATCTCAATCTCTGGTAAGTACTCGGCTGTACATGTACACTATCAGTCATTGCCGTGACTTATCTCACAATCTCTGGTAAGTACTCGGCTGTACGTGTACACTATCAGTCATTGAAACATTACCAATGCGTGTACTTTGAATCAAACTCAGACCATTTCAATGTTAATTTCTTTGTTGGTCATTTCATTGTGCACTTGTAAAATGTTGTGCGAACTTTGCACTTGGTGGTGAAATGTACATGAGTGTTGGTTTGGTTTGTACATAGTCCCTTACGTCCCCCATTTCCACAACAATAAAAACTTGATCAATAAACATTCATGCAAGTCTGGCAGCAGTTTTGGTTTATTTGTGCATATCACATCAACAGAAAAACAAAACATCTACATAAGAAGGATGTGACCAAATACAGATAACATCAAGAATCACAGACTGATTTACTTCAGCAACTTGCTGGCACATATATCCCATGGTATATTTATACAGTCCTGGTTGGAAGCCGAAGATTTGTGCTGCATTTTGTTTTTCCTTTCTTTCTTTTCGACACAGTACCTCTCTTTTACAGTTTGCAAAAGCAAACTCAAAAGTCACTTATTCTAGTCGGCCTTCCCTTCCAACTAGTTCATTTATCAGAAGCGAAGTTCTGTGTTTTATAATTATATATAATCTGTCTGCAAAGCTCATAGCTAACCATGTTCATCACACCTCAACATCTCATCTATACAACCTGAACCAACTACTTGTCTCTGTGGGAAACTACCAAGCAACAGAAGCCAAAACAAAGCTACAAATGTGGACAATTCTACATGTACTAACAACAAGAAATTCCACTGAACCCCAGAAAAACCAGTGGGTCAGTCAATGGTGAATTATACTGAGCTACAACATACTAAGATTGTGCTATTTTTGCATAGGTCAAAACATTAATGCCACGGTTCCTTGTGAAGTAAGGAAGCAGATTTTAAGCAGTCACACAATACGTTAGTAAAGTTAATGACGAAGCGAACAATAATTATGCATACAGTCTGAACTGCCCAACAGCACATCTCATACCAAAAGGATCTTGCACAAAGGCGTAAGCGGATTTGGTCAAGTCGTGTGCGACTGGACCCTGAGCTGCCCGGTTCCAATCCCTGGTGGGCAGGAATTTTCCTTTTCAAATCGAGTCAAAAACATGTGCAGACTTGTTTACGGTGCCTGTCCTGCCCTCGGGTACACACGCACGCACAAATACCAAGTGTGCACACTAAAAATCTAACGTCCATCTTTTGAAGAAGAGCAGGCTGTAGCCGGTGGCATGAAAAACAGAAATACTGTCGCACACACCACAGTGAATAGCAGGGCGAAGGTCTGCACATAAAGTAACGCTACGTGGCAGCAGCAGAGGCAAAATAATCCACTCGTGCATTCTTAGTATGGGTGATTTTAATCAAGTATCTCTTAAAAGTAGAAACTGTCACATCATGCCCAGGTATAAAAAGATGGTCACATGCATTCCTTCCTCAGTCATGTGCAAAACAAATCAGAGGGGATTGCTTGATTCATATTCACCTCTGCTTCTGAACGATGCCAGACGGCCAGCAAGTGTGTGTGTGTGTGTGTGTGTGTGTGTCTGTGTGTGTGTGTGTGTCTGTGTGTGTGTGTGTGTGTGTTATTCCAGTCTTTTATTATATTATCACTGCATTTTAAGTTGCACATGTCTCCGAAACTGGTTCTTCACCACATACATGTTGGATTAATTTTACCGTGTACAAGCGGAAAATTCTCATGAAAATGGAAGAGAATCAGGAAATGAAAGAGGAATTAAGGAGGCCTGTTAGAGCGCTGAGCACTCAACAGAAAAGGCCGGAACAGCCGTCCGGTGACACAGCCAGGTATGATGCCAAACACAACAATGCCAGCTACTGGCGTGACCACTTGTATTCGCACACGGCACAGTGACGTTACACACAAAGCCTTGTCATTCCTGTGAACGCCACACATAAAGATGATGATAAGATTCCTAATTCGAGTGACACCCCAGCATCATGGCTATGGGGTGGTTTAGGTACGGCCTGCTGGTAAGACGATACATGTATTTATGTAATATCACCTTGCAAACTGTACTTCATTTTAGAAGTACAAACTAACTACACCATTTTTTTCTGTAGACTGACAATACTTATCCCCTTTTCACTCATATGACCCTTCTCACAGGAAAACTAGCTGTCACTGAAGGAAAAAGAACAGATAAAAATAAAAAATAAAATTATTAAAACCTTCAAGATCAGCAGCCTCTGTAGAAGCTGCACACAACGCTGTTTTACCTCACACAGGTGGGTGGAAAGATAAATCTAAAGAAGTAAAATTACCGAGTTCCAGCAGCCAGTCACTGCATACTCTACTAAATAAGAAACCCTTGACCACTAAAAATCCAAAGAGGAAGGTAAGAAAACTTGGACCGCTGCACTGAGAGACAACGGCGAGAAGGGAAGAAGAAAGGAGAAGAAGAAAACACTAAGAGAGAGAGAGAGTCTACTACTGTTTGGTATGAAGCACTTGATGCCTATAGACAAACCATTAGACCTACTCATCATTCTGGCTAAATTTCATGTGTATAAGTGTAGACTAAGAGAGACTTTACCCAATATGCTGCCTTTTACCATGACTGTGAAACAACGCTATACAGTTGCAGAAGGTACACCAATGGTAATTTGGGATTATTTCAGACAATGGGCTCCCTTTCAGCGACTGGTTTCCTAGTAGTCAGCCACACACTTTGCATATCCCAACATTCATAAGTCATAGTCCTGCCCTCTCTGCTATTCAGAGAGTACACCTGGACAGACGGGAGAACTACTTGGTCTTCAGTATGGTAAACTCCATGTCGTTCGATGTGGAGAAGAGGAGCGAGATAAAGCATGAGAGGAAAAAGAGAAGAAAGAAGAAAGAGCCAAACGACCAGAGTTTTTATTCATGAGGTTGCTGCTTTTCATAAGCAAGCAACAAAATTTGTAGTAGTAGGGATAGTGATTAGTTGTCTCTAGTGGGGATTAGGATTTGGCCTCAGTCAGTGAATATTTTCCGTAGGTACATTTTCTTCTCTCCTAACACTGTCTTTCTTCTTTTTGTTTTGTTTTTGGTTTTGTTGATTTTTTGTTGGTTCTTTTGTTTGTTTTTTGTTGTTTTTGTTGTTGTTGGTGTGTGTTTTTTTGTGTGTTTTTTTTTTTTTGTTTTTTTTTTGGGGGGGGGGGGGGGGGGGAATAAGATAGGGGTTTTGTCATTTGTTTACCGGTACTCATGTTTATTTTATTAAATAATTATTTATGTTTTATCTCTTATTCCTGTTCTTTTGTGTGTTGTGTTGTTATGTCTGTCTGTGATGTAATGATCTACAGCCTACCAAAACTCCACCAAGACCCCAACACAAAGCACTTCAACATCCCACCACAAACACCTCTTCTCTCCGACTTCCCATCCGCCACATCTCCAGCTGGCAAATTACTCCTATAACTTTAATACCTTATCTCAATCCTCCATCCAAGCTACAACAAACGCCCCTCATATCATTTCCACTATCCAAACTTCCACTACCCCAGTAACACATCCCAGCCACATGCAATGTCAGTACACGATCATACCACACCAAGCTGCCTATGAAACAGTACGCGATGCTCTCAAAACCTAGTCCGTCTATACCATCACCCACCTTTGACCTAATGTCTTGTCTGATGTAATGGTCTCCGACTGTGATGTACTATCTTGTAATGTGATGCTGTTATTTCCAATGTCATGGGAGAGTGAGTGTATGTGAGAGAGAGAGAGAGAGAGAGAGAGTTTGTGGGAGGAGAAATAGTAACACTGATACATGTACAACATTTTTCGCGCCAGAGCCGCATTTTCAATTATTTTATACCTTGGTCGTCACTGACAACATAGTTTCTAAAGGAGGCAATAAAGCCAAAATATCAGCGTATGGGTGTTGTGTTGGGTTTACTTGTCATTTACGTCACAGGCCAGTGTCTGTTTCAGACATATCAAACTACATGTGCTTACCACATCATAGTGTCTGGAAAACAGTTTGCCACACCCTGCCATGTGTTGTGCTCATTATGAAGCGGGACGTGACTGGCTCAATTCTGAGGGCTCGACACATTTGATTGACAGGAGTGGAGTTGCTAATTTTCACGTGGTTTGTGGCTGTTTTTTGTTTACGTTACGGTCTTCACATAGATTTAGACCAATCCCATGTACCCTACACTGAAGTGCTCACTTAGCCGTGTCGTTCTGATTTGTTCAACACTCTGAGGTAGGCAGGTTTTGCTTAAAAAATTTGGCGTAATACAATGGCACCTCGGAAAGTAGGTAAGAATATCTGAACATGATCGAAGCATTTGGGGTGTTCATCACTTGACGCCATGTGGCATTTTATCACAGGAGTGAATAAAAAGCTAAAACAACTCATAAGAAACAGGACAAGAGCACAATCTATGACACCAGTGTCCGAGAACGGCAGTTTCTTGAGTGGTGAAGACCAACTAGCTGGAGTAGGATGAATTACTAAGAGCCATGTTTGGCAAACCATGCTGAGTGCAAGCATCCTCGCACCATCGATAAAAGGGCGTCGTTAGGTGAGGAATGCAAATCACTCAAAACTGGAAACACTACGGCCCATGCAGAATCACTGGCACACGCCTCGAGCACTAAGTGAGAAGCTGATAAGGAACAAATACAGAGGGCGGAAGAGCGACTGTGGCCCTCTCCAAGGAGATTTTAACGGGCAACTGAAATTTGTCTCGGGCCAGTAGCTTTTCAGTCTTGGGTTCCCTGCCAGTGACCAAGATTTTGAGTTCTTTATCACCCCTGATATGTGATGCGCTGTCGTAACAAAACACTCTATGACTATTGCACCAGTTCCAACCCGTGCAACACATAATATCATGTTAGGAATACTTTCAGCATACCACAATTTGGCAAGGACCAGCTATGTGCAGCTGAAGATGTCAACCAGTGTCTGGAGGTCAACATGGCCTCCTTCTGAAGCAGGAACATTTGCATAAAAGCTTCTGCCTTGACACTGTGTGTGTGTGTGTGTATATATATGAAGATAGCAGTGCTGCCATCATCTGGAAAAAGGGTCTAGGTGCCTGTGAAATCCATGGCACTTGTGTCCTTTTTCCACATGACGGTAGCTGGACTAGCAGTAGTTAAGGCCGTTCTTAACCGGGCGAACCACCAGTCCGACGAACTTGTTCGGCGAACTGTGTATTGTGTATGAACAGGGCGAGCGCGCACACGCATGTAGTTCCAGAGGTTCGGCCGAACTAGTTCTCTTTCTTAACCGACCGTTAATGATATATATATGGCAAAGTGAATGCTTTTGTGTGTGCGTGTGTGTGTGCGCGTGCACGCACGTGCAAGTGTATACATAATGTTTGTACGATGCTGAACCGCGTCACGTTGTGACGCGAGTTGTTCTTCCGTCGTTTTTTTACGTCGTGTCGTGACGTGATTTTTTTTAGCCGAACACACGGCTGATTGAACGTTTTGTTACTGTCAGACATATTGATTTGCTGCAGTGTCCTTTATCAAACTGATAAGGGTCGTTTGTTTTCACGTCTTCATCCCTTCAGTCATTCTTCCGACGTTTTGTTTTCACTTCTTCCCATTTCATCTGTACATAGTCATCGAAAATAAACACTAAAGAAAATCTCAGTGTCGTGTCGACCAGAGGTAACCCCGACCTGGAGTAGGGTGGTGTCGACCAGAGGTAACCCCGACCTGGAGTAGGGTGGTGTCGACCAGAGGCAACCCCGACCTGGAGTAGGGTGGTGTCGACCAGAGGCAACCCCGACCTGGAGTAGGGTGGTGTCGACCAGAGGCAACCCCGACCTGGAGTAGGGTGGTGTCGACCAGAGGCAACCCCGACCTGGAGTAGGGTGGTGTCGACCAGAGGCAACCCCGACCTGGAGTAGGGTGGTGTCGACCAGAGGCAACCCCGACCTGGAGTAGGGTGGTGTCGACCAGAGGCAACCCCGACCTGGAGTAGGGTGGTGTCGACCAGAGGCAACCCCGACCTGGAGTAGGGTGGTGTCGACCAGAGGCAACCCCGACCTGGAGTAGGGTGGTGTCGACCAGAGGCAACCCCGACCTGGAGTAGGGTGGTGTCGACCAGAGGCAACCCCGACCTGGAGTTGGGTGGTGTCGACCAGAGGCAACCCCGACCTGGAGTTGGGTGGTGTCGACCAGAGGCAACCCCGACCTGGAGTAGGGTGGTGTCGACCAGAGGCAACCCCGACCTGGAGTAGGGTGGTGTCGACCAGAGGCAACCCCGACCTGGAGTAGGGTGGTGTCGACCAGAGGCAACCCCGACCTGGAGTAGGGTGGTGTCGACCAGAGGCAACCCCGACCTGGAGTAGGGTGGTGTCGACCAGAGGCAACCCCGACCTGGAGTAGGGTGGTGTCGACCAGAGGCAACCCCGACCTGGAGTAGGGTGGTGTCGACCAGAGGCAACCCCGACCTGGAGTAGGGTGGTGTCGACCAGAGGCAACCCCGACCTGGAGTAGGGTGGTGTCGACCAGAGGTAACCCCGACCTGGAGTAGGGTGGTGTCAACTTCAACAACATCAAGCCCTCCTTGTACACATAACGTCATCGCCCGAACAAGGCGCAAGTTGAGACAATCGTAAACAACCAAAATGGCCGCCTTCGTAGATCGTGACGACATGCGCACAACAGCTCACCCCGAGCAACCAATCAGAGCGCAGGATCGGCCAAAGGATTGCGAGGGTTCCCACGACACGCTGTGCAGACCTCAAACCTAGTTCGGCGTACCTTTCGAACCAGGGTTTGCGAAGAAGTGTTCGGTCGGTTAAGAAACAACATGCGCAAATCTAGTTCGCTGTACTCTTCGAACCTAGTTCTCGAACTAAAAGTCCGCCCGGTTAAGAACGGCCTTTCCCATACATGCAACAAATATAACCACAGAACCATTCCATGTGGTTTTCATCTGTTACAGACACAACAGCCACATACACTGCTTGCCACTAAACAAATCATCAGCTACTTGAAGCTGTTGACAGTGACACTGTTTCACTCGGACATTTGGACAGGACTTGCGGCAAACTGGTGACGGTCAACACAGGCTGGATCTTCACAGTCACTCTGTCGTCTGCCACAAACTGTGGAGGGACGCTCATCACAAAGGCTGTGGTGGCTGCGTGTCCGACTAATGATGCTGAGTCCCCCTCTCCCAAGTAAATGTTGAAGTAGTCGATGCTCGTGTCGCCGCCGATAACATCCCACTGGAGTAGGTAGGAAGACGTGGAGTTTGTCTCACTGCCTGTTGAATCTGACGTGGTGCTGATGCCCAGAGGATCAAACTTCTCCAGGCTAATGTTGACAACTTGTGGGGGTTGGATCTTCAGGTCTTGCTCTCGGAAAATCTGGTTGAAGACAAACATGACATGATGACCTGTACTTAGAGGCACACCTCCCACACTTTTACACTCACACTTTGGGGTAAAGGAGGCCACTTCCAGAACTTTTACACTCACACTTTGGGGTAAAGGAGGCCACTTCCAGAACTTTTACACTCACACTTTGGGGTAAAGGAGGCCACTTCCAGAACTTTTACACTCACACTTTGGGGTAAAGGAGGCCACTTCCAGAACTTTTACACTCACACTTTGGGGTAAAGGAGGCCACTTCCAGAACTTTTACACTCACACTTTGGGGTAAAGGAGGCCACTTCCAGAACTTTTACACTCACACTTTGGGGTAAAGGAGGCCACTTCCAGAACTTTTACACTCACACTTTGGGGTAAAGGAGGCCACTTCCAGAACTTTTACACTCACACTTTGGGGTAAAGGAGGCCACTTCCAGAACTTTTACACTCACACTTTGGGGTAAAGGAGGCCACTTCCAGAACTTTTACACTCACACTTTGGGGTAAAGGAGGCCACTTCCAGAACTTTCAACCTCTTCATGCAAACCTCAAGGTATTCATGTATTGCACTGGCAGTACTTTTAGAAACTACAGGGAAGAGGCTCAGTATCTGACATACAGCAGCTGGTGTGTCCACATGATATAATAAATGTCAAACAACAACAAAAATACAGCATACGATCTATACAAGACAAGCAGGATGCCCTGGAATCAGTAGAAAGAGAAACCTACCAATGAATCTGCATGAAACAGAAATTCTGACTTCCACTCACACACCCACATGTATACACAACACACACACACACACACACACACACACACACACACACACACACACACACACACCTGTAAATGCCCCAGAAGAATTGATGCCTGGTTGTTGTCTTCCTGATTTGTGTCAGCATGTTCCTCCTCTTGTCGAGCACCCTCACCTGCAGGTGGCACCTCTACAGGACGGGTCAGGGTGATGGCTACCGACATACACTCTTCACAGCACCTTCTGTCTGCGGGAACGATCTGCGTCGTGTCCAGTTTGAAATGTCTGAGAAACAAAGACACATAATCTATACTGAAATCTTTTCCCCATGCATGACGTCAGCTTGATGGAGCTGGGACTATGTTACTACACTGTGTGTAAACCATCTTTTGAGGCACGCCTTACGGTAGTGAGGCCAAAAATTCCAAGACAGCATTAGTTTTATTTATCATCCCTGTCATATCCAATATTCTATATTCCCCAAACTTGACACCAACCTTGTCGTCCATCCTCCATTCTCCTGGCCACCTTCCGCGTCCTGCAGGTCGTGAAACCACAAACTCGACCTCAGCGGCTCCAGCTCTCTCTCACTCAACGGACTCACATACAAGTCTTTCTCCTCAGTCTTCCTCGCTCGTTTGGCTGCAGGCTCATACCCTTCCCCCTCTGCAGCGAATCCGTTCTTAAACCTAGCTTCCTTGTCCGTGGGCCCCATGACCACCTGGTGCGTGAGCATTCCTGAACCGAATGTCAGGACAAGAAAGATGTCGCATTTCACATTTCCGCTGTCTTTGTATGTGTAAGAGCAGTAGAGAGTCTGGTCGAGCTTGGCTCTAAGGTTGAACAGTCTGCAACATTGACAAAGAAAACATTATACATTCATTTGACCATGATACATTCACAGGGGTTACTATGAAGGTTTGTTCAGGTCATTCTTCGCTGTCCACAAATTTGGTCCATGTATGATCAGTTTACAGACTTTTTTTTATTGTTACTGTCATTATGAGGACAGCTTTATGGCTGTGAAAGTAACGACTTTGTTCAAAGAGCTGATCACCAAAAGTTAACATCAGAGTACTGCAGACCATTATTACCGCACTGTAATTCTATACTGTACACCTCAAAGACTGCAAATGTACAACTTACAGCTGACACGACAATTACGACAAAAACAAGCAAGCCAAAACTAACAATCATTCTCAAGCTGGTCACCCCACCTGAATGTGACCGTCTGTAGCGCCTGTGTGAGACTCGCTTTGAGCTGGACGCTACAACCCCCGAAGTAGGCGCTGGACAGGCAAGTGTTGAGCGAGGCTTGGGCAGGCTGGGTGCTGGGATCGTCGAAGCCATACACTCGTGTCCGCTCTGGCTGGCGTTGCTGCATACTCATATTGAACCATGGCCTGCCTGTCATATTCTGCGGCAAAAACGTTGGAAATTCAAGTGAATTCTGCCAGCCGTGAAGGTCGCGTGGTCACCTACATGGCACTGTCTTCAATAAAAGCAAATGATCGTATGTATTCCTAACAGTAATCACATTTGCAATTTAGTATTAAAAAAAAATAAAAAATTTAACATTCTTTTCGAAATGGTGCTAAAGGGCAGGTTATTTGGGAAGGGACAGATGCCCTAACTGGCCAACTCAACTGAACTCTTTTCAATCCAGACTGACCACTCAGTCATATTTTGATTTGTCTACGAGACAATGGAAGATGGAAGTTTCATCACCAGAATGAAGCAGTCAAACATCTGAGGGAAAACAGAAATAAGCAGTAAGCTGTGCAGCAGGTAAATGACAAACACGTTTAAACCTGACCTGTCCCAAGCAAAAGAAGCTGTCACCGTGACCTTGACAGAACGCTGTGGCCATAGGCAGTCCTCCACCAGAGGTCAAAGGGCACAGGTCATGTATTTTGGACCAGAACCTGAAACACACAGATCACATGTAATGCTAGCAAACACGTTTCAGGTTCTCTCTCTCCCTCTCTCTCTCCCTCTCTCTCTCCCTCTCTCTCTCCCTCCCTCTCCCACATAGGCATGAAAAGAAAACAGCTCATGTTTACAAGTACATTATTATCTCCCTTGAAGTGCACCCTTTAGCATATGCCTCGGCAGTCTTATATCTATAACTGTCATACTGAAATTTACATCCTGCTGTCGTGTTAACAGTCCTCTGTATCACACGCATGCACGCCAACACACACACACACACACACACACGAACTGAGGGACATTAACAGTTTATGTCAATTCACTAACAGCATTCAACAGCACCAACGCAAACATCTCACCTACAATCATTTTCATCAAACTCGTCCTGAGCCAGTGTTTCCAGTACCCAGCCTGGTGCAAAGATGGCAGCAGACAGCTCCTTCTCTCTGGCATGCTGCAGAGCCTGTCACCATAATATGGCATTACCAGCAGGGCTTAAAACGGTCCATGATCCAAAACGAAAAAAAAGTATGTATCACTAAGTGACCACGTGGCAAAGCCACAAGCACGCTTCTGCTTTTACAGATGAGTTGCTAGCGGTGTCCAGGGGTATGCTCCCCAAACTTGTTTTTCATTAGACTAACATTTTGGCAATTTGGTGCATTTTGACATGATTTTAGGTGATTCAGAGGAGAAGAGAAAGAGAGAGAGAAAAATTTCTTTGGAGGAAAATTTTTCGGATTCGTCTAAAGTCTGTGCAATTTTGTGCGTTTTGGCATGATTTCTGGGTGGGTGGGTGTTTAGGGGTTTAACGTCCTTTTCCACCACATACGGGTGATATCAAAGACGGGGCAACGATGAAGAAGCCAGCACAAATATTTGGCACCAGCCTCGATACTAACTCACGACCCAAGCATCAGAAGTCCAACGCTCTACCATTCGGCCACCCGGGCTCCCCAGGCATGACTTCAAGTGTTTCAGAGGAGGAAACACACTTTTTGGAGGGAGGACAATTTTAAGCCAATGGTGGAAATCCGTCAAAAGGTGGGAGATTTTAAGCCCTGTACGAGAGATCTATGACTACCTAACAGCGCAACAGATGCACGATGCACACTGCGGATGTGATTTCTTTTTCAAACTAAATAACCAGTAGAACTAAACTTCTCTACCTTCCCTCAAACGTTTCAAGTCTTCTAGTCATGAACGACAGCTGACCAACACCCAGAAACCTCATCCTCAAACTTTGCTAGTCTTCTAGTCATGAACGACAGCTGACCAACACCCAGAAACCTCATCCTCAAACTTTGCTAGTCTTCTAGTCATGAACGACAGCTGACCAACACCCAGAAACCTCATCCTCAAACTTTGCTAGTCTTCTAGTCATGAACGACAGCTGACCAACACCCAGAAACCTCATCCTCAAACTTTGCTAGTCTTCTAGTCATGAACGACAGCTGACCAACACCCAGAAACCTCATCCTCAAACTTTGCTAGTCTTCTAGTCATGAACGACAGCTGACCAACACCCAGAAACCTCATCCTCAAACTTTGCTAGTCTTCTAGTCATGAACGACAGCTGACCAACACCCAGAAACCTCATCCTCAAACTTTGCTAGTCTTCTAGTCATGAACGACAGCTGACCAACACCCCAAAACCTCATCCTCAAACTTTGCTAGTCTTCTAGTCATGAACGACAGCTGACCAACACCCCAAAACCTCATCCTCAAACTTTGCTAGTCTTCTAGTCATGAACGACAGCTGACCAACACCCCAAAACCTCATCCTCAAACTTTGCTAGTCTTCTAGTCATGAACGACAGCTGACCAACACCCAGAAACCTCATCCTCAAACTTTGCTAGTCTTCTAGTCATGAACGACAGCTGACCAACACCCAGAAACCTCATCCTCAAACTTTGCTAGTCTTCTAGTCATGAACGACAGCTGACCAACACCCAGAAACCTCATACTCAAACTTTGCTAGTCTTCTAGTCATGAACGACAGCTGACCAACACCCAGAAACCTCATCCTCAAACTTTGCTAGTCTTCTAGTCATGAACGACAGCTGACCAACACCCCAAAACCTCATCCTCAAACTTTGCTAGTCTTCTAGTCATGAACGACAGCTGACCAACACCCCAAAACCTCATCCTCAAACTTTGCTAGTCTTCTAGTCATGAACGACAGCTGACCAACACCCCAAAACCTCATCCTCAAACTTTGCTAGTCTTCTAGTCATGAACGACAGCTGACCAACACCCAGAAACCTCATACTCAAACTTTGCTAGTCTTCTAGTCATGAACTACAACTGACCAACACCCCAAAACCTCACCTCTCGAGTGTTGAAGCCACCCCCTCCAGGACACCCTCTTCCAAACACATCAATGCCAACAAACACGTCAAACGGTCGCCCTTTTTCCTCAGCTACTGACTTGGATGCTGCAAGTTTCTCTGGTGTCCAGCAGTAGTTGAGGAAGATTCCATCGGATGCATCAAAGAACATGCTTACAACAAAAACAAAAAAAGAAAGGTAGAGACAAAACACACAGTCACCAAATAAGTCACTTTTTTTTTTCTTTCTTTCTTGTCATGCAGTGATAAGACTTTTTACAGAAAATAATGACCGCTACTGACGTTTAACTGTAGCATTTTTCCAGTTTTGCAACAAAAAACTACCTGACTTTGGCTTAGCTGTTTTCTGCTAATCACGGTGACTGCACACAGGTGTATACAGAACGCTACCTGTCTTTCTTATGAGGTCCTACTCATGGATACATTAATACAAAAAACTTGCGCAGGGATTCACATCCATTTTGGGTTCAATAGGACAAATGTCCTGGTCTCAACCAAAACAATAGGACATTTGTCCTGAAAAATAAAAAAACAATAGGACATTCAATGTTTTCCAATCTTTTATTGATCAACGTGCTGAGGTGTCTGTTCTTGTATATATAGTGAATTGAGCTAAACCGCGCCCTTGCCAAGATGCATGGGTGAAAGCTGGCAATTTTGAAAATACTGAAACTTTTTTTCCCAGGTCGGGGTCCAGGGGCCGTCCAGGCCCCAGCGGGGTGCAGGGGCAGAGCCCTGCTGGGGGGACTAGGGGGGCAACACGAATTTTGCCAAATTTAAGGGCCAATTCTAGGCCTCTCGTGGCACCTGAGAGCACTTGATAGCTATTCTTATAGTCTACCACATTTCCCTTCAAATTTCAACCCTTAGACTCAAGCTATTACAGACCTCTTGTTGCTGTACACACGTTTATCCAAATAATCATTGTGGAGAATCAAACTCTAAAATCCACACAGAAGATCTGTCAGTTTACTCTCAGAAACTGAGAAAGGTTCAGCATGGTTTAGGGGGGTGCCAAAGTGTAGTTTTTTCATAGCAAAGTGTATCTGTAATAGTCGGACCCACTTAACAGGATGACACTTTGTACAAATTAACAGTTTGCAAGTACACATTTTGATTTCTAAGTACAGGTGTTTCTTTATCTGTGTAAAACTACACAGTGTGTTTATCCCAAACTGCCTAACACTTACTATGGTGATGAAGTGTGAAAGCCAGGCGTGCACGCCTGCTTAATTATTAAGATTTGTTTTTAATTACACTGAAATCTGTGGAAGTGATTCAGTTTAAGTGCTTCAGACAAGGCCGGACTGACTGAAACCGTTTTTGACTTTTTGAGAGGCCAGACAATTTTTAGCCAAAGGTGGAAATCCGACAAAAGCACGGTGGAAGATCTTAATCCCTGACTGTTAACCATGTGGTTATCTTGATTAGTCCCTTCTCCAAATGAGATCACTAGTATTGATTTTTCGTATTGATTATCTTCTTAAAATAGACTTCGGGAAAATCCGGTACTCGCAAGTCAGGTGTACCACAGCCCGCGCACGATCATTCTAGGCAAATTGTTGGTAACTAATCGTCGTGTCTGGTCCTATGAAACGATCTGTAATGCATTTTTCGTTGTGCTGTTTTAGTTTTGCGTAAGAAAACACAACCGTTTAATGCTTTCTCGATGCCGGGAAAGAACGAATGGATGCGAGAGCCCCTGGGAAAATCCAGTACGCGTACGCCCAAGTTGGACGATCATCATACGTGTATTTTTGTAGCTAAAACGTTGCGTCTGCCCCTCAGAAACGATCCGTATTGTATTTTTCTTTCTGTTGGTTTAATTATTCGAGTAAAAAAAATCCAAATAAATCCTTCATCGGCGCGAAGATCGCACGGATTCGTGAGCTGCAAAACGGCGACCGCGCGCTGGTCGTTGGCGCTTTTGATTGGCTGACTGACGAGATCGGACGACAGCCATTGGCCAAACTAGTTTTCTTCTCATCCAGGTTCAATCACGCAATAACGCCGAACGGAATATTACACTGAGATGATTATCGGCCACCTTGTAGCCTTCGTTCGCTAACCAGTTCAGCGGGGTCGGTTTCGGCCAAGCGAAACTTGTCCGCGGTTTGCGCAATGCTGTGTCCGGCCTTGCGAAAAAAGAATAGGACATTGTCCGCTTCTGTCGTCAATGTAATCGGACATTTGTCCTGAATCTCCCCAAAACAATCGGACATTTGGGAAATTAATAGGTCTATGTCCGATGCGGATGTGAATCCCTGCTTGCGGTGGATATTTCTGGAAGATGAGTACCAATGTGGGGGTGAACAAAGCCCCTAAAAGTAATTACCGACAGCCTGAGATTCACAGCGTCTGTATTAGACAGTATATATATATTCCCTTTAGCTCAGTGCATGCACATGATCCCCCCCCCCCCCCAACAAACCCCTTTTGAACCTGTTTTCTTCATTCAGCTGATCCTGCCATTTCAGCTCTCCTTCTCGTGTGACGCTGTCATACCACAGAACCTTGGAGCCGGGAAGCTGACGGTGAGACTCTTGCGTCAACATCTCCACAAACTCTCTCAGGCACGGTACATTCTCTGCCTGAGAAAAATACAAAGGATGAGGCTGATGAGATGCATTTTCATACTCTCATTTTTACAATTTAGTCTTCTGTAAAACACAGGTGCAGACTAACAACACTGGTGGTAAAGCAGAGAACATTTGCAAGTTAAGAGCATTTAAAAATAAAAAATAAAAAAAACTATCCAAAAACATCCACACACACTAACACACTAACTGTCTTGCTGATGGTAACCCAAACAAGGGTGGGTGGGTGGGTGTTTGGGGGTTTAACGTCCTTTTCCACCACATAGGGTGATATCAAAGATGGGGCAACCATGAAAAAGCCAGCACAAATATTTGGCCCCAGCCGGGATCGAACTCACGACCCGAGCATTAGAAGTCCAACGCTCTACCATTCGACCACCCCGGCTCCCCGTAACCCAAACAAGAGCCATCAATCAGGATAGTAGAGTCACATAACATTATGTTGATAAAACACCTCAGCGAATATGAAGCTCACCTCAATCTTATTCTCTATATTGATGAGCCAGCCATCGAAGCCATAGTGATTACAAATAGACACAAGTTGTTTCACAAGCTGTTTCATGGTGTCTTTGGACGATAAAATTCTGGACATTATGGCTGCTCCATCGTCCCACTCTGTTATGAGTGTGCCTGTTCAACAGACAAGTGAGATCAGTCTTTACACAGTCACAGATTATGAAGCTCAAACACGAGCTGATTCTACCATCTAACGTGTCAGAATGCAAAACATCTATAGCTGCCAGGCCTGCTTAACACCAGGATATTTACATCCAGAAATGTGAAGTATGGCCCTGTGACACAGTCCCAAACCACATAGACCCCCATAGTGACACAATACACTCATCCTCATGAAGAAGAAAAAGTCCTGCTGCTTCTGAGCCCTCCAATGATTTCATCCACACCCTATGACGAATACCACTGGAGCTGGGGCAGTTAAAAAATGCAAACCATATGCAAAGAGAGAGAGATACCAAAGATGTGTTAATTTATTTTTTATCAATTTGCAATGCATGTCTCTGAATATGTGCACACTGCTCTGGACTGAAGACCAGTACACCAGGATTATATACGTATACTATAATTATTATTGGTATCCTGCCAAAGCTCAGTCAAAATCACAAGTGCGAAGACACTCACTGAGTTTGTAAATTATAAAATAAATTTATACAGACATGTATGTACTTACCGAGTATGAGAACACCATGTTTGTGTGCAGCTCGGATCCATCCCAGGGGTGGGACTGTGATGAAATAATGACTGAAGTAGACAAACATATCGATGCACTCCCAGCGGCAGAAATAGTATGGGTTCATCTTCTGCCCTCCCTGGAGATATCTGCAATCACAATGGAGAAAAGGTGTTGCAAACTCGCTGTAAATAAAAACAATCCATACCATATAGGTTATGTTGGAACATATTTTGCTGCCCAGCAAATCCAATCAAAACATCTGATCAGAGATCAGAATCCAGTGCCAGTTTCAAATGCTGTCCTAAAACCCATCTACATTTATTTAAAACTGATAATGAATATGTACATATCTGCTGTTTTTTCCCACATAACTTGCAGTTTGGTACACTGCCTATATGCTGCGTATGTATGTGTACATGTGTACATGCAAGATGTTTTCTACTCTGCATTTGTTTCTTGGTGTGTAACAGTTAATTTTATGTGGCTGCTTTATGCTGCCTGTGTGTCGTCGACTGTACCCGTTTTCATTTTTGTCAGTATCATGTACAGCGCTTAGAGCCTGTTGTGTACTGTGTGCATAAGCTTTCCTATAGTATTATTATTAAATCAAATCAAATACATCTTTATTATTCCAAGTGGGAAATTCAGCAGTCATCCATATTCATCTTTTCCCCAACTGCTACTCTTCTTGGATTCTCACATAAAGCAGCCAAACCCGAAAGAACAGAAAGGACCGGAACAACGGACAATCCCCATGCGCAGTGCTAAGTGACTACTGAGATTTCAGAACCATTTCTATTTCCAGACCTGTCCTCTAAGTATCCTCCTTTGAAGTCATGACACACTAAAGTGCAAGGTCGTGTCCATGATGCTGTGGGTCGAGAAAAGGTCACAGCTTGGGTAAATGGCTGACCAAGCGGCTGATCGTGTTTAGGTTGCCATGACAGTACATCGTCTAAAGTCCGAAGTGCTCGGCATTCTGGTTGCCCTGTTTCTGGATCAATACCTGTACAGCTGCCTGAAGAGAAAATTTATTCATTATGCATATTACTTTTGTTAGGCAACAACTGTCAACAGAGCTTTTGCACACTGTATATCACATAGTACATGTACATGTCAGACATGCTGGGGAGGACAGTAGAGATACCCTGGATACCTGAAGGCCAGCTGGCAGACAAACAAATCCAATGTCATATGAAAAGCACTATACGTTGGTTGCTATGCACGGTTTGGTGACGCAACATGCAAGAGCTCTATGAATAATGCAGCTGCAAAATATGATCGAGTGATTCCATGACCTGTTGATATAATATAATATGTGATATATATTTTATGCTTTCTCAGGCAGTCAGGCCAGAATCTGATCTTTGATCAGTCAAAGCAAAGTTAACTTTCCAACTGGTCGCCTACACGATCCTTTAATCATGCCTGTGTGGACACTGCTGAATGATTTTGATACATGCAGCTCCCTTACCGGAGCTGTGCGCCAAAGACTGAGAGAGTACGGATTTTTCAGGCTCAACTGTAGACTGGATTATGCCAGCTATGTCATTATGAAACTAACGAAGTATTTAGCAAGGCATGGGCGAAACCCAACTGCAATATATATTCTAGCAACAGATCATGCAGTATATTCTAGCAACTGAAGCTTTATCCGGTATTTTGATAAGTTTGACTTTTGGCCGAGGTCTGACACGTTTGCACTGAATTTGCAGACTAAAAACGCTTCAATGCAACATTCAAGGACGTCAACTTCAGTTTCAGTCAGCGACAAATATTCCGACAAACGTTCTTCAACCAATAATCTTTTTTATCATCTGCATCAAATTAACGCTAACACTGACAAAATGCAAGCAAAACAACATCCTCCACAGTGAAATTTTACCAGGTTTTGTCGTGTTTGTCATATTTGCATAGCTTGTTTCGCTTCCAAACGGCCAAAAGTCCCACGCACTTCCGCTCTGCTCTCGGCTGCCTCAAACTCAAACCACGGACTCCACCGCAGAGCTGCGACAGAACGCGCGGAACTGGCGCTTGTATTGGGTCTACGAGTTTCACATCCGCTCACTTTCAATTTATCAGAGGAACAAATCGACATTTTTGTGGAAAAAGTCACTAATTCAGTTCGTAGTTAATCTTGTTTTCTAAGATTCCAAAATTTCGGCTTTAATAGCAGCCCGGGTCGCCCACGTTCAGTGAGGCACATTGAACAGTCAAGTTGACCCGGCTGAACTGAGTGGAGTGTCGTCATGGATACTTACGTTTTTACTGACTCTCATATTTGAGACACTTAAAACATAATGATAAAATATGTGTAACACAAAACAAGCATTACAGAATAAGGTTGTATCACTGGTTCAGTCCGAAATTCAGTCAGTATTGCCGGCCGGACAGGTGCATGTTAGTGCATCTTCAGTTTCACTGGCAGCTGTGTTGCCGGCCCGCCGGCCACTTTCAGTCATAACTTCGGGACATAGCTGACACTTTTCAAGATGGCGGCCGATATGAATAACCACACCAACAACTGACAAGCACACCTAGCAGGCTGGGTTGATCAAATCAGTGGCAGGAAACTAATTCAGTGACACTGATGATCCCCATCCGGCTTCACTGAATGCCCGTTTCCCTTCGCCGGGTCAAGTTACTCAAGTTACGTGTGTTTCGGCATTGGTAAAGGATTCAGGTTACTTTGATTGTTGTTTGTTACCGGCTTTGGGGTTTTTCGACTTTTTTCTTAATTTTAATGACACTTTCCAGCCACTGGGCCAGCAATAAGCTGCTGTGGTGGCTCCCCGTTCATCAGACAACTTGTCGGACTTAAAACCGAAACGTACGCGGCAAACCCGGCAGCCCCCCCCCCCCCCCAAAAAAAACCCCCACAACACAACAACAAAAAAACCAAACAAACAAAAAAAAACCCGAAAGAATATAATAAATAATTTGAATGATGATAATGATGATAATAATAAGAATGATAATAATGACGAAACCGTGCTGCAGATCATGACGGCGCAGAATCAGACTTTTTTCCTCTTTTTTTTTTTTTTTTAACTGACACGCTATGTATGTAAGGCTGATGCAAGGAGGTTAAAAACAAAATCGACGGTTTTTCAGTTATAGGTGAGAGACTCCTTCCGGTGTCAGTGCGTATTGGGGTCTCCCGAGTCCCTCCCCCCCCCCCCCCCGCGCCTCTCCCCTCCCCCCCCCCCCAAAAAAAAAAAGTGCCGCTTGCGTCATCGCCGGCCACTCCTTGTGTATAACAGGGCGAGTGGGAGTTCCCACCAGACATTCTTCAGGCGTACCGTAAATGTTTATTTTTAAACCTCAAGACGTTGTATGGCACACCGTGCAGGATCAAACTTCCCATCAGTGTTGTAGTGATGCTCTTCTGTGCTGAAAACTCCCCGCAGCTTTTATTTCAACTTTGATTTTAACAGAGACATACATAACATGTTATGTATGTCTCTGATTTTAAAGTGTCAGCCTTCCATACATCTTCTTCTTCTTCTTCTTCTTCTGCGTTCCCTGTTCTGGACTCCGCCTCAGATGATTAGGTTTGTGGTCTTTATATAAGCAGTGGTCTTCAAGAGGTCTGTTTTGCTGCCCGGCCAGAGTTTCTCTGCCAGTGTGGCTCCGTTCGGCCAGTGTTGTGTCCTTGCTTCTTTGAAGAGGGGGCAGGACTGCAGAATGTGTTCCGGGGTTTGAGGGGCTGTTCCGCACGGACAGTCTGGTGAGTGTGACAGCCCAAGGCGGCACAGGTGGGCACGCAGTCTGCAGTGTCCAGTTCGTAGTCTGAAGATGGTGGTCTGTTCATACTTCCATACATCGAATTTCTTTCTTGCTTACTTTCTTGTTATATTTTCTGTTCTTGTTCTGTGCTTCTTCCTTTTTTTTATTTTTTAACGTTATGAGTCGTTATTAGTTTAGTGCAAGTTGAAAGAATGCGTCAGTACGTTGTTCAAGTTTATGTTTTAACTTCGTGTCAAAGTTTTACTGTTTCAAGTTAAGATTGTAAGCCATCCCTAGGGATAGGCGCCTGAATTTCTCTTTTTTTTTTTCTTCTTTTTTTATAACTGTTACTTGGAATCGGCTCCCTCTTACAATCAGAAACAGTTCAAACAAGGAAACCTTCAAGTCCCGACTGAAAATTCATCTCTTCACCCTCTCATAGCTGTGCCATGTTGACGTTCTGCTGGTGTGAGTGCGTGTGTACGCAGGGAACGTGTGTGTGTGTGTGTGTGTGTGTGTGTGTGTGTGTGTGTGTGTGTGTGTGTGTGTGTGTGTGTGTGTGTGTGTGTGTGTGTGTGTCAGTGTGTGTGTGTGTGGATATGAGTTTTTATTAGTTTTTATCTGTTTTTTCAGTTTTACCTGTCTTGTGTGTTGGTTTTCTTTTTTTATCTGTCTTTTGTGTTTTTTATGTCTTAGTCTTAATATGAATAATTATGTAGAGCTTAGATAAGGTTAGGCGCTATATAAATATCCTGTTATTATTATTATTATTATTGTTGTTGTTGTTGTTGTTGTTGTTACGTATCAAAATGGCCTGTTTTCATGACCGGGTCGCACTTTACCAAAAGACTGCAAAATCTTTACGTTATTTCCGCTGGCACCGGACACCAGAGTCAGTGGCCGGTTGCACCTCTGATTTGGGGGATACAGCGACTGACACCAAACAACTCATGGTACACACAAACAAAATCAACAGAAGTTAACTATCAAAAGTTTGACGGAAGAGAAAGGTCTTCAGGTGGGTTGAAACAGGGGCAATGAGGGCTGAAGGCGGAGTTCGCCGGACTGGCAGCGAGTTCCAGACAGTCCCGCTGGACCCAGAAGCTGAACGAGCGCACATTTCAACCCGTACCTAGTTTATGACCAGATTGCTTCCCCATACCCGGCCGTCCACCGTGGGACACTCCCATGATCTGAACAACAGGGCAGGCAACTTATGAATGAAAGTCCAGGTAAACAGAACCATTCAGTTGTGGACCAGATGACGTCACTTGCTCTTCTGCCATTCGCTGCTTTCTTTGATTATAAGTAATGGCGCGTGCACCCGGGATTTACGATACACCCGGGATTAACGTGGATTCCTTCTGACGTTGGTTTTAGTCGCCGGGGTACCTGTTCTGTGTTCACCATTAAAGTTATCTGCCATTGTAGTTATTACCTTTAGTCGGGTGGGGGAGTCAGGATAGCGTTGGACTTTCAATGCTCGGGTCTTGAGTTCGCAGCCCGGTTGGGGACAAATAATTTATTTGTACTGGCCTTTTTTCTCGTTGCCCAGTCTTTGATATCACCCATACGCGGTGAAAAAAGGATGTTAAACTCCTAAGCACCGACCGACACCGACTACAGGTTGAAAACGACGCATGCTAGTCCCTCGCAAGAACATCAGTGTACGCAACTAACGCCCATTTTAAAACACGGGTAGCTTCATCTTATTCTGCTTCTGTCAGTGTTCCCTGGAAAACACCGGAATCAATGTCAGAATGGTTGGCTGGTTGGTTGGCTGGTTGGTTCAACGTCTTTTTCCTCCACACAAGACTGAGATCGTCAAAGACGGGACAAAGAAGAAAATCTGAACTACATGTAGTACAAACTCTTGAGACACGTCAAATCTTTAAATTCTGGTTGTCCGACCGAGGTAAGTACAAAGATATTCGACAAAACATAAAGACTGAAGTGAAACAAACAAACAAAAACTTGAAAAAAAAATAAAAATCAGTGGTACTTTTGAGAGAAAAAAATGACCCCTCCGCCACCCACCCACCTACACCCACCTTTCAAACACCCACCAGCATACGGGGCTTGACTGGACAAATGTAAAGCAAAAAACAAAAAGAAAGGGGAATCTATTAACTCTCTCTTGGTTGCGAAACGCCCATCTCAGTGTACCAGTATACGAAAACTGATACGCTATGATTGAATCTTGTATGCCGATCTAGCGGTGTTTCTGGCAGCACCCACATCCCCGGTGTCACTTTTTATTACCCACCTTCCCGGCAGAATGAACTCTTAACGGGTCAAGTTGCAACATACGTTGTGAATATTGCGCCACAGAGTTCCCTAAACACCAGCTTGCACCCCGGCCTCTTTTTGGATGCTTGTTTTCCAGTTTATGCAAATTGGGTGTCACGTGACCGGATGTGTAGCCTTAGAACGCCGCCTGTTGATATTACGGATCAGTAAGAGTACGTTTGTCACAGTTTCTCATTTTTCATCTTAGTACGATAACAGGGGCGCCGGAACCGGGGGGGGGGGGGGGCAGGGGGGGGGCAGCTGCACCCCTGTACCCAAGCAGGGGGGGGGGGGAGAGTATCTTTTTGCCCCCCCCCCCCCTGGAAAATCAGGTGACTATGGCAAGAGGGGGGGGGGGGGCAAAGCCATGGTCTTGCCCCCCCCTCCCTTCCCCTACCCCCCCCTACCCCGCTTCCTGCTCTCTCCCTCATCCCACCCAACAGAGAACTCAGTTTAGCCGTTGAATGAAATATCAAAACGACTTGGCAGAAAGTCATCTGATAATCCCCCCCCCCCCCTCCGCTTTTCAGTTTCTTTGGGCAACGTCCTACCTTTTAGTGGCTCCCTGGATCGTAAAGGTTTTTGTCTGGCAGCATCTGAACGTCCCCCCCCCCCCCCCCCCGCTTTTCACTTTCTCCGGGCAACGTCCTTCCTTTCACTGGCTCTGGCGTTTCCCCCTTCTGAGATTCTGCCCTCCCCCCCCCTCCGCAACATCTTCCGGCGCCCCTGGATAATAATAATAATAAGAATGGATATTTACACTCTGCGAGCTCTGAGCACTTACAAGCTTGTGAAAAATAAAATGGCATCAAAATAATGCCACAGAGAACAATAAAAGACATTATCACTGTGGCACACACACACACACACACACACACACACACACACACACACACACACACACACACACACACACACACACACACACTGACACACACACACACACACACACACACACACACACACACACACACACACTGACACACACACACACACACACACACACACACACACACACACACACACACACTGACACACACACTGACACACACTCACACACACACACACACACACACACACACACACACACACACACACACACACACAGAGAGTTCCGGCTGTCAATCCCTCATTACTGCTGCTGGGTTGAGAACAAAATTAATGAGTTTTGACTGCAGTTTTAAAGGTGGGAACCGAAACTATATGCCTTATGGTGTTTGGAAGGGTGTTGCAAAGGGTGGGTCCTTGGTGTGGAAACGACCGCTGCACACATGCCTGTTCTAACACTTGGAACACGAAGGACAAGTGAGTCAGCAGGAGATCTGACGATCGGTTCAGTGACGACCCACCAGTGAAAGTCTTTTTCAGTATAATGTTGCGCGTCATGCAAATGGCGTCATCCGATTTCGGAGCTGAAAGTTGCAAAACTGAACTGGGATAGGCTGGGTCTTCGCCGGCCAGTGACTGTCGTATCTTTTTCTTTTTTTTCTTACTACTTTATTACCCCCTTTTTCCCCAGGGAAAGCGCGTCGCCGCGTTGCAGCGCCACCCAATACCTGTCTTATTTCACTGGGAGAGGAAAGCCGGATAACCCGGAGAGAAACTCTCGATGAGCAGTCCGGTAGCCAGTAAAACCGGTATCACAAGCTCGACCTTGGCTCGAACCCACGCTTTGCCGTAACAGTGGTGACGGCCGTTCAGTAGCGCAGCGGCTAAGTCCGACGCGCTGCCTATTAGACCACCGCTCACCCCTAATGTTTTGGTGACAGGGTACCGACCCCGCCCGAGGGACCCTTCTGCCAAAACTGCGCGGATACGAACTCGTGCAGTAAAGCAGTTTCCACCATTCATCCGCTGAACTGGGTTGATGCGATGGTCAGGACAATCGCTGGCTCATACCAGATCACTGCATGAGTTCTGAGTCAAGTCCAGTCAAGTCAAATTTATTTTCCGAGCTTCTAGGGGCATTGAGAAACAAGGAAACAAACAAAAATATATACATTACAGCTACCTGTGGCATAATTCTTACATACAGGGTAACACTGCGCTCACAAAGGAACAGTACAACTGAATACAAACACACAGATTTGCCAAGCACGTCATACATTACAAACTGTCTAGCAATATACAAAACGGATTTGATCTGTTTGTGATTTACCGATTCAGTTGAAATGCTAGTGCATACACTCAGTGATGTACCAGTTTAGGTGACATTGTAAGTAGCGTCAGTGATAAATTTCGCGAAAGATGGCGTGCAACTCTCCGCCTTCATGCAAACTGTACCCAGTCTCAAACGTATCTGTTCCGAAGGAAAACGTTTTCTAGTTATCAGTCTTGGAATATACACGTTTGAGAAATCGGGTCAAAATCTTGGCTGACTTTCAGTGCACGCGCACTGAGGGATGGAAATCAGGGAACGGGAGCGAGACATCGTGAGGAAATCTATGAATAGAAGACAGAATGGCTGCCTTCCTCCCACGCCAAGTTTTTTGCCCTCAGTGATGTTGCACGGCAACACGTGTTTTACCGCGCGAGCCAGCGTGCAAGCGGCCTGAGGGATATTGATCATTGCCGGTTATAACTATGTACTGCACTCTCTCTCTCTCCGTCTCTCTGTGTGTGTGTGTGTGTGTGTGTGTGTGTGTGAGACTGAGGGAGAGAGAGAGTCAGTGTATGTGTGTCAGTGTTCTGTGGGGGGCCGGTTTTGTGGGTTTTTTTGTTTTTTTTGCTGCTGATATTTTAGTTTTGTAATTCTGTTTTGTTTTTATTGACAGACAATGGAAATAGATTGAAATACATGTGCCTGTTATAATTATATACTGTTGTAATACAAAGGTTCTTGCTCACGTTCTTGCCCCAACCCCCGGCCACCGTGACCACCACTGTTCCGCCCCCCTTCCCCACTGACCCTAACCGGGGCGGCGTCATCAGTATCCTTGGGACCTAAAACGAACAAAATGTTCTTGCTGACAATAAAAGTCTAGGACAGTTGCCGGTCCTGAGTATCGTCTCCTGTGGCACAGAAATGATCTGAAGTCTCAAGAGGTCCGCCTTTGTGACCGGACT
The DNA here is from genome assembly GCA_018292915.2 of Batillaria attramentaria. Lineage (NCBI taxonomy): Eukaryota > Metazoa > Mollusca > Gastropoda > Batillariidae > Batillaria > Batillaria attramentaria. The sequence continues at coordinate 1,240,958 of JACVVK020000026.1, read as the reverse complement.
GAGTCGGTCTATGACCGATGTGACGCCGCCGGTGGAGATAAAGCCCCCCCCCCCTCTCCCCTTCCCCTCCCCTCTCCTCCTCCTCCTCCCCCCCCCCCACCCCCTCCAATCTGTTTTGGCTTCGCTGATCATCGCTATCTTGATTGAAGGACCGGCTATTGTGCGTTTACTGATTATCTTTGATCTAAATTTCCACAAACTTAAGTTTGGCCCGGGTGTCTCAACAACAACAACAACAAACAAAAAACAAAAAAAAGGTTGTGGTAAAGTTGGATTGTCTGTTGTGGCAAAGCACAGCAATGAAATATCACTTAATATTAATCAGTCCCTGAGAGGGACTTGCCGGTCGTAAAAAAAAATGCCAAGACATGCCAAAAACAAGACATGGACTAAGAATTAGTCACTCTAACTATGATGGACACACACACACACACACACACACACACACACACCGTCCACCACTGACCACCACATTGAAAATCGGCCGGTTCCAGCTATTGTAAGTGCCGGGTCCAACCCTTCAGAACCCCACCGAACTGAATCCCCCTTCGTGAACTCATACTACACGCCACATCCATGCATAAAGGCACAATTACTGATTCAGACTTGGGAATCCAGCAGGACTATGTCCACCCACCCCCACACACCTACACTACCCACGGGCCCGCTTCAGTTCTCACTGCAGTCCAGGCCACCCCCGCCGGCCTGCCCTGCTGTTGTCTGTATACCAAAACATGTGGGCGGTGGGCTTCTGCTCTCACGTTCTCCATTCTGCATCAGAATCCGACTTCGCCGCTTATTTCTGTGTCTTCTTGCAACTGAAGAGCCCTCGCAGCCAGCCAGAAGACACCCGGTAAGTAAGAAAGACTTTCAGTGCAGCGAGTGCCATATATATGAGCCAGGGGAATATGAAAGCCTGATGAAATGATCTTAAGGTCAGTGTGTTACGTTTCTGTGCCACTTGCTTCCCATTATCGATTTCCACGTTATAATGCGTGCGGATTCTGCCGGCCGGTGCTACAGTGAACAGAGTGGGTGTTCAATGCAGCCAGTCAGCAAAAACCGGCGCTTGACACTGGGGGAAAAAAAAAAACTGACGTAGATTAAAACAGAGTTGACCTAACTGTTCTCACGATGGCGCCTCGTGTCTGCTGTACTATTCCCCTGTGATAAAGATTGAGCCAAGACGGCTCCATTGCGTCCAGTCAAACTCAAATCGATTTTAGTGGAGGTGGGAAAGGTTATGGCGAAAAGTGTGTGTGTGTGTGTGTGTGTGTGTGTGTGTGTGTGTGTGTGTGTGTGTGTGTGTGTGTGTGTGTGTGTGTGTACGCAGCGTTACAGTATATTTACACAGAGAGAGAGAGAGAGAGAGAGAGAGAATCAGCCGCAATACAGAGTCAGTCAACCGTGACCCATTAAACATGTTCGCCTTTAGAAATCAATTATATTGTACATCAGGTGACCGGAAAAAAAGCGGGGCACTAGACATGGTTGACTGCTTTCGCATATCAATTCACACCTGTGCTTTCGTCACTCTAGCATTTAGCTGGCCTAGATGTCGGGCAGCGTTATGGCTGTAGGGCGCGTACAGTATTGCGCAAGACTGTAGCTATGTCGGCCGGCCGGTGCCTCCATTCACAAAAAGGAAATGGCGTGAACTTCCACAACAACTTCCGTCGCTGTCGTCAGTTGTATCCTAGACTGACTAGTCCGTCGTCGTTGTTGTTCAGTGTTGGCAGGTAGCAACCCGCCATGGTTACAAACACACCAACTGTTTTGAGGGTACTGAAAGAAACAAGAGAAGTGGGTAGCGGGTGGTGGGGAAGGGGTGAGGGTGGGGTAGAGGAGGTGTGTGTGTGTGTGTGTGTGTGTGTGTGTGTGTGTGTGTGTGTGTGTGTGTGTGTGTGTGAGAGAGAGAGAGAGAGAGAGAGAGAAAAGTTACAGGCATATTCATACCAATTCAGTAAAAACAAACAACAACAAAAACTTGCCGTTGCTACACTACATGAACTACTACTACTGAAAAAGGAGATTATTAGTAAGGACAACACACACACACACACACACACACACACACACACACACACACACACACACACACACACACACACACACACACACACACACACATGTATTGTACAACCCCAGAGAGAGACAATGACAATGACAATCATTCTTTATTTATCAACGGTTAAAGCTTTAACGCGAGCGAGAGAGAGAGAATGAATGAATGAATGAATGAATGAACTTTATTTTACAAGGATATAAGTGTTAAGCACAAGTGCTTATCTTACAACTTGTCCTTGCTACAGAAAACGAAAACAGAAAAAAAGGACTAAGAAGTACTACATGATCCAAACTAAAAAAAATAAAAAATTAAAAAAAGAGGAAAAAAGGCAAAGCTAAAAACAAACAAATAAAATACAACGGAGCATATCAAGTAATGTCAAGCCAAACATAATGAGTATGACAGCCATTTCTAGGAAACAGGTGAAATCAAGCGTGAAACATGACTGGAGGGGTACATTATAATCAATGATGACGAAGACTGGCTGCATCCCCGGAACTGTCCAAAAGATACTTGTGTAGGTGAGTCTTAAATGATGTTAAAGAGCACAACTGCTTAAGCCTCAGTGGAAGGTAATTCCAGGAAGATGCTGCAGAGTAAGAGAAACTTGTCTTATACAAGTCCATTCTAGGGAGTGGGATGGCGAGATTGTGTTGGGCGTTGGGATTACGTGATGACACAGGCTTAAAAAGAGAAGACAGATACTTCGGAGTTTCAGTTTTGAGCAGCCTGAAGACAGCGACACACTTATTGAAGATCAATTGGTTACGAAGAGAGAGCAGACCCAGCGTTTGTAGTTTGTTATCAGTGCTTGAAATGACATTAGGGTTAAGTATTTTGGCTGCCCGTCTATGTAAAGAGTTCAGTTTTCTAAAATGTACATCAGCACAGCCATCCCACACCACCGAAGCATAATCGAGATGGGACTGTACGTGAGCATGATAAAAGAGTTTAAGGGCTTTGCAATCTACAAAGAGAGAGAGAGAGAGAGACAGACAGACAGACAGACAGACACACAGACATACAGACAGACACACAGACAGACACACAGACAGACAGAGACAGACAGAGATAACTCGAAGCGAGAGTGGGAGAGAGGAAACCCGGCCGGTGAGGTACTGAGGCGGGAGTGTAAAAAAAAAAAAAAAAAAAAAAAGATGGTCTGCCGAGTGGACGCATTTTTCGTAAGTGTACACCACAGACAGACAACGTATATCTCAGTAGTCTGCAGTCACACTTCCTGCCACTTCCTGCCACTTCCTGCCACATCGTAACTGTGTACAGGCACAGAGCGGCGTTTCCAAAAAAACTTGAAAAATGTTTGCTAATCCGAGCATAACCTGTCAGTTTCCACACGTATGTTTTTTTTTCTTCGTTTTTTTAAATATACGATTTAAAATTAAATTTGAAAACGAAATGGAAAGAAATAATACCTCCCAAACAGCTGCTTCATCAGCAGATTCCATCACAGACCCGCATTCAACACATGTCGGGCCTCTTACAGCAGATCAATAATGAGACAAGCTTTCTCGGCAAAATAAATAGGCTACGAGGATTAAGGAGTGCAAGAACGGCCGTCAAACATATGTCTATATATGTATATTTATATATCTTCAGCGTCTTACATTTTAAATGTCAAAGTCAGTCAGAAGTGCATAAAGGCGACTCTTTCGCAACACCATGTCGGTGTTAAATGATGATGAAGCTTGATGCGGTTTCTTGTTCTCTCTCTCTCTCTCTCTCTCTCTCTCTCTCACACACACACACACACACACACACACACACACACACACACACAGAGAGAGAGAGAGAGAGAGATTGAAACTGATATAGAAATAGCTTTATTTGAAAACGGTGTAAGTTTTGGTCTTGTGAACAATTTTCAAACTTGCCGTTTAAAGAAGAGAGAGAGAGAGAGAGAGGGGGGGGGGGCGGTAAAATCAAAGACCGAGATAAAATTTTAATAAGACTCTACTGTTGACTAGAACCCCTATCAGCGGTGGTCTAACTGCTCCACTTAATTAATTAAAGAGTTAATTAGGCATTGATTCTCGATTCCACACAAAAGGAAGAATGTGATCCAATGCCTTTGAGATGCCTACACATATGATCCTCATAACAAATCTGTCGACATGAAAGTGATAGTCAGTGCGCGCTCATGCTTCAAGTCACGTGGTCACGCAAGGTTTCTAGAATCCAGCGAAGGCCAGAAGTCAGTCTCTTGGGACAGGATACAAAGTAAAGCTTGAGAAGGAAGGGCTGATTGGAGAGGGACTAACGGTGGTTTGTAACTGAAATATAACGTATGTAGCCATCTATCTAGCCATCTATCTATCTATCTATCTATCTATCAGTATCGCACATCGCCGTCCTCTTGCCACGTGCAACCCCCCCCCCCCCCTCCCCTGTCACCCCGGCTCCATAATCCCGCCTCCCCGCGGCCACTATCATTGGTATCATCAGAGGATTCGAACTCGGATCTCACAGCACGTGCACAGCTGTTACCGCCGGGCAGATCAATAAGCCACATTTAACCTTCAAAGAACAAAACTCGTGTACACGCCGGCTTCAGGCACCTGTCGGCAGGCGCCTACTGAAGTACAGAATGATTGTCCCCAAATGACAACCAGATTGGCCCCTTTCCGAATTTAGAACACGTTCCAATCGTGACCGCAAAAGAACTATTCTGGGGACAGGAGTCACTCTCTGGGCGGAGCCAATGACGGAACGATTTCAATCACATGACACGAAATGGCGGCATACACGACTGAGTCGGTGCGCGAGTCGCAACGTTTTGTGGACGGGCGACACATGGCGCACGCGCTGCGGCCAACTTGCGTCAGATCCCGTGATAAGTGTGAAGTGTGAAGTTAGCTGACTCACAGCCCCGGCACATTAAAACATGTAATCGCGCTACACACATGACATATGTGCACGGAGACGGGGACACGTGGAGACCAGGGCCAGCCAGGCATCGTGATTGCGCCGGTCCGTCATTATGAGTAGCGAGCGCGGCTGTTTTGTCCACTCACTGTTTGGGCGACAGCACACAGCGGTTGCATCATCACACCTTGACGACCATGTGAGTAGGCCTGCGTGATTTATATCACATGTGTATTTATCTTAAAGGTTTATTCGGCTTTTAGAGTCACAGAGGCCGTGTCATTAAGAAGACTTGTCATTACACGCATAATGGCTAACTTCATATTTATTACAGAATGTAACGTTTATTGAAGGGAAGAAAAAATCTTTAGAACGTATTTGTCATTTTCACATACACCTCCGTGCTTGTGCCGTTTACACAGCAAATGTAGCTGTCTTTAACGCCGTTCTTGAAGTTCATTGTCGAGATAAACTACGGATTAAAAAATAAACAACAACAGCAACTGTCTTGTTGAATGAGATATATACTATGTTAGCATGGTACAAGATTTAACTGCGGTAGCTTATTTTAGAATGATTTCCAATGGTGCGTTGAAGAGTCCAAATTTTCTGTGGATAGGCCAGGCGTTTTGTGACACCGTCGGTAACGGACGTGGCTCATCACGTGACTCCTTGTTACAGATTAGACAGTACAGCTTGTACAATGTCGTAGGTTCATTACAACCGTCATGTGTGAAAAGTTGTCCGGAAGCAGTATAGTTAATAAATTTGATTGTGGTACACAACCTCATTATGATGACTAGTTCGTCAGCTCGACCCCTACCCCCCCCCCCCCCCCCCCCAACCCCCACATCCCCTCCTCTTTCGACCATTGTCTCTTTTGTGCGTTTACGTACTAACAGTAACACGGGGCTGAAACAAAATGGACGGGCGTTTTTCCGGTGCCGTCCCGCTCCAAATCAATCGGCGGGTTGCCACGCCATAGCGCCGCGTTTGTCCGAAGTCAA
>JACVVK020000026.1:1222500-1230000 GCA_018292915.2 Batillaria attramentaria | reverse complement strand
TGTTTCTTCTTCTTCTTCTTCTTTTTCTTCTTCTTCTTCTTCCTCTTCTCCTCTTTTTGCCTAAGTTTTCCTAAGTAACCTTTTCGTGCGGACGAAGGGTCGTTGATGAAGTGAACTGTACTGTACTGTAGAAGAACGCACTGTGTTCACTAGTCATTAAAATCTTTTGACTGGAAGACAAGACAACAGGCTTTGGGAAGAAAGACATCGGATTTGGTTTTTGTGTCTGTGTGTGGCACTGTGTAGATATGATTATAATGCATCTGAAGAGTTCGACATCGACTGGCTTTGACGGAATGCTAAGCCGTGCTGTGTCGATTCAGCTCCACGCGTGGACGGCTTCAAGACTTAAATTGTCGTCAAGGCGACATTGTTGGTGTTGTCCTGTTGTTTGGGGATCTCGCTCTCTCTCTCTCTCTCTCTGTGTGTGGGGGGGGGGGGGCGGGTGTGTTTGAATTTCTGTTTGTAAGATAGACAGCACATGTACTGCCTATGAGCTGTCTCCGTGAATAAACACCTCTCTCTCTCTCTCTCTCTCTCTCTGTGTGTGTGTGGCGGGGGGGGGGGGGGGGTGTTTGAATTTCTGATTGTAAGATAGGCAGCACATGTACTGCCTATGAGCTGTCTCCGTGAATACCCTCTCTCTCTCTCTCTCTCTCTCTCTCTGTGGGTGGGGGGGGGGGGGGGGGGCGGGGGTGTTTGAATTTCTGTTTTGTAAGATAGGCAGCACATGTACTGCCTATGAGCTGTCTCCGTGAATACCCTCTCCTCTCTCTCTCTCTCTCTGTGCGCGCGCGTCTCAGCTTGATTCAGCTACAGACAGCTCAAAGACACACAACTAGACTTTTGCCTCAGTAACGCCAGCAAGTTTGAACGATGATTGATTCGTCGCCGAAGAGATTTCAGAATAAAATATACTTACTACCTTGGGACACACACAGATTTGAAAAAAAAAAGCAATAGGATGAGGATAAATGTAAACGGTAAACTGTTTCAGGAGAAGTTTGCACGACAGTTATCTCAAGAGCAGAAAAGAAAAGAAAACTGACCCATATAATTTTTTTTTTTTTAAGTGAAAGGGAATTAAACGAGACAAAATTTTAATTTTGTTTGATCAAATTGCGTTTCATACGATCTTAACTCTTTGACGACGGAGCGCAATTTCTGACACACGATTTCCTATAGGAAATCGTGTGTCAGAAATTGCGCTCCGTCGTCAAAGAGTTAATTGGTGTTACACCAAAAGCGAAATGTGCACAACCCAGGGTCAGGTTTCCAAGACACTGCGCAGCATCCAGTTTTATCATTTAGCATGTTTAGTAGGACTTTGTCAGGAGGGCTTCGCTGACCAGCCTAACCCATTAAATGTAAATGTAAAATTAAATGTAAATTTTACATGTGAATTAGGCTCGCAGATCCCGCGAACGGGTAACTCGCTGCGATTAGCTACTGGTACCAGAAACGTTCATAATTTACATGTAAATGGATTACGCTGCTCCGCCAAGTCGTCCTTACTAAACATGCCTATTTTCTGTTTTTCATAGAGCTAGGGGGACGTAGACACCTTCTGGTTCTAGCAATTTCCTTCAAAGAGAAATTACACAAAAAAATCTGGAGAAGAAGCAGGTGTTGCCAAGTGTCATTTTCCACTTTTTTTTTTCAAAGCTGTCCTGGGTTTAATGAAAAGTGAGGGATGGGTTTGTCTTTGGTTCAACGTGCCAATTCCATCTTTGCTAAACCAGTTTGCGTTTTAGAATAGTTTCGCTCATGAGTGCGCCTGTATCTTGATGATTAGTACAGCTCTTACCATGTGATACAACGTTGTTTCTAAAACTTTGCGCGAGCGGTCTAACATTCAAATTCTACGACTCTTGTTACACTGCTGGAGCCGGCGCTCAGTGTGATGGCCGCGTCATCGAGTACGCGCCTTTAAGTCTTAATGCGTACGACAGGCTTACAAGAGCGTGTGGTAAAGTTTTCATCAAATGCTCTGAATCTGTGCATCGGAAACAGTCACTTGTGGCACAGTCTAGCATCGGAGACCGTTGTGGTGACCCTGGCCAGCGTTTAGGTTGTTCTAGTTCTTTTTTATCGAGGTCCCAGCTGTATGTTATGACAGAGGTGTGTGTGTGTGTGTGTGTGTGTGTGTGTGTGTGTGTGTGTGTGTGTTTTCTCCGTGTGTGTGTAATCGTAATTGTAGAGTGCTCTGAGCCAGCGTCTGCTGGGATACTGCGCTATATATAAACAATTTTAATTTTAATATTACTATTATTAGAAGTATACCGCGTACTGAGCATACGACGTTATATGGTTGCGGACTGAGGACCAGCTAGACGGCGCTGATTGGTTGCTATTTTTTATCAGCTTTTTTCGAGTCCCTGTCTGTTCCAAAATGGACAGTAGTCTCAAAGAAAGTCGTATTTCTCGCATATTAGAAGCCACAAAGTCACGAAAATGGTCAATGTTGCCAAATCAAACAGCATTCTATCTGGTGAACAGCTTACAGCTTCGAAAGCGACACTTTTCTATCTCAGCGGCGTTACGACCATAAAGGCTTTAAAACTTGAGTGTGTGTACTACTACTACTACTACTACTAAAATGGGTACTTAAGGGACGCCCTCCCTCTCCCGGGAGCTCAGGGCGCCTTACAAAGAACACACACTCACTCACCCAGAAAAACACACAACATGCCTCCAAACATACATTTAACTAAAAACATATCATGTGCAGCATGATACACGGGCTGCCGCCTGCTTACACACACACACACACACACACACACACACACACACACACACACACACACACACACACACACACACACACACACACGACCAGCAAGATGATGATGTGGCAACAGTTATTGGTTGATGGCTGTGAAGAGGTGGGTTTTCAAATTTGTTTTGAAAGATAGTTTTGTGTCTGCATATCTGATCGAAACTGGGAGATCATTCCAACAAGTCGGACCCTGGAATGAATAACTACGCTGACCAAAGGTCTTTGTCTTGACATGAGTGTCAGCAGCAGAACAAAGTGTGACTCGAGCTTTACAAGGGAGCAGCTATGTTGGCCAATGGCTGGATGAGTAGGCGAGGGTTGTGCGGCGATGAGCTAAAATTGTCATATGTATGGATGTTTCTGGAACAAAGCTGTGTTCTCTCCACCTTCTCCCTCCCACACATCTGCCCATGACATTTTTCATGCCATTATTTCGTCTCTGTTTGCCAACAGCTGGTCTGATAGGCTGATTCGTCAGGGAGGGTGGTGTATAAAGTGATATTCACTGGATGACCGTGGGATATAGAGTGATCTTCACGGGGTGCCTGGACAAAATCAATGACAACAGAGTAAAATTACTGGATTTCGGTGCAGTATTGTCAGCTAATTATAATCTGTGTAGTGCTTGAAAAATGAGTTCGTGATGCGCATCTGGTGTAGTTTGCACGCTGCGCGACCATGCAGGACATCGCGGGCGACAGGATGCTAAAATGTCAACGACAAATCTGCGTGGAGACCAGCGAAACACGTTTATGCACATCGTTTTTCCACCACGTCGACCATACCCTCCAAACAGGATCTGTGCATGACTGCGCTCTGTGTTCACCGGGCAAAGATACGCACGTTGCTGCACCGCTGCTATTTTGATTTGACTACAGTGAAGAGGATCTTATTTGTGTATGTATATTGTGCTCATCTATTACACGACTCATGTAGCGAAAAGAGGCCAATGCTACAATTGTCATGCTCACAGGTCGTGGTATGCATCATCACACCACTTAGCCACCTGGACAGTGACAGCGTCTGTAATGCTGTCATTGAACGACCGAACGAACTTATTTTACAACTGGAAAGATTTGGCCATACATTGGTCAGTTTTTAATCAGCCGTTGCTACACAAAAAAGGCACTACAAAATGACTAAAAGAAAAACTATAAAAGGTAGAAAACATACACATGAGTAAAATTTGCAATATAAGAACACACACACACACACACACACACACACACACACACACACACACACACACACACACACACACACACTCCAGTAATGTAGCAACAGTCGTAGAATTTGAATGTTCGAGCGCTCGGGCGAAATTGTATCGCATTAACAGCTGTACTAATCATCAAGATAGAGTATTTCCAGCGTACAAGCGCACTCACGAGCGAAAATGTTTTAAAACATAAGTTGGTTTAGCAAAGATAGAATTAGCCTGTTTAACCTGAATGGCCGGCGTTGCTGTACTAGCGCTATATTCCCCAGATTTTACAGTTCTTTCGCAGCTTACTGTTTATGCAAATATTGTTCCGGCTTCCCCGTTTTATATATTAACCTGACCCATCTACCCGGCCGGGGCAGCCGGTCAGTGGTATAGTGGTAAAGACTTCGTCACTAATGAGAGAGGTCATGTTCGAGTCGGACGTGGCCGCTTTGAAGCCATTTGGGTGCGTAATTATACGTGTACGCTCTTCTATACCTAGCGTACTAGCCTGGAGCTAGAAAGGACTGTAAACATCTGTATATATTTTAGACTAATACAGCACTAGTAAAGAAAGACCTGCTGTGAATCTTAAGAGCCACTCTCGTAATTTATTCAACATAGAAGCGTACTTATCTTCGAGGCAATTTGCATATATAACTATATCCCCGTGTTTTTTTTTTTTTTTTTTTTTTTTCAAAACTTAACGTGTGAACTTTTGAAAAGGCAGATTTGATTTTTTTTGTGAACGGATAATTTTGAGAGACAAAAATTAATGAAGTCGTTTGTAGTCACACTGATGGAAAAAAAACCCCAGGAATTTACACCCCCCAAAAACAACAACAACAACACCACCATCAACAACGACAAACACAAACAAACAAAAAACATTAACAAAAAAAAAAAAAAAAGCAACAAAACAAATTCAACCAAACAAGAACAAAACAGAACAAACAAACAAAAAATAAAAAAACCCACCAACCACCACCAGCAACAACAAGAAGAAACACACACACACACACACACACACACACACACACACACACACACACACACACACACACACACACACACACACACACACCGGCGGTAGTCTGTCTCATACATGGAATTATGAGAGCGGTTCGTGTGTGGCAGCGGTAGGCACTGCATATTGACATCAATTACCATAATGCCACATTATAAGTGTTTGTTCTGGAAATAGCTCAGTGCACAAAGTTCCAATTACACTAACAATGAAACAGCGCTTTCCTGTATTCCCCGAAATATTCAGTTGTCTTCGTGTACATTTTTGCCCTCTAAGCTGATCACAATCGCTTCACTGATTTATTATTCATGCATGCGCATGCGCACCAGGAAAGAAAGGTGAAAAGTTCCGCCATGTTGAAAACTGACTGAGTAAGTTTTTGATGGATGACGCCATTTCTAGAAGCGTTCAATCCATAACTCACAATTCCCTGCACACTTTTTTCCCGTGCTAACCTGTGTTTCAGACAAGCCCTTCCCTCATCCTAAAAGGACAATTAAATTGGCGTGATTGCAGCCATGAAGTGATGGAAAGCACACCAGCTTAAGTATCAGTACGGAGTATGACAGGCATACAACAGCGTGTGCAAAACTTGTCATCAGTCGAATGCGCTGAATCTGTGATGATGATGATGATGATGATGATGATGGAGACTTGATATAGCGCACGGCTCCACCCTAACTGAGTGCTCACGGCGCTTAGGGAGAGGTTTTGAAAGGAAAGATAGTAATAATAATATATAAAAAAAAACCTGCAGATGATTACTGGCGCGCGGCACTGAAGAGATGAGTCTTCAGGCGCTTCCGGAATGTGGTAATGCTGACTGCCTCCTTCACTGTCTCAGGGAGAGAGTTCCACAATTTTGGCGCCGCATTTTTGAAGGACCGTGCATCGGAATCAATCAGTTGGATCACAATATAGCATCTGATACCATTGTGGTGACTCTGGCCTGCGCCTAAGTTGTACAAGCGTACCGCGTACTGAGCAGACGAAGTTTTTTTGGTTTTTTCTTTTTCCTACTTTATTATCCCTTTCGGGAAATTCGGGCTGCCTCCCCCGGGGGAAAGCGCGTCGCCGCGGTGCAGCGCCACCCAATACCTAATCTATATTTTTTACAATGTTGCTGGGGGAGGAAAGCCGGATAATTTGGTTGCGGACTGAGCTCCAGCTAGACTCGCTTTTCAGGAATAAACCATAGGCTCAGAGAAAATCGTATTTTTCTACTATTAGAAGCCACAAAGTCACGAAAACGGTGGCAATGGCCAATGAAACATCCTTCTGTCTGGCAAACAGTCTTAGAATGTTGAAAGCGGCAGTTTGCCATCTCAGCGGCGTCACAAACATAGAGGCTTGAAACTGTCCAATCACTGCCAGACACGTATACCTCTGGTAAAGTAACCCCCTAGTTATTGGTTAGGTGGCTGTTTGAGGACTTGAAGTCCTTTTCCCACAACATAAGGTGATATCAATGACGGGGGAAACAGCATTATTGTTTGGCTTTGAACTCAAGACCCGAGCACTGACAGAACAACGTGGTACCAGCTGGATTATTTATTTTTTATTTTTCCTGAAAACGCCTCTTGTCGCATAATATTATATTCCTGTCAGTTGGGGGCGTCAAAATTCAATGAACGCGCACTCCATGAAGTGAATGGTTAGTTAGTTAGTTAGGGCTTAACGGCGCGCAAGCAACAAAGACTAATTCGCGGCTAAGTAAAAGTTGCCTCTGCCAGGTCGTTAAAAGGGTAAAAAGCTATTCCGTAAAACAAATTCCGTAAAACAAGATGTAAATATATATATATTTAAAAAACAACTGTCAGGTCCAAATGAGATAAACATGTTCCTCAAAAATCTCGAAGCTATGTAGGTCAAAGAAAGTCCATATTGCATGAGAGACTAGATTTTATAAAACAAGTTGGACTCTTCCAAGAACTCGAAGATGTTGTCTGGGGGGAGAAGTGAACGGAGGCATCCTGCTTAAAACTGTCCTTGTCCGTACCTCCAGTAAGACTTTCCTTCTCTGTATCTGTAGCATTTTTGCCTCGTTATTTGCTGAGATTTTTCTATGTTTCATTTGACTCCACCTCGGCTTAATCCAAGAAGACTCTACATTTCTTTTCCCTAGCTATGCGTTTCTGTCAGTGATTCCCCGAAACTTTATCCTTCTCTTAAACCGTGAATCTCCTCTTTCCAATATATTCTTTTTCGTGGGAGTCAACACAATAGAGTCAAGTAATAGCGGAGGAGAGGTGGCCCACAATTCTACCAAGGCGGGCCCTGCGTGCACTTGAAATAGCCTTTCATTACCGGTACCTGAAAATTGCCTTGCTATTCCTATCCCCACGCCGGCCCGGCTCAAGGTCCAGCTATAACTGATCATTCTGTGTCCTACTTCGCAGTTCTCTTATCACCGGCTCTTTCTAAGCTCTAGAAATTCTCACAGTGTGGCCTGGTGCGTTCGTTACGTGACTGTTTTCAACAGTCTTTATCCAA
>JACVVK020000026.1:1190000-1217500 GCA_018292915.2 Batillaria attramentaria | reverse complement strand
GCAGTGTAGTGAAGGTTTGAAACTGTCATACAAATAATAAAATTGTGTCCGTATTCACACAAAGACGAGAACTTTCAGTTACCACGGGGTGCAGTCAGAATGGACCTAAGTGTTTCCGATGCTGCCCCGCTTCAAAAGTAGCACCGCCAGGACATTTTTTTTTTTTTTTTTTTGCAGACAGTAGCACCGAGTGTTTCCATTTTCAAATGTGAGTAGCACCTAGTGTTTCGTACGAACTTGGGTCTGTCGGCGTGAAACTGAGAAATGGGTCGTTTCTCAACCAGACAACGACTGTGACTGACGCGTTACTATGGAAACACCCGTCGTGTGTGAGCTAACCATCGTCGAAACTGTTGAAGCGAGGTAGCACTGGAAACACTCGTCCATTTTGACTGTGACCCCGTGTTCACTTCACGTTATTTAAAAAAAATATATAAAAAAATCCGTGTGCATCAAAGCTGATGATGGAGTATGCACGATACGTATTTTATGGCATCTTGAAAAACGTAATCATGCAGGTTAGAGCCCTATTCGAGTTTGCCGCGTTACAGATGTGGGCAAGAACAGGTTTCATCTGATGAGTCCAACTAGAAAGCAAGCGCGTGTTGGAAGGAATGGGAGGGGCGGGAGAGGGGGGGGGGGCGTACTTGAACTTCATGACCCCAAGCAGAAACGGTTAGCCACCTTCAGTTGTGTGTGTGTGTGTGTGTGTGTGTGTGTGTGTGTGTGTGTGTGTGTGTGTGTGTGCCGGGGTGTGTGTGTGTGTGTGTGTGTGTGTGTGTGTGTGTGTGTGTGTGTGTGTTCTTTCTCTCTGTAAGGTGAACGCCCTCTACGGTACAACTGCAACATGAAGTCCTCATAATGACACGCACTTATCGTAACTGGACTTCAAATCCATACATGTCAGTCAGCTAGCTTTTCTTCGCTTGCCTTGACTGTTGGCAGCGTGTCTTGACTTTCATTACTGCCAGGCGTTTCGCACTGTGGCACCTATTCTCGTGTCACTTTCAACGAAACGTTAGTATCTATTACTTTGCCAAGGCTGTGAAAATACTGTAAAGGTTTTGTTCCACTGTGTAGTTTATGTGTGACGTTAAGTGCTTGGCGATGTCGAAAAACAACGGTACCGGTGATGTCGCCTTTGTAAGAAACATTGTAGCAGCCAGCAATGTTGTTAGTGTGAAGAACAGAAAAAAAAACAACAACAACAAAAAACTTGTGGTTTATTTTGATGCCAGGTGTAGCTAGGTCGCTGTTTAATTTCTTTGCTTTTGCGTTTTCACTGTTTTTTGTTCGCACTTTACTCAGTTATTCGTTTTCGTGTCGTGCTGTTAAAGGTGGCACACACTATCTCAAACATTAACGCCTTTTGTCTGGATATGTGTGAAATCTGTTTTTACTGGCCACACACAGTCTCTCTCTCTCTCTCTCTCTCCACACACACACACACACACACACACACACACACACACACACACACACACACACACACACACACACACACACACACTTGTTGCTGTTGGTTTTGCTTTTACTTTTGATACCATGTTTATACTCACAGATCGTTCTGAGCTGTTTTCGTGGTATCTATCATCACACCACTTACACATCTGCACAGTGACAGCGTTTGTAATGCTGGCACTGAGCCATCAGAAGCGTACTCGATGACGCGGTGACCACACTGAGTGTTCCAGTAGTGTAACAACAGTCGCACGACCTGAATCTTCGACCGCTCGCGCAAAATGCAAACAATATTGTGTCGCATTAACAACTGTACTAATCATGAAGATGAGTATTTTGAGCGTACAAGCACACTGACGAGCGAAACTGTTCCAAAACATAAGCTGGCTTTAGTAAAGATGGAACTGATAGAAGAAATGTGACAAAGCCCCAATACAAGTGCACTTTTCAAAGGTGCGGGGAATGGAGGGTGGGGGTGTCTGGGAGTTTAACGTCACGTCCTTGCGCTTTTCAAAAGTTGATGCAGTGATGCAGTGACTGAGTAGATGGTGGTACATAGAACTGTATCAGTTACACAGTAAATGTGGTTTTTTTTTTTTTTTTTTTGGGGGGGGGGCTATAGATTCTGTTTGCTAGCTTTTTCACTTGGCTCAGCTTCCGCGTGTGGGCATGGGGAATCCCTTGCGCATCCCAAGCTGTTTAATCAGCAGTGAATCGTGCATTGTGCTCAAAGTTGCTGTGTAAGTTTGCGTCCGTTTTTTTCGGGAATTGCATCAGAAACTGTGACATCCTTCACGAATGATCCACGCCGGCACAGGAAGTTACCGAAATGATAACCTCCCTCCTCAGTCGTGGGCAGAAACGGCCTGTATGCGGAAGAACTGAAATACGTTCAAAGTCTCTGGAGTACCGACCCCCGTAGTGTAGTGGTTAGCACTTCGGACCATGGACCGGGAGACCCGGGTTCGAGTCCCAGCCGAGGCAAGCGGGATTTTTCCTACCTAGGTCGGCTCCTACCCGGAGCGGGTGTGCTATGGTTCCAATGGGGAGGCTGTTGCCACACAGCCGAGATCCACCCACTTCACGGGTGCGACTTTGGGGATGCTTCCCTTAGTATGACACGTCTTATGATGTGGATGGTTACACGGCCGGCACCGCAGGTGCCGTAGTTCCCGGGCCGGGTGAACACCGAGAAGCGTGGAATGCGGCCCTGTCCCGCAGTCCCAAACCACACAGACCTCCATGGCATCATCTTACCATCATCCTCATCCTCATGCATGATAGGAATTGCCCCAGCTTTCGAGCCCTCCGTGGATTCCACCCATAACCTGGGAGGAACACCTCTGTAGCTGGCAAAAAGAGTTGGGGCAGCAAAAAAAAAAAAAAAAAAAGTCTCTGGAGTTCTGCTGGGGAAAAATGCCATAGACAAAGCTCTAATGCTGTTTTCGAAATGACTAGATTTTCTTTTGACCATTGCGACCATTTTTTTGTGACTTGGCTGCTTCTAGTAGTAGAGAGATATGAGTTTCTTTAGCCTAACGCTTCTGTACTACACGCCGATCGACAAAGTCGCTAAAAATAGCCTATAATCAACAAACCACCACAAAGGGACGCAGGCACAAGCAGGCAGCTGAAGTTTCATCAGCATCGCTTTTCAGTACAAAGGACTGTGAAATCAACGAAGCGGAACCTTTGATGTTCACTGAGGCTTGTAGGCGACATCATTAATTTTTCACCTGAACTGTACATAAAGCATAACCCGTGTATGATGGCTAGGGGTGTAAATGACACTGGTTGTCAGTCAGGATGTGTGTGTGTGTGTGTGTGTGTGTGTGTGTGTGTGTGTGTGTGTGTGTGTGTGTGTTTTGGCTTTGCGTCCGCCTAGCCTTCAGTCATCTCTGAAGTGTGTTTGTCATGTTGTTCAAGTTGTCGGTGCTTGGGGGTCATTTGTTGAGTCCCCCCCCCCCTCCCTCCAAATCAGTTCAGGACTGCGAATGACTTCAGTTTAGCTTCTTTTTTTTAAAACTTACATATTAAGTCTTACCTTAAGAAATTAGTTTAAAAACGACATAGATCGGTTTCTTTTGCAACAACTGGTCGAATCTCTTGCGAAATAGAAGGAGTGGTTCAAAAGTTCAAGTAGGCCTGGCTTAGAAGGGGGAAAAACACTAGTATGTCCCAGCCCACCCTGCTCTTTGCCCCCACCAATAGAACAAGTGGAGAGGGTGGGGGTGGGGGCGGGGTCGTAAAGGGCACAACTTGTCGGTAGTAAAAAGCCGGAAAACACTTTAAAGATCTAAGCTCCCTACAAAAAGCTTTCCAAAGTGTGAAATTTTTTTACAGAGTCGACCGTGCAAGCACAGTCAACTTTGACACAGATGCAGCGTTTTCAGCGCTTCGGGACCCTTATAAAACCAGTGAGCACGAGTTTGCCGTGACATTATTTGGCTCAGTTTTGGTCAGTGAGCGAGACACATCGCTACAGTGTCCAGCGGATGTAGAGTGCTGCACGATCTTTCTCGCCCAGTGTCAAAACGCCGCGCAAACTGAGCTGTGAAATCAGGCAGCCCTTGGCTTTTATTTGGGCTTTCAGGGACGCTGAAAACTGCAACTGTTACTGAGTTGACTGTGCTTGCACGGCCCACGCTGTAAACATTTTTTTTTACACTGACCTCGGAAAGCTTTTTGTTGAGAGCTTAGATCTTTAAGCCATCAGCAAGCGAAAGATGACCTTGTTCAGGTCAGCTCAACCGGCGACACGTGGTTCAGTCGCAGCGACCGGGTACATGAGCCTCAGTATTAAGCCTAGGCGGCTATACCCAGGACACGGCCTGTGCAGCACAATGGTCGGTTGCCTCATAACGCACTCGCTTCGGCCGATTCAAGGACTAAGGACGTTACACCCAGGACAGGTGACCGTAGGGTGGGGCTGGCCTGTCCCGTACTTTCCTCGTGTCGTCACCCCGGCACGCATTGCGTCGCTCGCTCTCAAGTTCTCTCTCCCCGTGTGTTACCTTTTTCCTCTCCAGTCGCTGTGTCAGTCAGTTCTAAGCGCGCGCTTGCCGCCAATTTTGCTCACGTGTGATTGGCAGAGGAGGGGTAGTGGGCAGGGCTGAGCGCGTGAGAATGACGTTTCCTGTTAGCTTGGAGACTGAATGTCTTTGCGCAATCGGTACGAGGCTCAGTGTATGTAGTTTTAGCAGGCCCCGGGATCAAGGGCCGAGCACGCGGCCTGTACGTTATATGACTTGCGGTTTCGAACCGGCGCCTAGATTCACAGTAACACGTGTGGTCAGTCACTTTGCCAGTCATCGCTTATAGCCTGCAGTCCGGCCGTCCGGCGTCACTGAGTTAACCTGACGGTCAGTGTCACTGTCAGGTTTTACAGGTGAGTGATTCAGTAATTTACTGTGTTATCACATCATCATAATTTCCTTGATGTGCTCTGTGTGTTGTAAGGGAGAGATTTTGCGGAAAGCCGGGCCACAGCTATGCGGCGTTGCCTTAGCCTGCAAGTCAGTTTTACTGCGCCGGCCAAACACTACTTTTTCTTTCAAGTCATTTGAATACACTAGTGGTGCCGTTTTTACTTCTTTCACATTTTTTTTTTTCGTGCGATCTGGTCTGCAATTGATGTTAGGAAGGGGAGCCGGGATAGCCGGAGAGTGGTGCGTTGGACTTTCAATGCTCGGGTCGTGAGTTCGAATCCCAGCTCAGTGGGGCCGAATCATTATTTGTGCTGGCCTTTTCTAGTCAAGTGGTCGTTGCCCCGTCTTTGATATCACACATACTTGATGGAAAAGGACGTTAAACTCCCAAACACCCACCCACCATGTTAGAAAACAACGGCGACAATGAAGAAATTGATTTTCAAAAAACTGTGTGCCGGGGTGGTGGTGCGGGCTTGCGTATACAAATAATGAGACCGCAGTGTTGAAACTGTTTCCAATCCATTATCCATAAATATAACGATGGTACTTTACACGAGGTTGGTAATATGCACGTGTCATGGCTTAGGGGCAAATAGAGAAATCGGCGGAATATAAATCTGTCTAAATAAATCACTTTGCTGTACTGATAGGGGGAAAAAAGGCACTTGAAGGCAGCTGCCACTCTCAAAAAGACAAACCACGTGTTAAAACATGATAACTAGAACAAAGCGACGCCAGCACGGAAACACGTGACGAACACTGTACCGGTTAAGAAGGAAGAACATTGAGCGCGGTGGTGGTGTGGAGAGAGAGGGGGGGGGGAGGGGGGTGTTGAAGCGGTGGGGTGCAGTGCACACTGATGGGTTCTAACAGGACTGACATAGAGCCTAGGACTGAGTGTAGCATTCAGCTAATGTTGTCTGACTAATGTATCTTACAAAGACTGGCGTCCATGTCGGTACCAGTGCGTGTCAGAACTTTGTTGTAACTCGAACACTGACTGACTTGAACAGCAAATGATAATTATGATGGTAATCCTCACCTGACCTGACGTGTTCTGTCATGAGAGCCACTGACTGAGAACCTGGCCGGCGAGCTCAAACAGCCATTCATGCGGCTGAGAGGGTATTAAGAATGTATGAAGTACTGAGCACTGAAAGACTGAAATGAAGAAAGACGTTGGTGGTGCTGACTGAGTGGGGGTGGGGGAGGGGAGGGGGGGGGGAGCCCTGTTACTATGCCTGGGTCGAGGTTGCGAAGAATGGGGACGTAAGGTCAGCGTACGTAGGCGTCAGTAGCTGCAGGTGCCCGGCCGCCATCGATTTGGATCAGTGAATGCATCGGTTCAGTCAAAAGAATAGTAAGGGTGGTACTTTAGTTCAGTTTACGGCGGACTGAACTTTAACCGTTAAATCAGTGACGGCACCACGACTGACCAGCTGACGCGGAGTGCCGGTTTGGCTAATCAGTGCACTAACTTGCCTTCAGCTCAGTCCCCGCCACTACTATAGTATATATTACAAGCAGTTTTCAAGTTTAAGTTTCCACAGTCAAGTTACCTGAAACTTCTGTCAGTGGAGGGTGACTAAAAACGTAAGCAGGCGCTGACTGATTCAGCGATTTTGAAAAAAAAAAGAAAAAAAGTTCAGTTAGCGATATGCTGAGTTGCAAAAACAGGTAACTTTACCAGAGCGATAGACTGAAGTTAGTGTGACAGGTTAGTATGTCAGAATGACATTGCACGGCCATTGAAGGGGAATAAACTGGACTCGGAGGCTGAGAAGACAAAATTTCTTTTAAATTTTTTTTCCCGAAGTTAACGACAAAATTTCTTTTAAATTTTTTTTCCCGAAGTTAACGCCAACTGCCATGAGCCTAAACCTGTCATTAGTCACTATAAACCCTAGGCGTCTTACGTCAATGGGAGGTAGACGCGCCGCTCGCCGCATGAACGGCGTGAGAAAAGCGGCGAAGTTTGAATTCCTCTCTACGTAATGCAGTGCACCTGCTGAAAAAGGTTTACCGTAGGCCAGTGATACGATTATAGTGTACAAGGTCAGGTCAGGTTGAAGTAAAGGGCGGTGCAAGGCTGTGGGAATCCCGCCAAACTTATTTTTAGCTCCTTGTCGTCATGCTGTAATAGTGTGACGTACTTGCGCTGCGCAGGCGGCACGTAGCGGGGCCGAAAAGAGCCACGATGGCTCTAGGGTAAGAGTTTGATGTTGAGATAATTTTTTTTCCCGCTCTGTTCAGGTTGTTGGCGGGTTTTCGGCAGCGGCAGTTTTAAACAGCCACAGGCCATGTATGATACAAAAATAGACTGGCAATGTAGCAACGATTTCTGACGAGGAAGTTGAAAGTGTCGTAAAGGCAGTCAGTGCGGATCTTGGCAATGTGCGGCTGTCAGTGTTGTCCCGACAAAAGTGTGTATTTGGGGAGAAAACTGGGTCTGAGTCCATATATGGCCGGGTCAGTACTGATGCTCTTTGGTTCGAGTACTAGTATGAAAAAAAAATGAAAAAAAAAGGGGGGGGTCGGGTTGGGGGGTCGTTAGGCCAGCATCTTCAGTCTTTATTGCTGTTGTTTTATTTGTTACATCTTCTGTATTGTCGCTTTTGTTTTATTTTTAGCATTAGCTCACATGAACACTGAGGTCACAAAGTTTACGAAAAGTATGCGGTCAATGAGGTGGCAAGCTGTCGGGTCAGTTTTCTGTCCGCGCGCGCGCGCGCGCGCGCGTGTGTGTGTGTGTGTGTGTGTGTTTCATTAAGTGCATCGTATTTATTCAGGGTCGGGTAACCGAAAAGAGAGGCAATTGTTGTTTAGGCCTTACCTCCCCACACCAAGGCGTGGTTCCAGCATGGCTCAGTGGCCGCGGCCGGCCCGGCGAAGGTGTGCGGCAAAACTGATCAAAGTGATCTCACGGTGATTGAACAGGGTGGGGCAAACGTGCGCTTACAGCTCTGTGATCAGTTGCTCACAGTGAAACATAACTTAACACGCCCTGCATGCTAAACTCGAGTTGAAACGTTTAAAGTGTAGGAGTTGTAAGTGATCTGTTCTGTAGGGAATGCCGGCTGTAACATTCGGGCGCCTTGGTGTCTTCCCGTGCGGCCGAAACGGCCAAGTTTGGTCTGTTTTGTCGTTTTGCAGGGTTTTTCGAATCTGTGCACACAACGTAGAAAATTCACCGTTTCACACACCATCCTAGGTAATCTTGAAGAATAGTATACGAAATTCTGACGTTGTGCCCATGTGATCAGCAACCAAAATGGCGCATTGGATTTGCATGCATATCCCTACTTGTGAAATGAAATAAATTATTTGCACCCACATGGGGGGAAGGAGAGGTCAAAGTGAGCAGGTGAGGGTGTCTTGCGTCTCTTTGCATCGAGCAGAACCGAAAGCACCCGAAAAAGTGCGTGCAAACAGCTCTCAGAATTTCGTATACTATTCTTCAAGATTACCCCATCCTAAACTGCCTTCGCTTACTCTCTCAGTCAGACTGACTGACTGACTGACTGTCTGTCTGTCTGTCTGTCTGTCTGTCTGTCTGTCTGTCTGTCTGTCTGTCTGTCTGTCTGTCTGTCAGTCAGTCAGTCAGTCAGTCAGTCAGTCAGTCAGTCAGTCAGTCAGTCAGTCAGTCAGTCAGTCAGTCAGTCAGTCAGTCAGTTGATTTCCTGGTGTCGTTAAACAAGGTAGTGGTCGGGCTTAATGACATACTGTAAGACTGTAACACAAATGAACGCTGGAGACAACATTCCTTTTTTTATTAGGTTCGTGAACCCTGGGGTTTCTTCCGGATCTGTACCAAGCGTACACGTACTTATACAATGTTTGCTCACGTTCAGTCTTGTTCGTCACTACCACCACAATCCACTCCCCTCCCCTCCTCCACCCCCACCCCACCCCCTCCCTTCGGAGCCGCCCGAGCCCATCCAGCCTCTGTCCGCTACATGATAAAGACTTGTTAAAAAAGAACAAGCCCCTGCACACCAGTGGGAGCCACTTCAAGCCACTGTTACGCAAGGCGTGGGCCTTCTCCGCTATGCCTGAGACCGCTGCAGATTGCATAATAGTGGCGTGAAGTGGCTTTTAGTGATCTGATGATTTCAAGTAAAATTAGTATTACAGAAACTTCTCTAATAAATGCTTGTGGGATGAGTGAAGATTTGAAGTGTCAGCAAGCAGGCAGTTGAAGCTGGTACAGTCGACCCTGCAGATTGCAAACAAGTGACTTGAAGTGGCTTCTAGTGACCTGAAGATTTTAAGAAAAAGATTGCGATTTGTGCATGGGGTTTTAAAGAGTTAACTTGAATACACACACACACACACACACACACACACACACACACACACACACACACACACACACACACACACACACACACACACACACACACACACACACACACACACACACTTGTTGAGAACAGCTTGTGTCGTGGTTTCTCAGCTGTGTTTGTTCGCCGTAAGTTTAACATGCAGCGCCGCGACATGCGTGCATACTTCCTTCTCTAGGACCGCTCCACGTTTTAAATGCGTCAATCGAAGCACTTTAAAGCTTGAGAGGACTATTTATTGTTCTGTTTTTACAACAAACCGCCACCTGACCTTTCCCTCCTTAACAGGCCAGCGGCGTCGCCAGTCGGTGCAGTGAGTCGATTGCTGTGTTGTATATATTTTAGGTGCGTGAGTCATATCTCTCTCTGTCTCTCTGTGGCGTGACTGATTAGTGTGTTGTCTTTTTTTTTGCGTTTCTTGTCTGACTAAGCGCCGGCCTGTCTTCATCAGCAGACACTACAGGTCTTGCCTTGTGTGTGTGTGAATCAGTTGGTAGCAGGTCTACACGAAACAGGCAGTCCTCTGGGAGATAAAAACTAGAAGCTGAATGAAACACCGAGATTAGGGTTGTAGTGTATGTGTGAGGCTTATAACGTGTGTTGGACGGCCGACAGGTGTGTGCGTGTGTGACTTGGAAACCACAGGCTTTGCTCGTGACTTTCTTCTGAGCAAGTCACGGTGACACCGTGAGAGAATGACATACGTTTGTCTTAAACTGAACGACACCAACGGTGACGCTAATGATGACTGATGATGCGAAATGCGTGATGATGATGATGATGATGGGTGGGTGGGTGTTGGAGAGTTTAACACCCTTTTCCACAGCGTAAGGGTGATGTTAAAGACGAAAGGACAAGAAAAAAAGGCCAGTATAAATATTTGGCCCCAGCCGGTGTTCGAACTCACGACCCGAACATTGAAAGTCCAACGCTCTACCATTCGGCTATCCCGGTTCCCTGATGATGATGATGACGACTCGGTCGTGATGCTGACTGCTGAGGAGGATAAAGATGATGATGATTCGTGATAAGGAGTGTCGAGGTGATCGGAAAGTGTAGCATGGACACACGTCTACTTCCAATTGGACAACAATTGGATCAATCTTACGCGAGTTCGGGAAAAACATACCAGTTCTTTTTAGGAATCCAGAAACTTTAAGAAGACCTTTGGAAGGTTCATTGGAAACGTGATGTTCGCGTGGACACGGTAAGGTTGCGTCAGGAGAGCGGGGCAGACCGATTCGTAATCCATCGTTGCTGAACGAGGTACGTGTACATAATTGAAAACGTGACAGTTCACACGCATGTTATTTTTGTGTTAACACAGGGGCTTTTTACAGTCAGTTGTTGTCTTTGCCCGGAAGGAACTTTCAGTCACATGAGTGTGTTGGCTGAAACGTATTTCATTGCGTATAGTGGAGATACAAGGAAACTGGAGTATTAACAAGATCAACTTATAATATGCTCAGTAAACGTTCATTTATTGTAACTTTTAATGGCATATCACAATTTATGAGAGAGACAATGACAATGATTCTTATTTATCAACGGTAAAAGCGTTAACGCAAAGGTCAATTTTCGAACTTGCCGTTGCTACAGCTACTACATAACTATAAAGAACAGCTACACTACACAAAAAGAAGGCGCGATCCGACACACACACACACACACACACACACACACACACACACACACACACACACACACACACACACACAGAGAGAGAGAGAGAGGGGTTACGTCAAGGATCGTAATTGTACACTGGTGTCGATAAACTACAGTGTCACAGAGAAAAAAAAAAAAAAAAAAAAAAGCAGTAAAATGGCAACAGCACTGATTACACACAATTATACAGTAAAGCATGCCGCCTTTGAAGTCTTACGTTGATTTCAGGAACGTTAAAGTGTTACTCTTAGAGAGAGACAGAGAGGGTTGGTAGAGAGAGAGAGAGAGAGGTCTTAGTTGGTGAGCATTCTCTTCTCAACAGCGGTCAGCTGCTGCAGTCGTTCTTGATAGTTAGTTAGTTAGTTAGTTAGGGTTTCACGCCGCTCCAGCAACAAAGACTAATTCGGGGCTAGCGTTCTTGGAAGCCTTCTCCCTGACGGCAGTTGCAGGTCTTTTGGAATCATCACAGTCAGTAGCATTTAAAGGTGCTGAGGTTACCATTTTATGCTCACAGATCGTTCTAGTGTTGTTTTCCTTGTATCTATCATCATACCACTCACTGAGACACCTGCACAGTGTTTTCCTTGTATCTATCATCATACCACTCACTGAGACACCTGCACAGTGACAGCGTCTGTAATGCTGACACTGAGCCAGCAGAAACGTACTCGATGACGCGGCGACCACACTGAGTGCTTCAATGGTGTGCCAACCGTCGCCGTAGAATTTGAAAGTTCGGCCGCTCGCGCGATGTGTAAACAGCATTGTATCGCATTAAGAGCTGTACTAATCGTCAAAATTGAGTATTTCGAGCGTACAGGCCGACTCACGAGCGAATGGTGGAACGATGAAATTAGCCCGTTTACAACAAAACAGTGGGGTTTGATATTGTAGGAGAAATAGGGTAGGGGTGGGGTGTAGGGGTCGATTAATGGCCTTTTTCAAAAGTTTTAAATAGACAGGACTGGTTTGCTGCAAAGCTGAGCTGCATTCCCAAAATGTAAGTCTGTTTCAAAACCATCCATCTTATACGTCAGAGCTTTCATCTGAAGCGTAGATAGCTTGAGTTATTTTGAGATAAGAAGGGTCACGTGAAAGGGTTACAATAATTAATTACACGCTGCATGTTAGATCACTGAAATGCATGACAAGCATGGAAATGAGGCTAAAGTCTTTGAATACAGTCAGCGACACAAGTGTACTTAGCAATGCAAGTACGGTAAATTTATGAATTTGGCCGTAGCCCAAAACAGCGCGCTAATGCATGACGGCACACCCTTTCTTTTTTTAAACTTTGCGCTTTGTCCCTCTTTCACGTGATTGTTTAGGGTGTCAGTCTCCATTGTTTGAAACTGATTTACGGATAGAAAGCCGGCAGCGCCGTCTCTCTCTCTCTCTCTCTCTGACAGTAGACTTAGTCCTCGTAGTACAGCAACGGCGTTATAGAATTGGTATGAACATGCCTGTAACTTCTACCGTTGTGAAATAAAGGCTCTCTCTCTCTCTCAAATTCATAAACTTCAAACAAATTATACACGATACGCTTATCTGACCATATACATAGAAATGTGTTACATACATGTTTTGAAATATTAGAGACGACTGTAAAGTTCTTATTTGGCACACAGCCAGTATCATCAGCACATGCCACGTATGTTGATTTGTTTATCGTGTGTATTTTTCTCTCCTGTATTCCCCTTAGATAGTTTATACCTTTTTCCTTTTTAATTGTTTGTTTGTTTTGATTTTTTTTCTCAATACCCTTTAATGTAGAATAGCAGGACAGCATGTAAGATAGGCAGCAATGCCTAAATGCTCTATCCTGAATAAAAAACGTATCATCATCATCATCATCATCTCTCTCTCTCTCTCTCTCTCTCTCTCTCTCTCTCTCTCTCTCTCTCTCTCTCTCTCCAAAGGTCGTACGTGTGTGTGAATGCGTTTTGACCTGATGGACGATTTTCTCTATGGTTTTGTTTCTTGTAGTTTAGTGCATAATACCTTTTATGTATTGCTCCCTTGTTTTTCCTTAGTAGATAGTCTCTGTAGTATTAGCAACGGCAAGTTTGCAAACTGGCGAATTTCTGTCAAAACTTTTACCGTTGATAAATAAAGTTTCATCATCATCATCATCATCATATCTCTCTCTCTCTCTCTCTCTCTCTCTCTCTCTCTCTCTCTGTTTCGTATCCTACCCTTATCATATACATGTACAACATCCTCATACAACAAGGAACAACATTTTTCATTTCATGACCATCCCTTGAACCAGGGTAGACTGAAACAACAGCAGCAGTTCACACACACACACACACACACGAAGCACTTACTCACGGGTGGGTGTTCAAAATGTTGACGTCTTTTCCACCACGTAAGGGTGATATCAAAGACGGGGCAACGAGACAAAAGCCAGCACATATTTGACCCCAGTCAGGACTTGAACTCACCACCTGAGCGTTCAAAGTCTAACGCTCTACCATTCGGCTATACGGCGGGTCCCCACTTACTCACGGGCGTATCGGTTCAAGCAGAAGACTGCACGCCGGCGTGTGTGGCGAGAGGGGCTGGAGCAAAACAGGATGTCCGACACGTGCGCACCTGCCGTCCTTTTGAACTGCGTAAACAGCATTTTTAAAAAGCAGTTAAAGCGCCCAGCAGTTACCTTCCGTGGGAAGACGCGTAAACAAGCTGAAAGGTTCGTGACGCTTCTTTTCCAGTTAAGAATTTTATTTGACACCTTTTTGCCACGTTAGCGACAGCCGGAGACTGCGGATTGCAAGAACGAGAATAAAGCGATGTTGTGGAATCAAAGATACGAGCAGGGTTTCCGAAAAGAAATCCATGTCTGATCAGTGCTTGATTTCTGACAAGAAAACGTGTAGAAAATGTGGTTGGATTTTTACGGGTTGCAGGAACATTCGCTCAATCTCCATTTCGCCCAAGTACATTTCGACCAACAACGTCTCGTTTCGACCACAGACGTCGATTATAGGTAATAGCGGTAGCACATGTTTACCCATGCAGCACCCCCAGTTCGGCTACACAACGGTAAGAGATACCGGGGCATGTAGTAAGAGTTCCGCTAAATAATAGCACAGAATTTTTGGTCCTTTTTAAAGTTGTGCGCAGAGTAATGGCAATCTGTGGCTGTTTGTTGGCTTTGTAAGTAAGTTCCATGCCAGGTAATTGTAAAAACAGTGAAAAATGAGCCTGGCTTGTGGACTGTATGTATTCAAGCGCGCCTGGCACTAGAGCTATCACACGGCAGAAGAAGGGTTAGGTGGTCGCTGCAAGCATTCCAAAAAAAACCAAAACAAAAATACAAAAAACGGAATAAATTTCGTGAAATTTACTCTACACATGAGTCTTTGGTTGCTGGATTTTTTTAAAGTTCGTTTTGTATGAATTCTAAAGCATTTCTAGGGTGTCATGTGCTGTATTATTCTAATATGAATATGTTGTATTTTATTTGAAATCCCTGTCCATACTGATTGTGTAGCTTCTACCACTGTCCAGCGATCACTTGCTCTCCTCCTCTTCCACTAAAGAATGTCATAAGGGACACAACTTTTATCTACTTCTCCATGATTAGGCCGGTCAATGCAGCTTCAGTTGAGGCTAGAAGTGCCCTGGGTCTAAGCAGCTTGAGGCTGGAAGTGCCCCGAGTCATTGCAGCTTTACGCTAGAAGTGCCCCATGGTAAAACGAGCCTCGGACTGCATCTGGCATCTGGCTTATTCCACAACCGATAGAGATTCTTATTTCGTCTGCGTATCAGACACAGACTCAGTCCAATTTCCCTCCTTCAAATTCCAGACGCCTACAGCATGCACGTGAGTGATACAGGAGTGTGCCTAGGCATCGTAATTGATATTAATTACACTGTGTGGGCTTCATGGCAGCCTGTGTTCTAAACTAAATGTTATTCGTTCTTTTGTTAAGGACGGCGCAAATCTGTATCACTTGCGTATGCTGTATCACGGAGCGTACGCTTTCAACACGTCGTGTTTTGTTGTTGGTTTGATTTAGCGGCAAATCGTGCGATATCTGTGAATAGAGCCCGGGGAGATATGGCGGATTGATTTGTAAGCGATGGCTTGGCGATGTGTCGTCAGTTTTGTTGGTTTTTGTCAGTTGCATGCTGCTGTTTGAAAACCGATGCGATGGGACTACTGTACGGTACAGAATAGTGCAGTGAACAGTACGGTACACTACACACAGTGAAGTACAGTACAGCAGAGCACGGTGGAGTACAGTACAGTACAATACAAACATAACACAACGCAAAGCAACGCAACGCAACTCAACACTGTACAATACCAGTGACAACAACGAATATGGGAACTATTCATATAATTTATTACTTAGTTATTTTGGTGCTTGAGAACTGCTTAGAAGTTGAATGTTGTTGTGCGGCCTTCCATCCAAAGCGAGCGTTGTCGCAAAACATGTGTGACCCGAGTCAACAGTCTGATCAAAATGTGCAGAATTTGAACCCGTGATCTCCCAAGTAGGAGTCAAGCGTCTGATCAAAATGTGCAGAATTTGAACCCGTGATCTCCCAAGTAGGAGTCAAGCGTCTGATCAAAATATGCAGAATTTGAACCCGTGATCTCCCAAGCAGGAATCAAGCGTCTGATCAAAATGTGCCGAATTTGAACCCGTGATCTCCCAAGTAGGAGTCAAGCGTCTGATCAAAATGTGCAGAATTTGAACCCGTGATCTCCCAAGCAGGAGTCAAGCGTCTGATAAAAAAAATGTGCAGAATTTGAACCCGTGATCTCCCAAGTAGGAGTCAAGCGTCCTTAGCACACAGCCTTTCTTGTATCCGGTCTGTCAAATCAATGCAGTCGATAGGGGCAGACAAAAAAACAACAACAACAACAACAAAAACCCAAGTTTATTTGTGTTGTAGTTCCCAGTGCATTGAGTCCGTTTCAATCACACAAATGATCCGTGCGCTTTTACGTCACTTTTTATGATGACGGTGTGAACTGTCAGACTTTTTGTGTCGTGTACACTAGTGATAAAAGAGGGAGTCATTGCGAGACCGCTAACGAGTGACGATAATGCTGAATTTATGACACCACAAAGAGCGCAAAAAGCACCAGCACAAACACGGGATATGTTGCTCGCGTGAATGATGTATTCTTGTCGTGTCCTGTTCCGTTGTGTGGTGTCACCATGATGAACACGTCGGTAAAATGACTACAGTTCACCCGCGTGCTGACGCCAATATCCCATCGGGGGGTCGCTCCGCTCAACCTTGAATGAGCGTCAGGTTTTGAAACCTGATGCATTGAAATGTTCAATTTTTTAAAAAGTGGAGACTGTAGTCAGCGATCATGTCATTCGCATGAACAGATGCACACCCACGGGCGCGCACGCACGCACGCACGCACGCACGCACGCACGCACGCACGCACGCACGCACACACACACACACACACACACACACACACACACACACACACCGTGCACACACACACACACACACACACACCGTGCACACACACACACACACACACACACACACACACACACACACACACACACACACACACACACACAATTTATGATGTTTTGTATTACCAAAGCTATATCCCGGCAAGCGTGCATGCCACCACCACCACCACCCCACACTCCACACCCCACCCCGATTCTACCCTCCACCTCCCACCACCACGCCTCTTCCACCCCACCGTTTTTGTTGTTGTTGTTGTTTTTTTGTTGTTGTTTTTTTGTTCCGCGGGGGGGGGGGGGGGGTGTCAGTATGCGGGATGAGAAAGGTATCAACATTGTTTTTAATTTTTTGACATGACGAGTGTCTCCAAATTCACATCCTGCCCTCCCCGACATCCCCCCCCCCCCCCACTCCCCACGACCACTAAAAGTCCTGCGTGTATTGTGCTTTTTTACGTTGAGCTTGATGTCTGCTATTCATGTTTCGTATATCTGTTAACAATTTCCCAAACATCCTTGTTCCCAGTGGTGCGATATTAACATCAGTATGGTTTCAGGGAATTCGAGCCTGCGTTTTAACATGACAACCTTGGTTTTCATCAGAAACTGTTCCAATATTGGATTATACCGGATGGGATGGTCCTGCATGGTCGGTTACTATCCGGGACAGAGTGCAACGCGGAAATCCTGCGTTAAATATGCAACATGGCAACAGTATTTCAAACCTTTACGCGCGTGACGCCGCTCAGATGGAAAACTCTTGGGCTGTTTGCCACTGAGATAGAGTGGGTGGGTGTTTAGGGGTTTAACGTCTTTTTTCAACCACATAGGGTGATATCAAAGACGAGGCAACGACGAAAAAGCCAGCACAAATATTTGGCCCCAGCCGGGATCGAACTCACGACCCGAGCATTAGAGGTCCAACGCTCTACCACTCGACCACCCCGGCTCCCCGCCACTGAGATAGAAAGAGTGTTTCACTTGGCCATTGCGACCGTTTTCGTGACTTTCTGGCTTCTACGTTTAGAGAAATACGACTTTCTCTGGGCCTATGGTCCATTCCTGGACAGGCTGGGACTAGACAAAGCTTCTGAACGTAGCCACAAATGGGTGCCGTCAGTCTAGCTAGTCCTCAGTGCATCAACCAAATAACGTCGTAAGCTGAGAATACTTCTATAACTATTACTATTACTAGTAGTAATATTCTGGCCAGTCATCACAATGGTTTCAGATGCCATACTGTGACCAGGGCCCGCATGTAAAAGTCGGGGTTAGGGAGTTTAGCCCTGGGTTAGAGTCTAACCTCGAACTAAACTAGATCTAGGGTTAAAATAGTGTGTGTGTGTGTGTGTGTGTGTGTGTGTGTGTGTGTGTGTGTGTGTGTGTGTGTGTGCGCGCACGGTGTGTGTGTGTGTGCACGGTGTGTGTGTGTGTGTGTGTGTGTGTGTGTGTGTGTGTGTGTGTGTGTGTGTGTGTGTGTGTGTGTGTGTCCCACCACAGGAAGCACCCCACTTTACCCACTTCTCATATTCTATTGTGGCCTTGACAGCCATTTCGTGCTATCGCTCCTATCAAACAGCAACTCGTGTTTTAATTCATTGATTGTAACCCACCACCCCTATACATCCACCACCCCTACACATCGATCACCCCCCAACCCCTCTATATCCGGCCCGATCCTCTCTAAGTTCCTGCTTACACTGACACAAACCATACAGGAACACCCGTTCATCATGAATGTCATGTATAATGATTTAAAAAAACAAAAAACCAGAATAAACCCATTAAAACAGACATTATTAAAAATTATGATCAAATTTAGTTTCTGCGCTATTGCCTACGAGGCTTTTTACGCTAAACCAACGGTAAATTCGTACATACCTAGCCGACTGTCTCACCGTGTCCAGAAATTTGATTCGTAAACTGCATCGCTCTGTAAACTGCATCAGGGGAGCCGGGGTGGCCGAACGGTAGAGCGTTGGACTTCTACTGCTCGGGTCGTGGGTTCGTATCCCGGCTAGGGCCAAATATATGTGCTGACTTTTTCATCGTTGCCCCGTCTTTGATATCACCCGTATGTGATGGAAAAGGACGTTAAACCCCCAAACACCCACCCACCCTGTAAACTGCATCAACTTTTTTCACCTTTTTTTTAAGGTGAATATTCAGTAAAACTGAAAGAGTATGATATTGCCGGATATCGCAATGTTGGTTGTTTCGGGCATTGTGATTGGCCAGAGCATTACAAATTAATGTCTGAACAAACTACGTCTCGGACATAGCTGGGTGGCTCACCACTTTCAGCGTTGCATGGACTAGAGACACGATTGCGGGAAAAGACCATTGCGTCAATGTCTCTCATCTTGAAATCACCTCTTTTCCCATCAAATGACGTCGTTGACTTACTGCGTTGTGCCAGTTTATGACAGATGGGTTGCCATGGAGGATCAGAGGGCTTAGCTATGGGTCAGATTGCGTTACATTTGCAATGAACTGCCTTTGTTTGGTTAGCGGCTTCTTTACATAACTGCTATGCTGGCTCATTCTGTAACCAAACGCATAGGTCTCGACGCCATTTTAACCCAGCTTCATGTTACCGTAGGAAAATTAGCTGACATTTGATTTCTGTTGTAAACTTTGCGCCAACATTTCGTTTCTTCTTTGGAAATCTCAGTCTTTGAAAAATAAATGTTAAAAGCTCACGGAGACTCTTGATCTTGCTCGTCTGGACGATCAGCTGTGTTTATGGTCTGTGGGAAACATCATTGCGTGTTTGATCGAACGTTTCTTTACTCATGTTGAGAAGAATGGCCTCCCGTCCGCTGGCTGGGTTGGAGACTAGACGATGCAACGCCCCAGCAAGACTATAGGGAAGCAGTTGGAAAGTAGTTACCTAATACATCTTGAACAGCCGGTAGCAGTATCCTAACTGAACAGAACAGCATCAGCAGTGCATTTAGTTGCTCTATAATAATCTGAAAAGACATAAAACGCAAAATCTGAAGCTTACAAGAACCCTGGTCAGGCAAGCCGAGACTGGCGAATCGATTTGGAAAATAGTTCAACGCACTGTGTGAACTTCCTGAAACTCGCCTTTATCTTGAAGAGTCTGACAGTGTCAGAAATTCCCCCAATCCCCCCGGTAAGTGCTTGCGAACCCACGCTTCTGGTCTGAGCGTTCAAGATATATACATCGTCTGTTGTCCTGAAATGCTAACACCACATTTTGTTACTTTCCGGACTTAGGATGGGCTATCGTGGACCTTGTCTTTTGGATTCTGAGTATATGGGGGAAGGGGGGGGGGGATAAAGGGGTGGAGGTGGTTTTATTTCTTTCAGCAGGTGCGGTGGGATATTTTGTTGCTCTTTTTGTTTTTCTGCCCATCCTCAGATATTCGTTGTATTATGTTTTGTGGTTATCAGGCCAGCTGTGTTCACGTTACCAGGATCTTACACGTGTTTGCAAAATCGAAAGTGTCACGCGTTGTGCCGCGTGTTGTCACGATGTGAGTGAATGAACCTTAAGGAACTGCTAAATTGAGGTGGGGATGGCTGGCCATACAGTATTATTTCCAGTCTGTCCTTTCTGGTGTTAACTGACCGCGTGGTCGCCTGTAGGCATGACCTGTGTCCTGATCGCTTTGGGCGCAGCATAATTGTTGCATGTTTTGTGATGAGGTGTCGCTGTGGTCACGTGATTCTCTTGGTTTCGGTCGTGCTGGACCCTATCGCACGCACATCATGTGGGAATTTATTTAGGGACCGCGTCAGTGTACTTAGTTTGACCAGACGAATGTTGCGTGTCTGTGGTTACATCTGTTGTAACGTAGTGTCGAATACATGACGCTGTCAGGACCTTGTAGTCTGAACTAAACTTGTCGGAGACAATCTGCTGGAATCCACACCGTCCGGACAGGTAATGTCAGTGCTATTTGTTTCTGTTCCTCTCTCTCTCTCTCTCTCTCTGCCTCTCTGCCTCTCTCTCTCTTGGAAAATAAAGGATTGTCATTCTCTCTCTCTCTCTCTCTCTCTCTCTCTCGGGGAGTCGGGGTTTTCGAATGGTAGAACGTTGGACTTCTAATGCTCGGGTCGTGAGTTCGATCCCGGCTGGGGCCAAATATATGTGCTGGCTTTTTCATCGTTGCCCCGTCTTTGATATCACCCTATGTGGTGGAAAAGGACGTTAAACTCCCAATCACCCACCTCTCTCTCTCTCTCTCTCTCTCTCTCTCTCTCTCTCTCTCTCTCTTACTTGGTCTAGCACGTACAGAGGACTACTCATAGGATACCAGTGACTATAAGTTAAAGTATTATCATCATCATCATCTCTCTGTTCGCAGACGATCAAGATGGTTTTCTTTTCCCCATTTTGTTTCTTACTCATGAAATTCCTGCGAGTGGATGATAAACTGGATGACGTACAGTCTTGTTTCGCTAGTAGAGACTCGTCTCACTTTTGCATCAAGCACAACCTGCTGAACTTTTGCCCGGTGGCAGAACGCTTTTACTGTGCGAAAAGTCTTTGAAAGAGTCAGATGATCTGAGCTGTTTGAACTGCTGTCGCGAGTGATATGTAAATCCATTTTTGAATCACTCGAACTACAATGATAAATTGTGGAATCATGGGCTGAACTTTTGACCGAACGTTTATTTAAACACCCGTAAAAAAAAAAAATTAAAAAAAAATGCGCCTTCCGAGAGGCCTATAAATTTCTTTCTCTAAAATGAGGAGTGAGGGAGTGAGTGAGGGAGTGAGTCATGTTTTTAGGGCTTTAACACCGCTCGAGCAACAAAGACTAATTCGCGGCTATCTAAAATGAGTAGAGCATACGACGTGTACTCAGGTTAGTAGGTGCTAATCATTGCGGGAGTTCACACGCATGTAGTTAAACAAAAAGAAGTAAAGACCTTGTGACATGAACTTTGACCCCGTGTAAGTCGTTGACAAGAACGCATCATGCCTGGTCACGTGTCGTCGTCAGTCTTTTGTGAGGGTTCATCACAATGCAGCGTACGTTAGTGTCTGAGATCGGATGCAGTCTGCCTACGCTTTCTTAGCGATGAGCGTGTGTTCTCGTAGTGAATGTTTCTTTCCATTTCTTTGGTGTCTGTCTTGTGAAAGGTTGTGGAATTGTGTTCATGGCAGAGTTTCCAGGGACTGAAAATTGCTGAGAAAGATATGGAGCGTGAAGAGATATCGAGGAGTTTTAACTGGTGACACCTTCTCTCATGCAAAGTAAACTTTACAATTACCTGGGGGGGGGGGGGGGGGGGGGGCAGTGGGGAGGGGGTGGGGGGGGGGAAGGGAAGTCACTGCCGCCTTCGCTTCATCCTACCTTTCGTAGCTTTAGATTTTTTGACATCGGTTGGATGGAGTGTGCGTGATGAGGATTACGCTGCGTGTGGAAACCATGATTTTGATAAAAACGTAGCAAGGATAATTAAGGACCGTGATACCCCACTCCTTTGTAATATTAAAGGGATGTGGGCGCCACTCCTTACCTTAATCATCCAGCGTACTGTATCACCATTCAATTCGCAACGACTGTTTGAACAATTTGTCCAAGTATCTTTAGCATGTAATAACTCAGCATGAGCGGCCGCGGAGTATGAATTCCCGCTAGATTTCTGCCCGCAGCCTGTTGCGCTTGCCAGCGGAGATACGCACAATCAGCCTTGTTCGAGACGGTAGAAAATCTCGCTTTTGTTTTTCACGCGTGGGATCAGAGACAGAAACAAGGCAATATGACCCAGGGCCGGGGCAGCTCACAATGATACTTTGCTTTAAATTTGTAGATATTATACACACCTAAATGTGTAGATATTATACACACCTAAATGTGTAGATATTATACACACCTAAATGTGTAGATATTATACACACCTAAATGTGTAGATATTATACACACCTAAATGTGTAGATATTATACACACCTAAATGTGTAGATATTATACACACCTAAATGTGTAGATATTATACACACCTAAATGTGTAGATATTATACACACCTAAATGTGTAGATATTATACACACCTAAATGTGTAGATATTATACACACCTAAATGTGTAGATATTATACACACCTAAATGTGTAGATATTATACACACCTAAATGTGTAGATATTATACACACCTAAATGTGTAGATATTATACACACCTAAATGTGTAGATATTATACACACCTAAATGTGTAGATATTATACACACCTAAATGTGTAGATATTATACACACCTAAATGTGTAGATATTATACACACCTAAATGTGTAGATATTATACACACCTAAACAAAATGCACTCCTTTTTCTCATTTCTGAAAACAGTTTCAGTGATGGTGCAGATGTGGTGATTGACACTTTGAACACTGTGTGTGCATGTGAGACATTTTTTCCACCACAAGCTCATGTGTCATATAGGAGTGATTTACTGTGAAACAGTTCTTCATACAGTGATACATGAACCTTCATAACAGACGACCCCATCCCTGTCAATCAAAAGGGCCGAGCCCCCGGAATTCAGCCAATTGCGTTCCGCGACATAATGACAACACATGACATGAATGGCAAACCTTTTGCCAGACACTACAGCGAGGAAAAAGCACGTGTAGTTTGATATGACCGACACATGGAAAGAAAGCAGTAAGTCCATTGACGTCATTTGAGGAAAAAGACTATTTTTCATCTTGAAATCACTCCTTTCCCCATACTGTAACGTCATAATGGACGTGCTGTGGCGGGGCTTCCCGAGTGGAATTGTCTATTGCGTCAGGTATTAAGCCGTGGGCAGGATCCAAGCGGGAAAAAGAAACCAGGCATTATGCCGTGTGAGCTATAAATGGATCGGGTAATTGGGCCTCGTGTGGCCAAGAATAGCATTGTGTAGACAGAGGACCCAGTTACTTCAGCACTTTTGATGAGGAGATCTGCGAGCTGCACCTTAATTGAACCATGTGACAAATTAGCTCTGTATCCTTTTGGAGTCTGCTTTGAGGTGTCAGTTTTTGCAATTGCCCCAGTTCTACCCATCCTTTTTTTTTTTTTTTTTTTTTTTTGGCTATCTGTTGTTGTGGGTTGCTGTCAAAATTCTGCTTGAAATTAATGCCGAAAGCGTGTTCTCAAATTGCAGTTTTATTTTTAGGTTTGACTGTTTAGTGTTAATTGTTCGGGTTTTAATTGGCTGGAATTTTTTTTTTTTAAAATTAGCTATCAACGACTGACTGAAAAGATTGAGCACTTTTCAAATTGTTTTCGTTGCAAAGTACTCTCTCTCTCTCTCTTTTTTTTTTTTTTTTTTTTTGGGGGGGGGGGGGGGAGTTAGATAATAGTACTTTTTAGCGACCCCAGGTATGAATACACAACCGTTGTCAAATAAAGGTTGATCGACTCTCTC
Organism: Batillaria attramentaria; assembly: GCA_018292915.2. Classification (NCBI taxonomy): domain Eukaryota; kingdom Metazoa; phylum Mollusca; class Gastropoda; family Batillariidae; genus Batillaria; species Batillaria attramentaria. Next base: position 1,193,748 of record JACVVK020000026.1, on the reverse strand, counting down.
TCTCTCTCTCTCTCTCTCTCTCTCTCTCTCTCTCTCTCTCTCACACACACACACACACACACACACACACACACACACACACACACACACCTACCTGTCTCTTTGGATATTGAACTGTACAGACGACTGCAGCGTGGATTTTGCACAATGCGTTATGTAAATTTACCTGGCATAACAATGAGGCAGAATCTTGGTTGCACAATGGCAGTGAAGCAATAGGTGAGCCCTCCTTTGTTGATTGATGCGTTGCGAAATTTGGTGACTAAGTGCACACGCAGATACAGCGATGTCTCATGAATCTCATTGTTGGACACGTGCAAGGAAAACAATCGATGTTTTTATTTGGCCAGTATACTCTCTCTCTCTCTCTCTCTCTGTTGTGTGTGTGTGTGTGTGTGTGTGTGTGTGTGTGTGTGTGTGTGTGTGTGTGTGTGTGTGTGTGTGTGTGTGTGTGTGTGTGTGTGATATTTGCGTTGTAGAGTTTTAGTGATGGTATTAACTACAAGACCTTTTCTCTAACATGATGCTCATAAGGGGCTTTGGTCTAGTGGTTAAGATAATATTATCCGACTTCGGATCCTGAAACGCCCTGTTCGAATCCCTGTGGGCAAAAATTTGGATGGATGCAGACTTGTTTAACTTTACGATGCTTGTTCCGCCCTCGTGTGCACACGCCCATACTAATATCAAGTGTGTAGACTAAAAATCTCACGCCTAACTTTCGATGAAGAGTAGGCTGTGGCTGGTGGCGTGGAGACACAGAAATACTGTCGCACGCACCAGAGTGAATAGCAGGGTGAAGGTTTGCACATAATGTAGCGCTTAGCGGCAGCAGGCTTTCTCTGCTTCATCCTCCAGCCCTGCGGCGCCATGAGCATTTTAATAAGAGATGGATGTGTGCGCCAAGGAGAAGTCTACCATACCATACCATACCGTACCTGTGCAACCAGACCAGTATGTTTTAGAGCATTCCGTTCAACGTCTCTCCGTTTACCTGTACAAGAAATTCACCCAAAGACAGCATGTCCGCTATGCAATAGTCCTTGATTCAACTGATGTGGAGTTTCTTTCATTCTGTCTGTCTGTAGAAACAATATCTTTTAAACCTGGCTTCGAAGTCCCTTTGTCGGAGTTCACGGAGTCCGTCTCACGTTGTACCTTTGTCCTTTGAGAACACAAGACCCTGATCTTACCCGACCTGGCTTAAATCGATTTGACGCAGTGAGGACATAATGTGTAGTTTCTGGCTGACCCCGATTCGGACACGTCATAATGTGTTCTTGCCTTTCGGCGATTAATCAAGACGGCGGCGAGTTGTTGTTTTATCCCGGTGCTACTATGATTCATAACTTTTTTTTAAAAATGTATTTTCTGACTGACCCAGGTTCTGATACGTCATTATGTAGTCTTTCATTACGGTGATTAATCAAGACGGCGGCGAGTTGTTTTTCCCCCGGTGGCAATACGATTCAAAACCTGGTCCGATGATTGCTTTCCGGTAAATCTACATGGAAATATGAGGATGCACATGTCTTTAGATCGCAGTAACGTTTTAACTCATAAAAGCCCATGCAGAACTCGCATAGCAGCAGGTCGCTAGAACCACTTAAAGCCACTATTGCGCAATCTGCAGCGGTCTTGGGCCTGGTGTGAAGACCCACGCCTTGCGTAATAGTGGCTTGAAGTGGCCACTACTGGCGTGCAGTGGCTTCTTCTTTTTAACCAGTCTTATTATATAGTGGACAGCGGCTCGGGCTCGTGCTATTAAGAGTTAAGTCGTTTTCTGTTTCCGGTCACTGTCTTTCACACAGACAAACGGTCATGCAGTAAACAACAGCAGAGGGTGGGTGGGTGTTTGGGAGTTTAACGTCCTTTTCCACCACATAGGGTGATATCAAAGACGGGGCAACGCTGAAAAAGCCAGCACAAATATTTGGCCCCAGCCGGGATCGAACTCACGACCCGAGCATTAGAAGTCCAACGCTCTACCATTCGACCACAACAGCAGAGATGTGATCAGCACTGGAGGCAGTGCTTGGGTTCTAGGGGGAAGCCTGGGTAGCTGTATGGTAGAGCGTCGGACTTTCAGTGCTCAGGTCGTGAGTTCGAATCCCGGCTGAGGCCAAACATTTGTGCTGGCCTTTTTCTCGTTGCCTCTTCTTTGATATCACCCATACGTGGTGGACGGAAAAGGACGTTAAACTCCCAAACACCCACCCACACCCTCCTTGGATTTTTGTAGGTTGGTGTGAAAGAAAAGGTTTATCAACCGCAAAACGATTTTCACTATCATGTTATGCATGTCAAGACGTGTAGAAACTCATATTTCAGACATAACGTTACCCTTTACCCCTCAGAGAAATCGCCCTAAAACGTTTGCATCGGAAAAGACTGCACCGTCTTCATTAACCGCCGCGATACACCCATCACACGTATGGAACGGCGTTGTGTTACAACCAGTGTCTGTGTTACAACTACCAGGGGCACGTCAGTACTCTGACGGAGTAAGTGTCAGCAGAGAAAGTAGTTCGCTACACGTGATCCATATATTTTATCGTGGTAGGCGTGCGTTTAATAGTTGAGTTAACGCGGAAGAGGTGTTTCTGACTTGAAATTAAGGTCAGTTTCCACACGCTCGCGCCAAGTGTGAACGTGTGGCTACAAAAAAGAAACTTCACCAGCTAGGAAACTAAAGTTTATGTATTTTTGACGACTTGTGCTGAGTACAGATATAAACAATTCACTGAATTCGCCTTTAAAAAAAATTAATCTTATGAAACATCAGCCGTCACACACTACCTTTGAGCCAACAACGATTACTCGCAACCCAACCCTCCCGGATCCCCCTCCCCCCTCCCCCCTCCCCTCCTCCCTCCCCCGATCCCAACTCCGAAATCCGGAAACGGCCGATAGCAAAACCAGCAACCATGCAAACACTCTGACTAACACCACTATGGCCTGTGCACACAGCTTGGTGCGTGACAATGTTGACATTTCATCGTCACGGATTGAATGGCCGAATGCTTAGCGCCGTTTGCATAAATGAACAGTTACGGACGTGAATTGTCTGTTCTTGACTTGCACCACTCCGGTCATGCACTTGTATCATACACGCTGCAAACACAATGGTCGTGTAGCTGAGGGGAAGGGGGGGTGGGGGGGGGGAGGGGAGGAGGGCATGGCAGAGTGATGGTGCGGTTGGAGAAACGCATGTAGCTCACTAGGTCTGCCAAATATCACAACGGACTCGAACGCAGAAACTGGACGGTATGACTTTGTAATTAGTCCGATATTTTCATTACCATTATACCATGTTTAAAGAGAAACCCCATCAATAATGGCTGTTGATAAAAACCGAAAGAAGATGGGTTGTTTTCTCACGAGCGGTTGATGGGGAAAATGTTACGGTTCATGTTCAGTGACATAGCTATCTGCGACGCAGCTCAAAGAGTTATTTGCTTCTAGATATTGTAAAGGAACATGTTGCACACACCAGCTGTCACCGCCATAATAATAATAATAAATTGTTTTTATAAAGCGCAGTATCCCAGCGGACGCTGGCTCAGCGCGCTGTACAATTACACACAAAACACACACACACACACACACACACACACACACACACACACACACACACACACACACACACACACACACACAGTGCCATGCCGGATTGCACCCACATAGAGAATGTCCAAATGACGATGATACTGATTTATACCTTAGTGACGTAGAGCTTGTACACTCA
>JACVVK020000026.1:1160000-1185000 GCA_018292915.2 Batillaria attramentaria | reverse complement strand
CTACCAGGAACTCGAACCTGTATCTCAGAATCCGCATCAGACGCTGTAACCATTATACCAAATCCCAAGGGCATCGAAATGATACGTAATCGTATTACCCGCGCATACGTGGTTTCAACAGCATCGCTCGAGGGTCAAGGGCGGCGACTCATCCCATACCATTCATAGAAGTATAGGGCCCGGCCGAATTCAACACAGGCTAGCGCTGAACTAGTCAGTGCTGTGACTGCATTGTACACGGAAAAATCTGATTCGTCCAGCCTGGCTTTGTGATATTAGGTATATTTAGTAGGACTTCATAAGGAGGACTTCGCTGAGCAGCGTAACCCATTTACATGTACATTAGGCACGTTACATGTACCATTAGCTACTCGCGTTAGCCGCTCGCGGCCTCTGCTGTGTGAGCCTAATGTACATGTAAATGGGTTCCACTGCTCTGCGAAGTCCTCCTTACGAAGTCCTACTAAACATACTTATTACACCCTCCATCCATCATGATAGTGACCTTGACACAAATACTTTAAATAATAACAAATACTCTCGGCCATTGAGTCACCGGCGATCCGCTCAAGTGTGTTGACACGCCTACGATGACGTGGTGCGTGACCGGTTCTCTACTTCATTAGCAGCTCCGTGGCAATGTGTGCATTAAAGGGAAGTAAGCCTACGTGTTCTCTTGCCACGTTGACCTAGTCAGTGGACGAATTTGGAATAGCCTGACTGTGGGTACTTTATAATCCTGTTCAACCCTCAGTATGACTCGAGGAGCAGACAGTACCACTTGGAGGCCAGATAACAGCGGGGAAATATCAGCCAGAGATTCCGTGCATGACGGTACACAAAGCTTTTCTATTAGCCCCCCCCCCCCCCCACACACACACACACACCACACACACACACACACACACACACACACACGTCATTTTCAGCAGTGGGCTACACAATTCAAAGCTACGTAAGTAATTTTGATAGCACAAGACCACAAACACTTTTTCAAAAGCCTCAAAACTTAGAAAACAGCCAAAAGCCTCGAAAAGCACCAAAGAAGCAAAACGACAACAACAGAGCAAAACAAAACTGAGAGGTTGGGTGGGTGTTTGAGAGTATGTGGCTGATATCAAAGACGGGGCAACGAGAAAAAGACCAGTAGAAATATATGGCCTCAGCCGGGAATAAAACTGATAACGAAGAACTAGGTGAAGTCTCTTTGTCAGTGCGTGTGAGTAATTAACATACACGCGGTGGTGTAGTAACAATTCTGCTTGCAGAAAGAGAGAGAAAACCTAGAGCTACACTCCATTTTATCCCATACACTGTGGGTAGCTGTACACCAAAAGACTAGTCTCCGAGTGGTACTGCCGGACCCTCGACTGACTGCAAGCTACACCCACGCTTCCACAGGCCTCCACGTTTGCGATACTCATGCCTTTGTGCTGTGTACATATGTGCTCAGCCAGTCAGCCAATCAATTACAGATTATAACTTGATCACGTTTGCCGGTAAACTATAAGCTTAGCCAGGGATTGCGTCCAGCGGATGTGTTCTGACACGAGCGTAGTTTCCAATGAAACATGTCCTTGTCTGACTGAGTCACTGGCTGGCAACAATAGTAAACTAAATGGCGGGCACACGTCAAGCGTATACTGGGACGCAGATTTAGTGATTCTGCGTGGATGTGGCTGCAATTGGTCCAAATTACCAGGCACAAAGGCACTGAAATCCGAAAAATAGTGTGTGTGTGTGTGTGTGTGTGTGTGTGTGTGTGTGTGTGTGTGTGTGTGTGTGTGTGTGTGTGTGTGTGTGTGTGTGTGTGTGAGTGTGTGTGTGTGTGTGCGTGTGTGTGTGTGTGTGTGTGTGTGTGTGTGTGTGTGTGTGTGTGTGTGTGTGTGTGTGTGTGTGTGTGTGTGCACGCGCGCGCATCATGAACGATTCTGACTCGACTGGAAGGTTGCTGCCCAGAATTAAGGCATCGATTGGCAGATTTTCTTTCTGTACACTGTCTGTGGCAGACTCTTTTGACCTTTCTAGTGCAAATGGAGACTGGGAGTCGATGGATGTCAAAGCAGAGGTTCCAGTTTTGTGTGAAAATGTCTTCATAATTTACAGCAAGAATCATCACCACCACCATCATCATCATCATCATCATCATCATCGTCGTCGTCGTCGTCGTCATCATCATCATCATCAATCGTCAATGGTCTTTTTTTCCAGTTTGGCCAAAGCTTTGGGTACTTCCACTAGTTTTCCATTAAAAGTTCAAATTATAAACGCCTTCAATGGTACTGGAAATTGTTATTCCAAGAACTAAAAAAAAAAAACAAAAAAAAAAACCGGGTCCCACTCAATATTGTATCCTGACAGATTCCCCTGTTTCCAATCCACACAATCAGTGTTTTGTCATTATCAATTCGCAAACCTGATATATCACAGAACTTATCAAGCGTGAGGACTGCCTCCACAAAAGACCTTTCATAACCATCGAGGAAACAATTACAATATCGTTTCATTTGCTGAGACCGCACAAACTGAGTGCGTTCTAAACGAAACCAGGCACATCATTCTATAGTACAGTAGTATTGTGTTTTGTGTCAGACGAAACGGAAACAAAACAAACCAGATTTTATCTGAGTTGTAATCAGGACGAAACTACATGTTACAGTTTACAAGTATGTAGGTTTTTTATGTATAGCAGTTTCCTGTGCATTTTCATTTGTTTGACCTGACTGTACTGAAGTGACTGATAAGTGACTGAAGGAATAAAAATAACCGTATTCTAAGCTAGGGTTTTCGATTTTCTGTCTTTTGTACTTTATTTCATACATGGTGGTGTTGGTGCTGGTGGTTGTGTGTGTGTGTGTGTGTGTGTGTGTGTGTGTGTGTGTGTGTGTGTGTGTGTGTGTGTGTGTGTGTGCGCGTGCGCGCGCGGGTAGAGGGGGATAGTTCCAATCGTGTTTGCAGTTATGTAGTGAAAAGGGAGCGAATGTAAAATGTTTGTTGTTTGTTTGTTTGTGTGTTTTTTTGTCTTCTTTGTGTGTTTCCTTGTTTGTTTGTTTCTCAAAATGTGCGCTCAAGATTTCCATTTTACACAGTTCACGCAAACACCACCGACCAATACAATCTTAGTTTCACGTTCCACTTTTTCCAAAAATAATTTCGTTTCGATCAATGAATTTTCCTGGCCCAAATTCTCCCGTCACTGTTCACGACAAGAACACAGGGGCGTAGTATGAGGTATGCGAGGCGTGGTATGAGGTCACATTTTGGCGCCTCTTAACATTGAACTTTGACCCTGAAACAATGGCCTTGAGCAGCGACCAGCTCATCATAGTAACGGCCTGGACTTTCCCGAGGAGCAAGTTCTGAGAAAAACGGCTCTACAAGTGGCCTTTCATCCGCACACAGATACGGAGCAGCATACATCCGGAGCAAACGAGTGTGAGGTCACATGTAGGTGTGGCGGCAGTTTGGGCACCACATGGCTGCTAAAGAATTCAGCCGGTTACGTGGAGCATTGCATCACTGCCCGTTTGGGATACATCGTTATTGCTGAAAGTTTAAAGGGGCTAACGCTACCATTTTCATGCTAAAAGGCCGTACTGGGCTGTTTTCGTGGTATCTATCACCACACCACTTACTACGGACACCTGGGCCCGTATGTAAAAGTCGAGGTTAATTGAAACCACGGCTACGGCCTAACCAAGACTAGGACAAAAGAAACCCAAAAGCAAAATTAAATTTAAAAAAGGAAGCGAAGAAAGGAAGAAAAAATCCCTCTAAAACGGCTCAGGCACCTTCCAGGAATGGGCCCGCTTCCCGACTGATTAAAAAAAAAAAAAAAAAAAAAACCAACAGAAAATTTAACCCTAGACCTACTTTGACCGATTTGAATATTCGACCGTTCGTTAACCAGGTTAATTCCGTCGTTGCTAGGTTAACTTACGTTTTGGAACAGTTTGCTCGTGAGTGAGTGCGCCTGAACACTTGATATGGTAGGTATCACGAAAACAGTTTAGAAGGATCTGTGAGCAAAAAAAAAAAAAAAAAAAATGGTAGCATTAGCCCATTGTAGGTAAATTTGGCAGTGTCTGGTAGTGATCCATAGCTGATCTTTTGGGACTGAGAGTGAGTTGCTCATTTTAAGCAAAACGACATAAGAAACAGTGTCACTTTCGGACGATCTTTTTTGTGGAGTTAAAGTGTCAGTCATGTTAAAAGAAATTTGCCAACAAGTTACTTGCGGACCCGAAACCAATGCACCAGTGACACGATGTCAATTTCCCTTTTATATATTGAATACGACGACAGACATGGGTTGTTTTTGTTGTTGTTGTTGTTGTTGTTGGTTTTTTTTTTTGTTTTTTTTTTTGTTTTGTTTTTGTTTTTGTTTTTTTTGGGGGGGGGGCAACCACACCACTGGCATTTGATGTCATTTCAACACAAAAACTTCTGCTCCGAAATGCAGCAGGCGAAAATGTAAAAAATAACAAAGGCTTCAGGAAGTGGCGTTCACAGACATTAGCTCAAGAGGAAAATGGAAAATGCAAACAGATCTGGAGCTGGGCACTTAAATCTTTGCTTCAAACATTTTATGACTGCCTGATTTTCAGTAACATTTGTTAAAATTGTATGACTTCACTGGCTGCCAGGTGAAGACCTGTGCTCAATTACCGTGTGAGATTTGGTGGAAAGGAAAGCCGGTGAGGAGGAGGGGGGGGGGGTGTAGGGGGAGGGGTCGAAGCGACAGAAGGGGGTTGGGTATGGTGACTAAAAAAGAAGGGTGTTGGGGAATGTAGCTCGCGATGAGGAGGTGGGGACGGGTGGAGTCGATTTGACACCCACCACAAATTCCACCACGTTCAACACAACTGGTGCGTGTTGGTAGTCGTGTAAACAGCCCTGCGTGTCGATAGTCACGTGCCGATAGTCCTACGTGTCGATAGTACAAATTCTCGCTACTCCTACGCTCGATAGTCCCGGCTACGTGTGGATGGTCCTACACTTACTAAAAGTATCATTAGTCCTACGTATCACTAGTCCTACGTATCATTAGTCATACATATCGATAGTTCTACGCTTCTTTAGCTTGTTTCCCGTCCGGTCGATAGTCCTACTGCTCGATAGTCGATCCACTGGCAAAATTAATTAGTCTGAGCGACAGACAGATCGACAGAAAGAGAGCGCTCAAACAATGATTCGATAAAGAATGAGGAATAAGGAAAACAGTCAGAGTAATGTAAGACTATCGACCAGTATCGATCGCGACCAGTAGTACTATCGTCACCTCTGTTTAAAATCAGAACGAAATTGTTAGGACTATCGACGCGTAGGACTGGTGGTACGTAGGACTGACGAGACTTAGAGTGAGTGTAGGACTATGGAGAGTAGGATTATCGCAAATGGGAGTATATACAAAATTCGTAGACATCGTCGTACTACCGACACGTAGGACTATCGACACGTAGGACGATCGACACGTAGGATTATCGACACATAGGACTATCGACACGTAGGACTATCGACACCTAGGACTACCGACACGTAGGACTATCGACACGTAGGACTACCGACACGTAGGGTTATCGACACATAGAACTATTGACACGTAGGACTATCTACACACCCCCGTAAATGATTGCATGTCCACCTGCTGGTTATGACCGGTGCAGCATGCTTCGAGACGCTGACGAGGTTTCATTTTTAGCCTGCCCTGCACAGCATGCACGGGATTCCATAAATGTCTTTCTATTTTGAGGGCGATTATTTGGTGGTTTCTCTTTTGGGATTCTTTGATTGCCCTTTATGTATTGCTGCTGCTGCTGGTATTGCTGTTGCTTTATGCGCCATTAGTGTAGCACGACCAGGTTCACAGATTGTCTTCAGGTAAGAGAGTCGACCACTTGTGTGTGTGTGTGTGTGTGTGTGTGTGTGTGTGTGTGTGTGTGTGTGTGTGTGTGTGTGTGTGTGTGTGTGTGTGTGTGTGTGTAGTCCAATGTGTCAATAGTCCTACGGCCGATAGTCGGACAATTTTACGCATTTTGTATCTAGTCTGATTTTTTAATAGTCCTACGTGCCGATGGATAGTCCTACATGTACACTCACTCAAAGTCTCGTCAGTCCTACGTATTGGTCCTGCATGACAATAGTCCTACTGGACTGAAACATCTAAAGGAGCTTAGGGCTATCGACACATAAGACTATCGACACACCGGACTATCGACACGTGGGACTAATGATACGCAGACTTTGAGTAAGACAGTGTAGGACAATCAACCATAGGACTATCGAGAGTTCGGACTATCGACATGTAGGACCATCGAGAGTTCGGACACGTAGGACTATAGACACGTACGACTATCGACACGTACGGCTAATGATGCATACTTTCAGTAAGTGTAGGACCATCAACCGTAGGACTATCGAGCGTTCGGACTATCGACACGTAGGACTATCGACACGTAGGACTAATGATGCATACTTTCAGTAAGTGTAGGACCATCAACCGTAGGACTATCGAGCGTTCGGACTATCGAGCGTTCGGACTATCGACACGTAGGACTATCGACACGTAGGACTATCGACACGTAGGACCAGTTGACACGTAGGACTATCGAAATGCACAATCAAGGTGTAGGCTGGTCATGACACAGCATTGCTGATATAAATATAGAATCTCTCTATTATATCACGTAATGGATGGCCACTCGTGAAAAGGGAAGCAAATCCAGCGGTACAAAATAACCAAGCGTTTGTTGATTTATAGCTCTTTGATAAATTGATTCGTCAGAAGTATAAAGCGGCCGACTAGTCATTTACAACGCAGGGGCCGCTTTCAATGGAAGCGTTGTTCCGGGATGTTAGGAATGTGAACTTGGTGTACTGGACCTGAATATGGAGCTGAACACGTACAGTGAGTCGCGACAAACGGTAGGATGGTTCAAGGGGCGGTAATAACGGGTCACTGAGATGTTGTGCGAAGCTGTCCTTATCAGTCAGTGACAAATACAAAACAGAGTGTACCGGATGATGACAGCAGAACACTGACATATTCACCCTCCCAACACCCCCACCCCCCCCCCGGCGCCCCCCCCCCCCCCGCGCGCACACACACACACACACACACACACACACACACACACACACACACACACACACACCAAACACCTCCCCCCCAAAAAACAACAACAAACAAACAAACAAACAAACAAAACAAAACAAAAACAAAAAACCCCGCACATCCACCTGTTGTTTCAGCAGCCAGCTGGAGCCAGCTGCCCGTGCGATGAGTTGATCGGAAACTCACATCGACCATTTGGTGAGCAGGCAAAGACATGTCAACCAACCGACCAATTTGGTTTTGGTTTGTTGTGTGTTTGTTTGTTTGTTTGTTTCTTTGTATGGTTTTTGTTTGTTTGTAGGGGTTTTCACAAAGTCTAGTCATAACGCGTCTGTGTGGCTGCATCCATACCGTGATGATGGTAAACAAGTCATGTTTATGACTGTGAGACAGATCATTGTAGACACACATGGTAGCCACGTGTTGATCACATGATGAATACTTACAACCCCGTGATCATGACTATTGCAAACAAAAAACATCAACTAGCACCCCCACCCCTCTCTCTCTCTCTCTCTCTCGCACGCGCGCGCGCGCACGCACACACACACACACACACACACACACACACACACACACACACACACACACACACACACACACACACACACACACACACACACACACACACACACACTCTCTCTCTCTCTCTCTCTCTGCATATAGACATGTACATGTATGTATTAGTCCACGCTGAAACTTGCTAACTTGATGAGTGCTTGAGAGAGAGAGAGAGAGAGAGAGAGAGAGAGAGTCACCTGTAAATATTTGATCTCAATGTTTTAATTTTCTTTGCTAGATGTGTTTTAGTAGTGTGTAGCAACGGCAAGTTTGTAAATTGACGATCTTCTCTGTCAAAACTTTAACCGTTGGAAAATAAAGTTTCATCATCATCATCATCATCTCTCTCTCTCTCCATTACACACACACACACACACACACACACACACACACACACACACACACACACACACACACACACACACACACACACACACACACACACACACACACACTACATCACACACACACACACACACACATACACACACACACACACACGCACGCTACACACACACACACACACACACACACACACACACACACACACACACACACACACACACACACACACACACACACCTAACCGAATACAACAAAGCAAATTTATCTGATTTCTCACCAAAGCGATAACATATCCGCCCAATTTACCGTCAACAAGCGGACCTAATATCTCATTACCACCCGCACAATAAACAAAGACCAAGACAAAATTAAACCAAGACAAAAGTCTAAACAACACTATGGCGATTGTTGAAGGCATCAGCTGTCCCATCGGACTCAAACTGGTGCACACGGAAGGAAACGAGGTTCCTTAGGCAGAACCGCTAACAGTACTGATGAGGAACAAAAGAGCCTGGTACAGTGACACGCACTCCGGCCAAGGACAGCCGGTGTAGCAGTCCAGATTATACCCCGCCTGGAGTAAACCCCCGTATAAACTGACCTAGCCCAGACTATACCCCCGTATAAACTGACCTAGCCCAGACTATCCCCCCGTATAAACCCAGACTATAGCGCGGGATGTATTCTGGCTTAGGCCCGTTTAACCCTCTCCTGCCCACTTTAACCCCCCTACCACTGATCTATACCCAGGGGGTTGAACCGGCCTAGGCTACTTTATGCCCGAGGGTATAAAGTAGCCAGGGGGTATACTCCGGCCTGTTACACCGGTGTTAATACTAAACGACTTCACTCGGCAAGCTTCGAGTCCAAATCCCCACCCCTTCACTCTGCCGTGTATTGGGAAAACACAGTACGTCCATGACGTCATTTTATAGACAAATGAGGGATTTCAAGATGACGTCAATGGACTTACTGCTTTCAGGAGCGGAGTCGTCTATTAGTTGTGAGGGAAAACACTGCATCCGGGCTTTTGTGGTTACATCTCCACAACAATGTACTAGTACTACTTCTAGCAGAACACGGGAAATAAATTTGTGTTTCCTTGTGTTGTTTCCGATTTCCCGATCGAACCTGTTATCCCGCTGACAAGGCATTTAGATTTAACAGAAAATTATGAATGTATTCATTTATTTATCGCCCGTTACAAGGGCCATCACTATTGTTGCGTTTATATCTCCTCTGGCCGCTTCCTTTCTCGAGCGGTATAGACTTGAGATGGGAGTTTCTATGGGAAATAGTAAAGAATAGGGCGACGATGTTGAGGGGAGGGGGGGGGAGGGGGGAGTGGAGTGGAGGGGGGGGGGGTGGACAGAGAGCGAATGAATGGGGGAGGGGATGAACATGACCCATGGCCAATCTAGCAAAAAACAACATGAACAAAACAAAGCAAAACATACAAAAACAACAACAACAACAACAACTAAACAAAACATACAACAACAACAACAACTAAACAAAACATACAAAAACAACAACAACAACCAAACGAAAAAGTGGATGATAAGCTCCTTGTGTCCTTCAACAGGGTATCTATACCGAGACTTTGGTTTGCAGTCTGGACCGTCTCAGTAAATTATGTCAAGAGGGTAATTCTGTTCTTCTTCTTCTTGTTTACCCCCCCCCCCCCACTCCCCCTCCCAACATCGTCGCCCTAGTCTTTACTGCCCACAGCGAGCGATGCTGACCTTGACTTCAGTCTGTGGTTGCCGAACGGATGTTGTGTTTCCGGAGGTCACTGGCAGTCCAATACGAGCAAGGAAGTCTCTTCCACATGTCGGGACTTTTATCATAATCATATATTATTATGCTAAATCTCGTGTCACCAGATTTTTATTTTTATTTTATTTTTTGCTTAATGTACTCCTTGGCAGTCACTGTCGCTTCGTTTTTCTGTTTCATTTTATTTTCTTAAAGTTTCAATAATAATATCGAGCCAAACATTTAAGCAACCTATCACAAAACAATGCATTTTTTTCACGTAATGCGTTCGGGCTTTGCAGTTCAATACAGTAACAGTAATGGCTGACCCACTTAGCATACCGCGTGTGTGTATTTTTACGGTGAAAGAGGCGTGGGACAGTTTGGACCAGGAAAAGCTCAATTCAAGTTTTTTGTGGACAAAGTGCGTTGCTTTGATTTGACATTTGGAGAGCCGCGATAGTCGAATGGTAGAGCGTTGGATTTTCAGTGCTCGGGTCGTGAGTTCGAATCCCGGTGGGAGCCAGATATTTGTGCTGGCCTTTTTATCGTTGCCCCGTCTTTTATATCACCCATACGTGGTGGAAAAAGACGTTAAACTCCCCCCCCCCTTGATTTGACACTTTTGCTCTAAGTGTTGACACCAAGTACAAATGAATTGAATTTATGAGTCTGATTATGATTTATGAGTAATTTTTTTAAAATGTGGATTTCAAAGCAGGGTTGCTTAACTTTTTAGCTTGAGTTTACAATCCCCCATGATGTCCTGATGCCTCCCACATGCCACCAGACACACGCACTTCTGATCTACTCATACCCAGGTCTCATTTCCCCCTTGCCGCGTTACATTCTAACTGCCAATGTATGCGAAAAAGGGCCCAAGCGTTTATCAAATACATGCCGCTTAAGCCCTTTTCCCGTATGACGGCACATGTCTAGGCGGGAAATCCACATTTCCAAGAAACCGTCTCCCTGTGTTGATTGTTGCAATGTGAAAGCTACTTTTGCACGTCCCACAAAAAATGGCCGTGTCGGACAACAGTGAACCATGAATATTTCGGGGGCAAATCGAGGAATAATGAGTCTGTATATAATTCAGTCGAGAACCTCACGAAATTATGCATGCAGCATGGAATATTCACGTCGGGACTGAAAGCAATCATACCACGGGGGTGTGAAAGCAACCGAACGCAAAGAACTCGAACATGGCATGAAGGTTATCCAAGTCCGCATGCATTTCAAAGAAGTACGTAAGTGAACACCTATATTCCGAGTTTGTTAGTGCTTTTTGTTTTTAAATTGTAAGGTGGGTGCTGGGTTACCAGGGCTGGTAAAGCGTTGGACTTTCACTGCACGGGTCGTGAGTTCCAAACCCGACTAGAAGCCAGACAGAATTTACTGTGCCAGTTTTTTTCCTTCTTGCCCCGGCGTCTTTGATGTCACCCTTAATGGAGGAAATGGACTTTAAATTAAAAGGCCCGGTAGAAAATTTTCCGCGAGAAGAAAATGAATGTTTGCCTCCTCCTCTGCTTTGGAAATGTTCAGCCCATCAAATTTGAAAAATAAATGGAATTCTAAATTCCGAAACTTAAATAGCTGAGCAGACCCTTCGCACCACGTGATTGTAATGTGTTTATGTCCAGTGTGTGAGAGAATGCGTGTGATTCACGTGAGCGTGCGTGTTGGGTTCAGTTCGCGGCGCTTTGAGCCGATTGATGAAATTGGGTAAAGCGGGTATATGCTATACAATACCCATTATTATTATTATTATTATTATTAAAGCGAGTATCCTCTGGAACTATTGTGTCTTGCAAAAACAAAGCCGCGACAGAACTGAGACCACCCATGTTATTTTCTTCGGATCACACAATTTAAAAAAATAATAAATGTCCGGCGTGTGAGGGAATGTGTGTGGTGCACGTGAGCGTGCGTGTTGGGTTCTGTTCGCGGCGCTTTGAACCAATTCGAGGAATTGGGTAAAGTACCTACACAATGATTATGACCATTAGTTAATATTTAGAGTTTTACTTCGGGCGTACAGGAACGTTCACCAGATACTCAGTAAACATGTAAATAGCGCCTTTAAACTTAAACTTAGAGCAACAACCAACGAACACGTTACTGAACTGTAAGTACAGAAGTTCAAGGAAATTGACAGCATTCCAAACACTGCATTTGTCACACCTGAGTGAGTTCCGTGTTGATAAGAACAGGTAAATACGTCACAAGACGGTTTCTCCGACACGGAAAAGGTGTAGGTGGTACAAGTATTCATTGAAACATGATCCGGCATATATACGTAGCAACTTATTCAACTTATTCACCATTGACAATACGGCATGGTGCCTCCCACGCTCACACAGGAGGGTGGGGGTGGGGGTGTGGGGGTGGGGGTGGGTGGGGAGGGGGCGGGATAACCGTGTTTGTAGAGATCTGGGCCCGTTTGTAGAACTCGGGGTTAATTTAACCCACGGCTATGGGCCTAACCCAGACTAGGAAAAAAAAAAACCCAAAACAAAATTTAAAAAAAAAGGAAGCGAAGAAAGAAAGACAAAAATCCTTCTGTAACGGCATAGGCACCTTGCTGGAATGGACCCGCTTCCTGATTTAAAACAAACAAACAAACAAACAAACAAACAAACAAAACCAGAAAATGTAGCCCTAGAGCTAGTTTAGTTCGGGGTTAGACTCTAACCCGGTGCTAAACTCCCTAACCCTGACTTTTACATGCGGGCCCTGGACTGTCACTGCTCGAGTTGTGAGTTCAACTTCTAGCTTGAGTAGAAGCTAGCAGTTCTGGCGTATCGCCATTTTGATGTTACCCTACCGCCTTATTTGTCCGCTTCAGTCTGCACGTACAAATCCGTCGCGTACCCTCCGCTGATCCAGTGAGAAGCTTCTCAAAATTCCAGAGAGACATCTGAACTGCTTCGGCGAGCGCTGTTTCCGGTTTACCACCCCAACAGTCTGGAACTCACTGCCTGCTAGCGTGAGACAGCAACCTACCCTGTCATATTTCAATCACAGCTTAAAACTTATCTGTTTCAACTTGCCTTTTGCTGCTTCATGTAGCCGTGGTGGCTGATGTGTTAGCACGTGCTCTCTGTGCGTGTGAGTGTTGTGTGAATGCACAATCAGTTGACGCATTTTCAAGAATTGTCTAGTGGTTAAGAGACTTGTCACCAATGCGAGAGGTCGGGGGTTCGAGCCCCACTCGGGGCAAAGAATTTTTCCTTCTCGTATGTGGCACCGTTCATTCGGGCCGATCGTCGGGGGTTCTCTCCGGGTACTCCGGCTTCCTCCCCCTCTGCTTTGGAAATGTTCAGCCCACAAAATTTGAAAAAAAAAAATGCAATTCCGAATTCCAAAATTTAAATAGCTGAGCTGACCCTTCGCACCACGTGATTGTAATGTGATTATGTCCCAGTGTGTGAGAGAATGCGTGTGATTCACGTGAGCGTGCGTGTTGGGTTCAGTTCGCGGCGCTTTGAGCCGATTCATGAAATTGGGTAAGGCGCCTATACAATACTCATTATTATTATTATTATTAAAAAATTGTGATCCCGGCTGGGGCCAAATATTTGTGCTGGCTTTTTCATCGTTGCCCCGTCTTTGATATCACCCGTATGTGGTGGAAAAGGACGTTGAACCCCCAAACACCCACCCACCCCCATTAAAAAATTGTGTTGGCGGTGGTTTGTTTTTTTTGTTATATGACTATTATCTGGGTGGACAGTACGAAAAGGAATGCCAACGATATGAAAAATATCAGAAAACCAGAACGTTGAAAACACTCAGAGGACAATAGACAAGACAAATTTAACTCCTGCACTTCCAGCCAAGGTCTACATCACTGGACAAACAAGTGCATACAATGACAGGGCTACTGATCTCAATTAGCCACGAAATAGTCTTTGTTGCTCGCGAGGTATAGAGCCCAAAATAACTAACTAACTACTGATCTCAATCTGTGCGTGGCCAAGTCAAGTTGTTTATTGACTAGCCAAACGCCAACATCAATGGGCTGAGAATAAACTGACAAATGAAACTGAACAAAATCATACGACACGGACTCAATCACAAATACAATGTCAAGATTAAACAGAACTAACTAAATAGGATTTTCCTCGTACGGAACGTGTGACGTACAAATAGAGTCAGATTTCCTGTCGCACATAGTGATTCTTTATATGTTGTAGGGCTCTTCCGGCGCTTTCTTGGAATACAACGTGATTGCAATTCATTGTAAAAAGGACAAACCAGAAGTAAGTGTGTCTCATCCTCAATATGAGCATGACAGAGAGGACATGACAAGTCATCGGCTCATGTCTGACAATATCTACTGTATATCTGTAAACAGCGGTTGATGTTCATGGAGAGAGCAGTGGCAACAAAATGTATCTTGTCTAGTGTCCTCTAAGTCTGTTTTGTTGTGGGGTGCCGGGATAACCGAATGGTAGAGCGTTGGACTTTCAATGCTCGGGTCGTGAGTTCGAATCCCGGCTGGGGCCAAATATTTGTGCTGGCCTTTTCTCGTTGCCCCGTCTTTGATATCACCCACACGTGGTGGGAAAGGACGTTAAACTCTCAAACACCCACCTACCCACCCCCTGTTTTGTTGTTGTTGGGGGTTTGTTGGTTGTTGTTTAGTTGTTGTTGTTGTTGTTGGTGGTGGTGGTGGTGGTGGCGGTGGTGGTGGTTTTAACTTACTAGTATTTTGAGGAAAAGGACCTGAAACTTCTAACCAGTAAACCGGGGAGCCGGGATAGCCGAATGGTAGAGCGTTGGACTTCCAAAGCTCGGGTTATGAGTTCAAATCCGGACTAGGGCCACATGTTTCTGCTGGCATATTTTCTCGTTGCCCCGTCTTTGATATCACCCATACGCGGTGGAAAAGGACGTTAAACTTCCAAACACCCACCCACCTTCTAACCAGTAACCCGCCGCCAGCCCCCTCCCCCCCCCCTCCCTTTCCCCTAGTCTACAGTTCATCCCGACAAATCACGTGCTGGGTGGTGCACAGTACGGGACCCGTAGGGACAGGACACAGGCTCCCTCAGGTTTGAGGTGGATTCTTCGGCCTGAAGCATGAACTGCAGTTGCGTTTATCGCACACTTTCACCGCTTCGGTACTTCCGGCAGTACTGAGGACAGTCTAGTCATGACCGACCAGCCAGAGCCACATCGTCCCAAGAAATGACACGTCACAGCGCGTTGTCGCCTGTTCTCTGTTGGTCCTCCAGAGCTATATAGGACTTTCTCAGGAATCTAGATCTGTGACTCAGTACCGGTAGTGTCGGTGGGCGCGGTCCCGGTTGAATCAGACCTGCGAGACGACGGGTAGCAAGTTCGACTCCATGGTTCTTGCGTTCACGGTAAGTGTCCTTCAGGTAATTATTATGATAATAATGATAATACTTATACAGTGCTGTAACCTATAAATAAATAATAGTTCTAAGCGCTTAAAGATAAAATAAAATAACAAGCAAAAAGGAAGAAATATATACAAAAATATACAGTGCCATAAGGTCAGGGCCAAAGGCACAACGACACGTACACATACCGAGAACATGATGCGAACAGTTACATGGTGGTCAGGGATGAAAACAGATGGGTTTTAAGATTTTTCTTGAAAGTTTCAAGGGAGGGTGACTGGCAAAGAGAATGAGGGAGGGAATTCCCGGCTAAAGGACCAGCGTATGAGAATGTTCGAGTGCCAATGGTAGAAAGTCTAGTGCGATGAATTCTGAGGGTAAGAGTGTTAGCTGAAGACCGGAGGGAGCGTGGCGGAGTGTAGAGGTGGATCAGGTCAGAAAGGTAGGATGAAGCAGAATAATGTGTACATTTGTAGGAAAGGATGCAGATCTTGTAGTGAATTCTGTGAGAAACAGGAAGCCAGTGCAGGGAGCGGAGTGCAGGAGAGATGTGGTCGCAATTTTTCAAGCGAAGGACTAGACGAGCAGCAATTTAACAACAAGAAGTCAGTTACAATAATTCTAGTGTAGTAAGCAGTAGTTTAGCCAGGTTACAGAAGATGGGTCGGGAGTGGTGGTGTTTGCTTTTCTGGTCAGAACACACCCAAGGTCAACCCTGTCAGGATGAGACTGAGGATCTGTGCCGTTTCTGACGCGCCACAGGGCAAAGAATACGTATGAACGAGGCCTCAAAATAATTATTATATTCCCTATTAGCCTCAAGCATCATAGTCACCCATAAAAATGCTTCAATCTAGAAACAAAAATTACCATTCACAGACCATTCAAGGACATGTACCTGACATGCAGCAGTTTAAAAACATTTGAATGTCCCTTTTCCACTCAGACCTCACTGGAGTAATGCAAGTCTACTTTCTGTTTCGGCCAGAGAGTCACTTCACCCAAACCCATTTCACCTTTCCCTCTCTCGTGCGCAAAAAGTCCCAGCTTCACTGTCAGCTTGCCTCCTCTTGCTACCCCCTGGCATGCACCTTGCCCTACCAAGTACAAAATCCACGAAAATCACGCTTTTTGGTGACAACAAAGATCACTACGAACTATCACACTCACAGAACAGGGTCCTGCAAAGAAACACCAGACCTGACCTCACGTTCAGTTTGTCTCCTTGCGCCACACGATCAGCCTCTATTAAGAGAAACGATGTGAAGTCTCCAAGGACTGAGATTCAGCAAAGGACTGAATGATGGTACTCACCATAGCTGGAGTTGAACAGCAAATAACAATCAATGTCAAGTGGCTTTTGAGTGTTGTTTTTTTTTCCGCCGGCGGCGCAGTTGTGGTCAGACGTCATAATGACAAGTAAGTGACTGTATGAGTATAATTATGAGTTTAATTCAGTTCGCGGTCTATGAGTCAAGAAACTAGGTAAAGTGCCTACCCAATACAAATTAATTAAAGAAAGAAAGGTGGACCGTCACGTGGTCAGACACCACCATTATCCAATCGGCCGTTCCACGCTAAAAGAAAGAAAGAAAGAAAGAAAGAAAAACACTGCCGGGTTTCAGGATTATTTTAGAACGTCAGTCAAGCGACGAAAAATAAACAAGTCATTCTTTAAAAAAAAATTCGCTCAAACCAACTAAACAGAATTGGAAAATAAAACTCCATGTTATTTTCATCAACAGAGTAATACACAGAATCGACGCACTGTCCTCTACTTGAGATTTGTTTTTGACATCTGAGTGTATGCATTTAAGATAATTATGTTGTTCATGTTGTCTCACGAACGGACCAAACAGAATTGCAAATAAAAAAAACAACCCTGCTTTCATCATCATCCAGATTAATAAATAAAACTGAAGCACTGTCATGTAACTGAGATTAATTTTTATATTCCAGATTTGTTCTTACAGATGGTTGGCTATTACCGTCCGTTGATTACTTTGTTGTAATGTGTTTGGACTGTGATTGTGTGAGATGGATTTTCTATGATTTTGTGAAGTTATTGCACACGCCAAATCAATTTTTTGTTGTTTTTATTGACGTAGAATCTTAATTTTTTCATTCTTATTTTGTTTCGACCTGTGAGTCCAAAGACAATTTTTCCATTTTATACCTGTTATTTAATAGACAATAATGTATATTTGAAATTATATTCAATTCGTATTTAATAACTAGGTAACTATTTTGTTTGTTTGTTTGTTTGTTTGTGGGATTTTTGTTAATGTTAGCTCGGATTTCTTGGGTTTAAGATACGTTAAAATTAGCAAATAGCGAAAGCGTTATTTCTTTGCATCATTTACGACTAGAAATGTGAATAAGAAAATCAAAAATGAAACCAACAAAAAAACGAACATCGACAACCATATATTAACACTGCGTAATTCGCAACACATAAAATCATTTTTGCACACACAATCAAGGTGACGGAGTCATTTGCAATCATGCAAATAAATGCAGATTAATTCTGTTCTGCGAAGATTCAGGGTTAGACTATGCATTTATAGTATCATCAATATTACTATAATTATTTTTAAGAAAATCTGCATAAGCTAAAACCAAATGAGTTCATTTTAATTTATCTTCATTTCATTTTTTTTAATTGTGAGTATCCTCCTGTTGTTCAGCAGATTCCCTGCTCAGCTTTTTAAATAAATATCGATATAAATATTTCTATCTATAGCTAGATCAAGATCTACCTATACTTTTTTTACGAAAAGGAGCACAGCAGGTTTTTTCTTTCTTTCTTTCTTGCTTTCTTTCTTCTTTTTTTTTTCTTCTTTTTTTTTTTGTAAGTTGGGCGACATTTGATTTTGATTTTAGATATATTCTTTCACCAGAAATGGGTCTTTAAAAGCCAAGCAAAGACAGAATTGTGGTAATTTCAGCATAATTTATAAGTGCTCGAAAACAGATCATAGCAGGCTGAAAAAACAGAGGAGAGAGGAAGAGACACGCAATAAACAACAATGTACCCATTTATTTTACTTTAATGAAGAAAGAATATTATCTCTGGAATCAGTCGCTGTATTTGGACTTCAAACGTTACTGAATCATACAGGCACATATGAACATGAAATGTATGTATTTGTTCACGTATTTCTTGAACAGCGTACGCAACTTTTAAACGCCCATGCCAAACTTGCATTTTTAGTAGAAAACTTCAGATCACTAGGAGCCATTTGAAGCCACTATTACGCGGTCTGCAGCATTCTTGGGCCTAGCGTGGAAGGCCCACGTCTTGCGTAATAGTGGCTTGAAGTGGCTCCTACTGGTGTGCAGTGGTTTGGTCTTTTTAACCAGTCTTATCAAATAGAGGGCAGAGGGTGGTCAGGCTTGACCTCTCAAGAGTTAAATTAACTCATTTACTTATATACACATTCATTCATTCCCATTTATCGTAAAGGATATTCTGTGTTTATTTACCGCTGATTCATGTTTGCGAGAAAAAAAAACCAAAAACAAACAAACAAACAAAAAAAAAAAAAACAGAGTACAACTGTCCTAGTTAAAACAATCACTTTCACTAAGTCATTATTAAGGCAAACCCCCTTTCCTGGTGATGTGTGTCCACAATGGCAACCACACATGTGACATACCTACGAAACATCCGCACAACCCATTGTTATTTGGCTCAAATAGACATTTCCATGGAGTTTAGGAAGCACAGCTACATTACAATAATATCAATTTACTGGTCCTCCATTTTTGAGGCCGTCTTTTAATTTTCAGAGTTTTGACATTTTTGAATACCTCAAAACAAAACCATTGTTACTGGTGGGAAAAAAGTCTGAAAGAAATAAACATAAATGTGCGGTTATATTTAGATTTTGTCCACGGTCACGTGTGTTTGGGAATAATAATAATAATAATAATAATAATAATAATATTTATAGGGCGCCTATCCCCAGGGAACGAGCTCTAGGCGCCTTGCAATCTAAAACCGAAGTTTAAAAAAAATGAAACGCCACATTCACTCAGTGTACATGGCTACGTAAGAACAACTGAAAAAACTAAAAGAGCACACACACACACACACACACACACACACACACACACACACACACACACACACACACACACACACACACACACACACACACACACACACGCGCACACCAAACACCACCACCACCCAGCCCCCCCCCCCCAAAAAAAAAAAAAAAAAAAAAAAAAAAAAAAAAAGTAGAAATGATAAAGGACAGGCAGAGACAATTAAAAACCAAGAACAAGTACCAGTGATAAAACCCAAAAACAAAGGGATAGATTGGAACCATCTATCGTGCTTTTTCCTTCCTGTGTTTTAGATTTTGCTTTTTCGTGAAATGCGGCCTGAACGTGTCAATATGCAGAACAGGCATACAACAACGTGCGGAAATTTTTTCGTCTAACGTGCTTAATCTGTGCATCAGAATCAGTCATGTGGCTCATAATATAGCGTCTGAAACTATAGTGGTCACTCTGGCCGGCGCGCAAGTTGTTCTAGAAGTGTACCGCGTACTGAGCAGACGACGTTATCTGGTTGGTGACGGAGGACCAGCTGGACGGCGCTGATTGGTGGCTATGTTTAGAAGCTTTGTCTAGTCCCAGTCTGTTCATGAATAGACAGTAGGCTCAAAGAAAGTCATATTCCTCTACTAATAGAAGCCACAAAGTGACGAAAACGGTCGCGATGGCCAAATGAAACGCCCTTCTGTAAGTGTGTGTGTGTGTGTGTGTGTGTGTGTGTGTGTGTGTGTGTGTGTGTGTGTGTGTGTGTGACTCTTCATGTGTGTGTGTGTGTGTGTGTGTGTGTGTGTGTGTGTGTGTGTGTGTGTGTGTGTGTGTGTGTGTGTGTGTGTGTGTGTGTGTGTGTGTGTGTGTGTGTGTGTGTGTGTGTGTGTGTGGTTTAATTTTGCAAGGATAAATATTATGTGTTAGGCACATGTGTTCATCTTACAACTTACCCTTGACACAGAAAAAAAATGAAACTACTAATATCTGCAGGGACGCCCCCCCCCCTCCCCCCCCAAAAAAAAAATGCTAGAGAGAGAGAGAGAGAGAGTGAGAGAGAGAGAGAGAGAGAGAGAGAGAGAGAGAGAGAGAGAGAGAGAGAGAGAGAGAGAGAGAGAAAACAACTTTATTTCTAAACGATGTAAGTTATGGTCTTGCACTCAATTTTCAAACTTGCCGTTTTTGAAAAACAACAACAACAAAGAACAGCAACGTTCGAACAGATTTAAAACTGAAACATGAAACTTTACACACACACACACACACACACACACACACACACACACACACACACACACACGCACACACGCACACACGCACGCACGCACGCACGCACGCACGCACACATTCACCGCATGCAAGAAGTAGTAGGTGTATATATACATTTATATGTAAACGTATGGTGTCTACTTTATTATTATTATCTCTTATTTGTTGGCTAATAGATATTTCAGAGAGAGAGAGAGAGGGAGAGATCAGCGATCATCGATCATGATCACAGACGATACAATAAAGCCCCACGCGAATTTCTCGGAAAATGGGTCATGACACTTCTGCACGGACATGTTCCGGCGGTAAGCAGTAAGCACGCATTCCCGCGCAGAACGACTCAACACAGCAGCAGATCACTAGATCGTGTTATCTGTGGCGACTTTTTTTCTTTTCTTTTCTTTTTTAATGCAGCCATGTTACGAGCATAATTACACAGAAATTACTGAGTGGCAGTCCAGGTTGCAAACACCGTGAATCGATCACAAAAAAGGCGCAATGGCTGGCTGTTTGTGGGTTAACGTCCTTTTTCCACCATATTCGATTGCGATATCAAACACCGAAGCAAGGAAGGGAAAGAGCCAGCGAAACAAATATTCCGTTCTCGGCCGGGATGCGAACTCTCGACCCAAGCATAGAATGTCCGACACTCTAATAATAATAATAATAATAGCATTAATATTGGTGCTTTATCCCAAATATTTGGCTCGAAGTGCCGCGAGCTAAACCCAACACGCACGCTCACGTGAATCACGAATTCTCTCACACACTGGACATGAAGACATACCATTCACGTGTTGCGAAGGGCCAGCCCAGCAAGTTAAGTTTCGGAATTCTAGAATTGCATTTGAATTTGTCCAAAGCAGAAGGGGGGGGGGGGGAAGCCGGAGTACCCGGAGAGAATCCCCGACGGTCGGCCCGAAGAAATATTCTTCGCCCCGAGTGGGACTCGAACCTGGCCTATCGCATTGGTGGCAAAGTCTTAACTACCAGACCACTGACCACCTCTCTACCATTCGCTGTTCGGCTATGCCGGCTGCCCCTAAAAAGGCGCCAAAGGGGAAGGCTGTAGTGTTATTAACGGGAGGCGGGTATGAGGGAGGGACGAAGTGAGGGGCAAAGTGACAGGTACAGGAATCTTGTCAAAGAGGAGTGTGGTAGTTTTTACCCGCCGTGCAGTCGGCGATTATATTATCCGGACCCTGGGTAGTCGGCTTGACGAGTGCATGTGAATATTCTCCGCCTTCCTGCCCATCCCATTAATTTCTCCTTCACACCTCCTCCTTCCACCCCCACCTCCTGCCTTACCCCCACCCCACCCTACCCCCTAGACGCCTCCACCCACCCTCCACAACTACCCAAAGTCCCCACCTATCCCACGCATCCAAATGTGTCACCGAAGCGTGTATATTACTATATGTATACTGTATACACCGTTGTGGCAATCAGAAACAGGATGTGTGTATTCAGACATAGACATAGATCTGTCAGTCAAATATGAATGCACATAAAATGGGTGCACTGAAAGAGCAGCTGTTTCCAAGTAAGAGCGTCTGCTAGCGGTTGGTAGCGGTGTCCATATGTGTGTTAACCGTTCCGTGAAATTCGAACAGGAAATAATAGGAATGAATACAGCTTTGACTGATAGCTTGTCCTTTAAATTGTGCCTCATAGTAGACTGACTGTCATTTCGATATTCCTATACAGTGTCCTCCTCCGCTCCCCGCGCCAACCCCCACTCTCCACCCCTTTACTCCCCCCCCCCCTCCCAAACCCGACAGAAGCCCTTTTTTGAAGCCACCTCACGCAGTGAGTTGTAGATCACCGTTGGACGCTATCTGTCAGTAGGGTAATCACTAGTTGAGGCAAAAGAGGGTAAGTGTGTGGGTGGGTGTTTGTAGGAAATCGTGTGTCAGAAATTGCGCTCCGTCGTCAAAGAGTTAACGTCCTTTTTCACCACGTGTGGGTTATATCCGGCAAGACGGGGCAAGGAGAAAAGGCGTGCGCAAATTAATATTTGGCCCCCAGCCGTTGAGGTTAAAGAAAATCAGATCTGATGTATTGTTAACTTAGCAACAGTTCAAATCCCTGTGCGTGAGAGAGAGAGAGAGAGGGGGGGGGGGGGTGTTCTGAGGATGTGTGTGTGTGTGTGTGTTATTTGTTTCTTTGAAATCATCATTCAAACACACCATTGTGTTACTCTGTTCTCATTGAATCCCTCCCAAATACAGTGACACGCACTCGTGGATAACCGGCTGTTTGTAGTTTACGTGCACGCAAGCAAACCATTTCCCAAAAACAGGGAAGACGAAACTCAGCGGACAAACCTACAAAAACAACATACAGGTTTAAGTTTCGTATGTAGGCATTTCTGAAAAAAGAAGCCTTACTAAGCTGTGTCACCGTAAATAATGCGCAAGGACCTATTTCTGGTGCACACTGGCGGGGTCTGGTCCATCAAGTCAAAAATTGGGAAATCCCGAGTGAGCTGTTCGTACATGTATTCTCTCTGAGTAGATTCCGTTGGTAATTCACGATCAGCTGCAAGTCTCAGGTGTGCACCATTGTGGAATAGACCAGCATAAGAGCAGGACAGGTTAGAATGAGTGGGGTTTGTGAGTAGTGATCAGTCAACAGCGTTCATCGATCAGGCCCGGTGGCACAGTCTCTTTCACGGTAATCACCAGAGCGAAACGGAGTTACCTTGACCTAGACACCCGCCGGCTTGAAAAATTCCTGTGTTTGGCGGCGCGTGGCAGACATCAGAGTAAGGACCACGCTGTGCGCTAGAAATACTTTGCCACTATGTTCAGGACTTATTGCGCTGGTGTACCTGCAAAAGGTCAGAATATCAAGAGATCCAAGACAAGCGGAGAAAACAAGGGTCAAGATCAGTTTGAGCCGTGTTCGAATCTTGAGTCGCCATCACGGGGCGGATGAGAAAAGAAGGACGGCGCTACATGTGACTGTCTGTCCAGAACTACACGACTGGCAGCGTGCTAGAAACAAATCCGATCAGTGAATGCACGTTTTGAGGACATGAGTCACGACGAACTGAATTCCCGAAATTCTGAGTCCTCATCAGGGAGCAGTAGATGAGCAATAATTTATAACGACAACGCTGCGTATCTCGAGTTTTTTTCGTGGAGGAAGCAGCACGCTATAAAGAGTTTAGAATGCCGAAAGGCTCAAGACTGGTTTAAAGGACAACGGACAAGACAAAAATTTAAATCACGAATTCATCAGGGGACAGACAAAGAATACGAGGACAGTGTTACACTGCTTAGAAAAAATCAGAATACTGAAAATGCTTAGGAAATGATACAAGGCAAAATGATATAATTCCCGAAATTTTGAGCAAACAAATACGAGGACTGTAAGAGTGGTACGTATCTCTATTTGCTCATGGAAAGAACAGCGGTAATGAATCTCTTACGTTTACCAGGGCTACCTGTGCTGCCTACAAGTGTTCGTGTCATGTCATTTGACACCGCGTCGGTTTGAAACGACACGTGAGCCTGGCCACTGGAGCGGCAAGAGTTTTTTTGTTTTCTTTTTTACTGCCACAGAAACTAAAAAAAGGCTACCTGGGCAAGTGGCGCGTTGCGTTGGGTTAGCCTGCAAGCACCCAACCAGCGCTAGCTGCGTGTCAGTGACAGGTAGGAATTGTTTACCACGGTCCAGGTACAGCCCACTGATAAAAAGAAAATCTAACCGCTACACAGATTACCGCTGGGTTGCGCAACATTCTGCATTTGCCGGTGTCGGTTGTTGGTCCCGCTTTGAATGAGACCAACACTGCAACGAGTTGGGACCCGCGACGTATGGCCTCATTTTTACAGCGAATCCTGGTGATCGGCCCTGTTTCTCAGAACAGGCCAGCTCGGGAGAAGCCTCGAGTGTGTCGTGCAAGGCGATATAACACTGTCCAGTCATATTACGCTTATTGACTGCCTGCCCTTCCTACCTGCAACAGGTAAGTGAAAAGCACGTTGCGAGTTAACGTTATGCTTGTGGAAACATATTCTTCAGGCGAGAATAAGCCGGCCGGCGAGCTGCAATTCGTTTTAGGAACCCATTTC
The DNA here is from genome assembly GCA_018292915.2 of Batillaria attramentaria. Lineage (NCBI taxonomy): Eukaryota > Metazoa > Mollusca > Gastropoda > Batillariidae > Batillaria > Batillaria attramentaria. The sequence continues at coordinate 1,160,443 of JACVVK020000026.1, read as the reverse complement.
TGGTCGAAGGGACGAGTTTACATCCGTGTTCGCGGGCGTATGTGCAGATAAATTATACACAAGTGTTCATATACATGTATCAGATGTGTCGGTGTGGCGTGTCCTTATCTGCATTGCTGATTTCTCACAGCTTGTCGAGAACAATCAATGGTGCACTGATGATGAGGTGGTTCTTGAGGTTTCGTTGAAAAGGTCAGGAAGTAGAACTCATTTGTAAACGCCCATGCTAATTTACAACCACAGTACAGTTACCAGGATACCGAAGGTCAGTGTCTGGAGTCATTCCATTGAGTCATTCTATATAATGCTTATTTATTTATTACTTAAAGTTTGATGACAGCAGAGAGTGGCGAGCTGGAAGAACTTGCACTGACAATGCTCGGCCGAGTTCGATTCCCGCTAGGGGCTAATTTTTATTTTTTTTTTCGTCTTTGTCCCGTCTT
>JACVVK020000026.1:1135000-1155000 GCA_018292915.2 Batillaria attramentaria | reverse complement strand
CAGCGTAACCCATTTACATATAAATTAGGTTTACACGGCAGGGGCCGTGAGCGGCTAACTCGCTGCGGTTATAGCTCATGGTACTCCTAACGTGTCTAATTTACATGCAAGTAGATTACGCTAATCAGCGAAGTCCTCCTTACGAAGTCTTACTAAACATGCCTACTGTTTGGAAACACTCTAGGGGAGCCGGGGTGGCCGAATGGTAGAGCGTTGGACTTCTAATGCTCGGGTCGTGAGTTCGTATCCCGGCTGAAGCCAAATATGTGTGCTGGCTTTTTCATCGTTGCCCCGTATGTGGTGGAAAAGGACGTTAAACCCCCAAACGGGTGGTGCAAATTGAAACAGAGCAGCATCGGAAACACTGGCGTCAATTTTGAGTGCACCCGGTGTTTCAGCCGGCGGGACAACATCCGTTCAATATCCGTGCATGGTAAAGTTATCTATGGATCAGGATACGATGATTTTTGTTGGCCTGACCTTGACAGTCTGGTTACGCCTGGTTATGTTGACGATTTGGTGCCGCGCTGCTCAGTTGTTTTTCTTGGAAAGCTGGCAAACCAAAACCAGGTGAAAGAGAGGAAAACGTTTGCCAGACCTTGCCGTGTGCTGTGCTCATTATGCCGCGGGACGTGATTGGCTGAATTCATCATCATTAGTTTGCTTTACGTCCTATGGCTTTTGGCCCTTAAGGACAAGTTGTTCCTGGCGTGTGTCTTTGGCTGCTTGGCTAGGCGAGTGTCTTTGGTGGCTGAATTCTGGGGGCTTGGTCCTTTTGATTGACAGGCGTGGGGCCGTCCATTACTTTTTTTGTTCCATTAATTATTGCAATATGGGAAGTGCATGCTGCTCTTCACCCCCCCCCCCCCCCCGCCTCCCACAAGGAGAGACATTTCACCTAAAATTAAATCCATAAATTTGTGAAACACTTTGAAATCTTATCGTATGAAATCTTATATTGGATCTCACGAAATTTGTCTTATGAAATTTATCATGAAATGTTGTCGTGTGAAATCGTATCTTATCAAGATTTCTCAGAGGAAATCTTTTCGCAAGGAGAGACATTTCACCTAAAATTAAATTCATAAAATTTGTGAAACACTTTGAAATCTTATCGTATGAAATCTTATATCATAATATCTTACCTTGGGAAATTTGATCTCACGAAGTTTGTCTTATGAAATTTATCATGAAATGTTATAGTATGAAATCGTATCTTATCTAATCTTATCTTCTCATATGAAATCTTTTCTTATAAAAAACTAATCTTATGAAGTCTTGTATGTCAATGTTATCGTTGTTGTGTTTTGTGGAATTTGTTGCGAGACTGTTGCGTTTCCAGCCCCTGTCATACATACAAAATGGATGTGTTTATGTGCAAGTAGACTGTGCGTTTCCGTGAAACCTCACTTACCTTATCGGATGTAACACAAACCTGTCATTGAAACCAGCTCGGGCCGGACTTGGGTACATGTTCCGCCTTGACACGTTCAAACAGGAATTCCCACTCAAACATTTCCCATCTGTGTTGACAATCTGGTCGCTGAGTCCGGTCGCTGAATTTTGACTGAGTACTAAAAGTGCGGCCGGTGATACGTGCGACGCGAAAGATGTAGGGTTCTGTTGTTGACACTGAGGGAAATGCTGAGACTTATACCCCTCTCTCTCTCTCTCTCTCTCTCTCTCTCTCTGTGTGTGTGTGTGTGTGTGTGTGTGTGTGTGTGTGTACTGAAATGAAATGAAATGAAATGAAACTTTATTTGTCAACGGTAAAAGACATCGGCCTAGTAGTCCAGTTTTCAGTCTTGCCGTTGCTAATGCTACACACACACACACACACGCACGCACGCACGCACGCACACACACACACACACACACACACACACACACACACACACACACACACGCGCGCGCGCACGCACGCACGCACGCACGCACGCGCGCACGCACGCACGCACGCACGCACGTTGTCTACTCAGACTACGGACGGACGTAGGCACGACCGACACACAAACGATACATAGGTATCAATGCAAACACATGAGAATAGAAAGGTACAGTTCATAGGTATCAATGCAAACACATGAGAATAGAAAGGTACCGTATGTAGGTGATACACACACGTTACAATATATAGTTATCGAGACACACACACACTATTCAGTTGCCAACACACGTGATCGGGTGTATGAAAAGCCGGCTAAGGAGTTCTGTTATTTACGAACGTGGCTGCGAATCCGCACACATTAGATGTTTGAAGAGGCTGCTCTTAAAGGAAGAGAGTGTTTTGGCGAATGAGAGAGAGAGAGAGAGAGAGAGAGAGAGAGCGTACAAACAAAACCCCTAATACCCTGAGAAAGGACTCCTCACAAGTTTCAATCAATTCTGACAACAGCTTTCGGGTTCAGTGGCTGTGTCCAGGACAATCATATCAAAACATTTTTGAATAAATCATTCGGCTAATGGTTTCATTGTTGTAGCCACTGACTCTTCCAAACAGATCCCGATTCTCTACTGAATTTTTCAGAGATTGAAGTAGACCCTTTACGCAAAATCACGACATGAACTTTAGAGACGTGAATGCAATGAGCCGAGACAAAAGACTTTTAATTTCTTACCCGGTGCATCTAATGTTCCATAACAGTGTCGGTCGTTCAGCTCTAATTAAGACTCTCCAATAACAATCCATAAAGTGTGTGTGTGTGTGTGTGTGTGTGTGTGTGTGTGTGTGTGTGTGTGTGTGTGTGTGTGTGTGTGTAAAAAGAAATTACAGGCAGTTTTACACCAAAATCTCAAGTACTGTAGCTTGTGTGTGTGTGTGTGGGGGGGGGGGGGGTTATTGTTTGGCTTTTGGTGTTTCCTTTTTTCGGGGGGTGGGATGGTGGGGTAGGGGGGGGGGGCAAGGGGGGACTAGCATGTGGTGTAAGTTGCATGAACGTTTTCAACAACGGTTAAAAAAAATATTGAAAATGGAAACCGCTCCAAACGCAATTTGATACTGATACTATACCGTCAGTACTGTTGTTAAATTTCACTTTTCAGCTGGTCAGGGGTTTACAGTTGGGTACTAGGTGCTTAAAACAAACAAACCATAAAACACCCAACTCACATCTTAAGCGCTTTACTAAAGAAACAAAATCTATTAATGTAGCATTGCAATTCAACGCCTCAGGAGAGCGATTGATAAACGCGTGTAATATTGACTCAGCAAATAATCTTATCAGGAAAGACTAACATACACACACAACGACACACACACACACACACACACACACACACACACACACACACACACACACACACACACACACACACACACACACACACCCTGGAGAGCTGTGAGGACAACGGGTAGCTGCCAACCGTGTGTTCGCGCCTGTTGGCTAAACATCGTGCTGATCGGGATTACACGGGACTCAGTGGATTGAGGTCGGCTGTGCTAATAGAGAGAGATAGCAGGCGTTCGTCGGCTAACATTCTTCGTCGTTTCATGACGTGATTTGGAGCCGAAGACGCGCGCACAAATCTGTAGCATAGCAGCGGCCTTCGTCGGCGGTACGCGTTCGCGACAGAGTGGTGTCCCTTCACTCGATCTGTATGAGTCATTGTTTTTTCAATAAATTGTTTGTACTCGTGCATGCTATCAAGTGTCTTCTACATCAACACATTAGTGTTTATCAGCCGGAAGCAAAAGTAAGAGCACACTGAATCGAATACTTTTTGTACCTATCCTGCAAAAAAAAAAATCCCGACATTTCACAGGTTGACGAGAGACAAGGGAGGTCACTTGTGCGATGTTTACCACACTCTCTGGGGCACAGAGTCTTTCAGTGGAAAGTACCTCTGTGCACGGTGGGGAAATGGCGCTCACTGCGCTACCGTGACGGGCCTAAATTGTCTCGGTGCTCTCAAACACAAGGTCGCGCACTATGTCATCCTTGACCAGCTTTGAACCCAGAGGGATCCTCAGTGGCGCAAGTGATGGCAGGCTGTCTTCAGAGTGAAAGTAGGCGTGTTTCTGAATCAGAGACATACATAACATGTCTCTGTCTGAATGGACAGATCTATTATTACATTCAGTCTTAGAGCACGGGTGCGTATGCTTTTGTAATCGTCTCTTATTCCACCACAAGGCAGGTACGTGATCGTCTGCACCGTGCAATAATACTTGCCTGTAGAGTGCAACACCCTTGCCTGTCAGAGTGCAACCCCCTTGCCGTTTACTCACATCCTGTTGGATCAGTGTACCACGTAAACAGTGCCATCAAAGCGCAACAATAATTGTCCGCTGGCAAAGATTTTGCCCAAACGAAAAGTGGTCGGATATTCAAGACTTCGTTTCAAATCGAATCATATGACACACAAGTCTCTGCTTTTCTAAAAAAAAATCGCCATTTTTGAAAATGGCGCTGGGTGTAAGCAGTCACATTTTCACGCCCCGCCGAAAAGGGACTGCACTCTGGAGTCTATGTTTACCATCATGGTAGATCAAACTTGCCAAAAATGGTACCCATTTCACAGGCCAAAATGTACAAGCGCCGTACCGTTACCGATGCGAAAGATCATATCGGTCAATAAATATGATGTTCAAAACAAAGTAAAACTCAGTTTAAACCTTCAAACCTCTAAGAAAAGACAAGAAATAGCGAACGAACTCATCTTCGGATTTCAGCCTGTTTTTACGACGAAGATACGGATGCTCGTCGGCTCTTCAATATGCGCGCATGCGCAGTCGGCGAAAATTGTGGGGAATCCCGACGAAGGTTGGCCGACGAACGCTTGCTATCTCTCTCTAATCTGTCTGGACTCTTCTTCGGGTCCTCTGCAGTTCTGGCTGTGTTCAGGTCTGGAATGGACGTCTCCACTCCTGTCAATCAAATGAGTCGAGCCCCCAGAATTCAGCCAGTCGCGTCCCGCCAAATATGTAAAGGCTTTTGCCAAATGCCCCCCCCCCCCCCACACACACACCTCCGCCCCGTCTCTTAAACGAGCTGAATTCCATCTTTGTTAAGCCAATTTATATTCTGGAACACCGCCTGAAGGTTTTGACAACGACGCCGCCTGTCGGCCAACAGGCCCGAACAGAAATGTTCCCAGGTGTGAAAGAGACTAGCGCTAACCTTAGCACTTCATGGGTAAGGGAGTGCTTTTGTCCCCGTCCCGTGACCCGATCAGCCCAAGGCGACCCATCCAAACACTCCAGTATGTATAAGTTTCGACTTCCGCGTTGCAAAGGATTTATTTTCAACCCGACAGGCGCATGTCGCGTGCAGCAGATCCCTTCAGTGCAGGCGTAATGGCAGAGAGTGTGCGCGGGGCCAAGTTTGGTGTTTGTTGGGAACTCCCACTTTTAAGAGTGTGCTAGTTTGTTCAGGGTTTTTTTTTTTTATTGTCACGAAAAAGCGTGATTTTCGTGATTTTTGTATTTGGTAGGGCAAGTCATGCCAGGAGGAAGGTGGGGGGGGGGGGGGGTAGTAAGAGGAGGTAAACTGCCGGTGAAGCTGGGACTTTTTGTGCAGAAGAGAGGCAAAGGTCACGTGAGTGAATTTGGGTCAAGTGGCTTTCTGGCCTAAAAAGAAAGTAGATTAGCATTACTCCAATGGAGCCTGAGCGGAAAAAAGCCATTCCGGCAATTTTTTGAAACCCCTATCAGGTGCGTGCCCTTGAATGGTCTGTGCATGGTAATGTTTGTTTCTAGACTGAAGCCTGGTAGGGGTGACTATGATGCCTGAGGCTAATAGGGAATATATAAATAATAATAATAATAATGAGTATTGTATAGGCGCTTTACCGAATTTCATGAATCGGCTCAAAGCGCCGCGAACTGAACCCAACACGCACGCTCACGTGAATCACACGCATTCTCTCCCTCACTGGACATAAACACATTTTACACTCACGTGGTGCAAAGGGTCAGCTCGGCTATTTAAATTTCGGAATTTAGAATTGCATTTATTTTTTTCAAATTTGGTGGGCTGAACATTTCCAAAGCAGAAGCCGGAGTACCCGGAGAGAAACCCCGAATGAACGATGCCACATACGAGAAGGAAAATTTCTTTGCCCCGAGTGGGACTCGAACCCCTAACCTCTCGCATTGGTGACAAGTCTCTTGACCACGAGACCACCGACCGCCCCTATATATACATGTATAAGCATTTTGAGGCCTCGTTCATTTGTATTCTTTGACCTGCAGCATATTTGATGATTTGTGTATGGTGCTGTAAGATCAGTTTCGCGTGCCTGTCTCAACGAGTATGCTTGCCAGGGCTGCCCAGACTGCAGGTTACGGAATAATGCATTGCGAATCGAATCTTGCAACATGAGTGGGCCAGTCACGCTGGTTGCCTGGGGATCCGTTAGGGTGATTGAGTGGTATGGTCGATAGATGAACATTACTACACACTATTCTTCCTTTTGTCCCCATCCTTTGGCTTCAGCTTCGTTGAGGTTCACGGACTGAATTTTTAACCTGCTTGGTACCATTATGCTTGCCTCTTTTGATTCGGGTAAAGGAAGATAAGTGAACTATTCTAGTGCAAAACTTCAAGACTTTATCCTTACTATTCTTAATCTTGCATTTGAAACTACTGACGGAAACCTTTGAGAAAGTAACAAATGCCAACCCACTTGGCGTAAAGTGAAAAACGAGACAAGCTAATGTTCTTCACCTTCTTCGGGGACATCAGGAGACAAACCGTTGAGTTTGTCAGCACTGTGGTTATGATCCGATGATCACACACACACACACACACACACACACACACACACACACACACACACACACACACACACAAGCCGTCTGTTTTTTAGGAATTTTGTCCGTTTGTTTGTTTGTGTGTGTGTGTGTGTGTGTGTGTGTGTGTGTGTGTGTGTGTGTGTGTGTGTGTGTGTGTGTTTGGAGGGGGGGGGGGTACTTTTACTTTGAATAGTAGGGGACGAGAACGTTTTGTAAAGCAATGTGCATAATCCGAACAGTTCACAATTTTTTATTTTTTTTTTGAAAGCCATCTCTCCATATTGAATAAAAACAAATTTGAGCTACAATTATATCTCGCCAAAATCATACACAGGCAGGACCAAACAACTCCATGCGCCTGTGGTTGTCCCGGCGGGCAAATGGGTCAGCCATTAGCCAATCAAAACAGGTGATTCTTAACGGGGGTTCCCCTCTCGTTCAAAAATGGCGCACAGTTCGAACCGTCGCCTGCAGAGCTGAGCTATCAAAGCGCCCGAATACAAAATAGCTATTCAACCGTTTTGTGCTCGTGGCGACACTGGTATGTATAGTCATATCATTATTACGTGAGATTTTGACACGCTCGAGTGCGAGGCTGTTTGGCGCCTTGAAGCGTGTATGTGTAGTGACGCACGCCTGGTGCACAAGTAATGTGATCCATACTTAAATTGCAAAGGGAAAACGGAGACTGCGACTTAACGCTGCCAAAATAAAGGTATGTGTCGTGTGAAGAATACATCAGCTTTACTTTCGTCGCGTCTAACTGCTTTAACGAAGAAAGCAACAAAAAACAAAAAAAAACCCAAACCAAACCCCAACAACAACAACAAAAAAAGAACACAGAGAAAAAAGTTCTAAAGAAGAAAAAAATTGTTTAAAAAAACAACAACCCCAAAACAAAAGACGAACAAACAAAAACCATGCACACAAGACAGAGAAATGACCCCCCCCCCCCCCTTCCTCCCCGTTTTAGACTTTTTTGTTTGTTTGTTTGTTTTTTTGTTTGTTTTGGCCCTGTACGTGAAAATCATGCAAGAATAACGGTTCCTTGACGATTCTTTCAGCAGCAAACACCAGTGTAATCAAAGTGCAACTAAGCCACTAAGCTGACAACTTGGACTAAGCCAAATTTAAATGTTGCAGACATGAATGAATAATGTGAGGGTTTTTTGTTGTTGTTGTTGTTGTTTTTTCTAGGCCACCGGTGCACAACCCCAAACTTGGAGGGAATTCAGTTAAAAAATAATAAAAGATGAACAGAACATTGCCCCCCTCCGAAACGAATGTGTTGTTTGGGTATCAGCTGGATAAGATTTGGAACAGAGATGTGCAAATTATATATCACTCAATACTCATCGCCAACATCGCTGTAAGCAAGTTATAAGTATGGCAATGCTTCAGATATTTGTCTTTGAATGTGAGGTAAAACTCAGAAGAATTGCTAGGGGATTACTACTATGGAATAGTTCACACTTACTTGAACAAGGTTGAGCCAGATATTTTGGATAAAGCGCCTATATTAATGCGATTATTAACAAATTAAAAATAGCTGCATGTAACAGGCACGCACGCACGCACGCACGCACAAACACACACACACACACACACCCATCGAAGATTACAAACGCCCGGGACACAGACTTTCATAGAAAAAAGTGTCTGTCCTTATTAATGGTTCCCCCCCCCCCCCCCCAACGGAGTAGCCTAATTATTTCCATTGAGTAACGTGAAACTTGAACTTTGTACAGGCTGGTGAATGATCCCTGTACACCTGAAGGGGGATAAAAGACGATATCTGACATTCACACTTGTGTTCTTTCTCCTCCCTGCAAGTGAAGTGTTTCCATTCTCAACACAATTACCCAGCTGCACGCACAGTCATGCTGCGTCGCTTACCCTTCACACCACACCTCTTACATGGGTGACGCCTTTTCATGAGTGAAAGTATGAACGTATTAATATGCTGCATAAACACCTTGCAACGCACGTTTTGCAAACGCACTTGCCACGGCTTGACATGGTCCGCGATCCAAAAAGGAAGAAAATTGTGTAGCATTCACTGGCAAAGTGGAAAAGCCACGAGCTTGCTTCTGCAAAGCCGGCGTGTTGCGCTAAGGGCAAGCTCCCCCGGATTTAGAAAAAAAAAAGAAAACGAAAAAAAGGCCCCTAAAATTTGTGCTCCATTTGAAGTGCTTCAGAGGAGGAAATGCTTTTTTTTTTTAGGAAAACATTTAGGATTAGACTACGATATGTGCAATTTGGTGCTTTTTGGCATGATCTTAAGTGCTTCAGGAGGAAAAAAACACCTTTTGGAGGGTGGAAATTTTGTAGCCCAAGGTGGAAATCTGCCAAAAGTTCTGGGAAGATTCATCATACCATCCAGAGCAACATCATACCATCATCCTCTTCCTCGTGTATAATAGAAATTGCCTCAACTTCCCAGCCCTACGAGGTGGCCGAATGGTAGAGCGTTGGACTTTCAATGCTGGGGGCGTGAGTTCGAATCCCGGCTGGGGCCAAATATTTGTGCTGGCCTTTTTCTCGTTGTCCCGTCTTTGATATCACCCACACGTGGTGAAAAAGGACGTTAAACTCCGAAACACCCACCCATCGCCACCCTCCGTAGATTCCACCCATGACCTGGGAAAACCTGGCGAAGAGTTGGGGCAGCAGGAAAGAAAAACCAAACAAACAACAAAACAACAACAACAAAAACGAAACCCTTTTGTCTGGGCATGGTAAGCACGGCCTAAAGTCACCAAAAAAAAAACAAAAAAAAACAGCATTGCCGTTCACATAGTCCATGAAGGTGTCTGTGCTGGGTTTCGCTGACCACTGTGTGGTCATTACAAGTTATTTTATACATGTGCCAAGGTGTTTGTGTTAGGAGGCTAGCGTGGGTTTTCGGTGTCCAATCTAACGACTGCTGCGATCTTATTACGTTCTAACATGCCGCATTGCAAGTTGATACTTAGTAAGCTTACATCTGAAAAGCTTTACAATAATTAAAAAAAATAATAATAGAGATAAAAATGTAAGTGGTTCAGAGTTGTTTGTCCTCCGTGTGCGTGCGTGTGTGTGTGTGTGTGTGTGTGTGTGTGTGTGTGTGTGTGTGTGTGTGTGTGTGTGATCATTACCATAGTGCTGACAAACTCAATGGTGAGCCTCTTCTCGCTGACGAAGACGTCTATGCCTAAGCAATGGTTTGTCTCGTCCTTCTACCTTACACCAAGTGGGTTGGCATTTGCTCCTGTCTCTGTGGTTTACGTCAATAGTTTCAAATGCGATTAAGAGAAAGAATAGTAATAATAAAGTCTTAAAGTTTTGCATTATAAAAAGTTTATTTTTTCTTTGCCGAACTATGATCAGAAACTCGGGCATAATGGTAACGAGTAAATCTGCACACACGCACACACACACACACACAAACACGCACGCACGCACGCACACACACACACACAAGCATGACTCAGCAGGAGTACAAGCCACAAAAACAAAACAAAAGATCCCTGCCATACCCCAACAAACAACAACGAAAACAGCAACCCAGAGTCATAAGTAATTCAACACTCGTATCAGGCCATGACGACCTTGTAGCTGAGACCACGCCTTACACCTGTGTTCAATGGTTCATTGTCAGCCTCTTCATTCGTAAGTACCCGCACACACGCAACATTTTTGGCGTGTGTGCATATCTCGATCTAGGATGCGTTTGGCGACCTATGAAAGCGTCACGATTATTATTTAATAATGACGCTTATCTCACGGGGAGTAGTCAAACTAAAAGGGAAGCGGGTGTTTCCAATGCTATTCCGCTTTAGGGTGGGGTGGGTGTTTGGGAGTTTAACGTCCTTTTTCGCCACATAAGGGTGATATGAAAGACGGGGCAACGAGAAAAAAGGCCAGCACAAATATTTGGCCCCAGCCGGTGGGATTCGCTATTCCGCTTTAAAAGTTTCTACAAACAAACAAAAGAAGCACCACCACCACCATCACTGATGATATTGTCATTACGACCCCCCCCCCCCTCCCTTTTTTCAAGATAAACTCACCCCTGGTAGTGCACGCCGAAGCCGGGACACAAATACACAGAGCCTCAAAATAAAATGTCTATTATTATTATTATATTTCCTATTAGCCTCAGGCTGCACCATAGTCACCCCTATAAATGATTGAAGCTAGAAACAATTACTACCATGAAGAGACCATTCAAAGGCACGCACCTGACAGGGGTTTAAAAAAAATTTGAATTCTCTTTCCGCTCAGGCGTTGCTGATTGGTGTAATGCATGTCTACTATCTCTTTTGGCCTCACTAGTGCTTGGCCTCGGCGCAAAAAGTCCCAGCTTCACTGGCAGCTTGCCTCTTTTCGCGACCGCCTGGCATCCACCTTGCCCTACATAACACAAAACTCACGCTTTTTCATGACAACAAAAATCACTAGACTAGCACACTCGCCAAACAGGGTGGGTGGGTGGGTGTATGGGGGTTTAACGTCCTTTTCCACCACACTGATATCAAAGGCGGGGCAACGATGAAAAAGCCAGCACAAATATTTGGCCCCAGCTGGGATACGAACTCACGACCCGAGCATTAGAAGTCCAACGCTCTACCATTCGGCCACCCCGCCAAACGACATCGAATAATCTTAAACACACACACACACACACAGAGGCCAGGGGGAGTCGGTGGCTCAACGGTTTGAGCGTTGGACTCGAGATCGAAAGGTCCCGGGTTCGAATCCCGACAGGGTCAAAATTAGTACAGGCCTTTTCACGTTGCCCCGCTTCCACTGACTGTGAACTGGATCTGTTTGTGTAACTTGTCCATTACAGTCAAGGATACATAAAATGTGGTCGACCTGGCAGTCTGACTGGATTGAAAAAGTGTTCAGCTGGACTGTACAGTTAGGGTAGCTATCCCCATCCCCCATAACCAGCCCCCTAGGGCCGTCTGCAATCACCTCGTTGTGGCGTGGACGATAAACCCCAGCTAACCAACCAACCAACCAACACAGAGGGAGACATTTGGGCATGAAGTGACGTGAGGGAATCAAATCAATTCTGACACTGACTTAAAACTGTGCTCGGTACCCCAGTTTTATTTCTTACCCACTGCTTTGCACGTTGAAAAGTGTTTTTCTCCAGTTTGTTCACCCCCCTATCCTTGACCTAGAAACCGTGGGCAAGCTGAAAAATGGAGGGGTTTCCCCATGAAACTTGATTCAGTAATACGCAGCGTGCCGGCTATCGTGATGATGATCGCCCGTATTCTCGGAGCGGTTGAGCCGGCTTTCAACACCGCTGAACTGATGAGTGTTTTGACTGTAAGTGTGAGCACACGCACACATACACACACTGACGCACACACACACGCGTACACACACACACACACACTGACGCACACGCGTACACACACACACACACACATACACTGAGGCACACGCGTACACACACACACTGACGCACACGCGTACACACACACACTGACGCACACGCGTACACACACACACACACTGACGCACACGCGTACACACACACACACACGCGTACAATAATAATATTAATCGCATTAATATAGGCGCTTTATCCCAAATATTTTGGCTCAAAGCGCCGCGAGCTAAACCCAACACGCACGCTCACGTGAATCACACGCATTCTCTCACACACAGGACATAAACGTATTACAATCACGTGGTGCGAAGGGTCAGCTCCGCTATTTAAATTTCGGAATTTAGATATGCATTTATTTTTCAAACTTGGTGGGCTGAACATTTCCAAAGCAGAGGGGGAGGAAGCCGGAGTACCCGGAGAGAACCCCCGACGATCGGCCCGAATGAACGGTGCCACATACGAGAAGGAAAAATTCTTTGCCCCGAGTGGGGCTCGAATCCCTGACCTCTCGCATTGGTGACAAGTCTCTTAACCACTAGACCACCGACCGCCCCCAGACCACCGACACACACACACACTGACAAGCATGCACACACACGCAAGCACACACACACCGGCACACACACACACACAATCATGCACACACATACACTGATACACACACACGCACACACTCGCTAACACATGCACACACACTCGCCGCGAGCGCTCACAAACACAAACACCGTAAATTTCATTGGCAAGGCCGTTGACCAGCTGTAGGACATTCGCACATTGCATACCACAGAATTGACTATAAGCTTGCGCACTGTCACCGATTTGTGCTGTACACCAAAAAGCGCGTGCTTGTCTGCGGTGGACGCTCGACTGTGACGGAAAGTTGGCGAACCAGAGCGTACAGAACGAAGTTGATATACAGGCGCAAGAACACAAATTCCCCATCGATGAGTGCATCCTTGCCGTTGGAGATGGGGCTTGCGTGTCTCTATGACCCCGAGAGCTATGCTGGCGGGAGATTCGTCTCCTGGTAGGGCCACCCATGCTGGACAGGTCGAAGGGTAGAGGCCAGACGAAGCGCACTCACTGGTCCTCCAGGTTGGGGGTTTGAGTAGGGCTAACAACCCAACTCTTTAAAAAAAAAAAACTGTTACAGAAACTACAACCACAGATCTACAACGCAACTTGGTCCAGGAAGAGTCCTCTCTAGTAGAGCCCATGACGCGAGCTGGTGAAAGCCCTCGGGAAGCCAGTGCGCCGACTACTCTTCTGACGGCCAAGACCAAAGCCAGGATAGGGACCTGGAACATCCGAACCCTATACGAAACAGGAAAGACAGCACAAGTGAGTCAAGAAATGCATAGATACGATCTGAAGCTGCTCGGCCTATGTGAGACAAGATGGACAGGAACAGGACGCACACGACTCACCTCCGGAGACACCATCCTCTACTCCGGACACGAAGACGGCCAGCCACACATGCATGGAGTAGCGTTGCTGATGACACCTGAAGCAACACAAGCACTATTGTCCTGGGAACCAGTGTCACCAAGGATCCTGAGCGCCAGATTCAATTCCAAGGGCAGGAAAGTCACCATCCTCCAGTGCTACGCCCCCACCAACGTGGCGGACGAGGAAGAAAAGGAGAACTTCTACGAGCAGCTCCAAGCCATCCTGGACAAAGCACCGAGAAGAGACCTGAAGATCCTCATGGGAGACCTCAACGCCAAAGTGGGCACCGACAACACAGACAGAGAACTCATCATGGGCAAACATGGAACAGGGACACAGAACGAGAACGGAGAGCTCTTCACAGAATTCTGCACCACCAACGACCTGGTCATCGGAGGCACCATCTTCCCGCACAAGACCATCCACAAAACCACCTGGACATCACCGGACGGAAGAACTGTAAACCAGATCGACCACATCACCATCGGCAGAAAGTGGCGAAGAAGCTTGCTGGACGTCCGAGCAAAGCGGGGAGCTGATGCAGCCTCAGACCATCACCTCGTCATTGCAGCGATCAAGATCAAGCTGAAGGCCTACAGAGACCAGGCGGACAGACCATCTCACAAGTACAACGTGCACAGTCTGAAGGAGAGCGTCAAGACCAACGCCTTCAGGTGTGAGCTGAGGAACAGATTCAGAGCTCTTGACACACTACCTGAAGAGACAATCGAGGAGCACTGGCATGACCTGCGAGAAACCTGGACAGCAACATGCAAGAAAGTGCTGGGAAAGAAGACGAGACAACACAAAGAGTGGCTTACATCTGACACCTGGGACCTCATCACAGAGAGGAAACGCCTGAAAGACCTGATCAACCACACTGACGACCAAGACGACAAGCGCAACCTGCAGGCTCAATACTGGGACGTCAACCGGCAGGTCAAGAGGAGCGCAAGGAACGACAAGAGGAACTTCATCAACGACCTCACAGAAGAAGCAGAAACAGCAGCAGGACAACGGAACATGAAACGGCTCTACGAAATAACAAGGACACTCTCTGGGAAAAATAACAACCCCACCAGACCAGTCAAAGACAAGAACGGACAAATCATCACCAAAGAGGAAGACCAAAGGACAAGGTGGGCTGAACACTTCAAGGAAACGCTCAACAGGCCTCCACCACCAGTCCCACCAGACATACCACCGGCAGCCCAGCTACTCGACATCAGCACCAACCCCCCTACCAAGACCGAGATCATCAAAGCCATCAAGTCCCTCAAGTCTGGCAAAGCAGCAGGCCCCGACGGCATACCACCAGAAGCCCTCAAGGCCGACATCCAGACCTCCACCGACATGCTGCACCCGCTCCTGAGGAAGATCTGGGAGAACGAGAGCGTGCCACAAGACTGGAAGAAGGGACACCTGGTAAAGCTGCCAAAGAAAGGGGACCTCTCATCCTGTAGCAACTGGCGAGGCATCATGCTCCTGTCCATACCAGGGAAGGTTCTCACCAGGATCATCCTGGAGAGGCTGAAGACCGCGCTGGACAAGACACTCCGGGAGGAACAGGCAGGATTCCGCAACGACCGATCCTGCACTGATCACATAGCCACGATGAGGATCATCATCGAGCAGTCCCTGGAGTGGCAGACCCCTCTGTACAGCACCTTCGTTGACTTCCAGAAGGCGTTCGACAGTGTTGACAGGGAGGTCATCTGGAAGCTGATGTCTCACTACGGTTTTCCACCAAAGTTTGTCAACGTCATCCGACAGCTGTACGAAGATGCCACCTGCCAGGTAATCCACGACGGGAAACTGACAGAGCCATTCACAGTACGGACCGGTGTTCGTCAAGGCTGCATCCTCTCACCCACAATCTTCCTGATGGTGGTCGACTGGGTCATGAGGCAAGCCACCGACGGCAAGAGGACAGGGATCCAGTGGACCTTCAGCAAACAGCTCGAGGACCTGGATTTCGCGGATGACATCGCCCTCCTCTCGCACAAACAACAAGATGCGCAGGAGAAGCTGAACAGAGTCGCCGAAGAAGCTGAGAAGACCGGCCTCAAGATCAACATCAGCAAGACCGAAGTCATGAGAGTCAACCACAAACAGCACAACCCCATCCAGCTGCACCAGGAAGACATCAAAGAGGTGGACAAGTTCATCTACCTCGGCAGCGTTGTCAGCAAGGATGGAGGAACGGACGAGGACATCAAGAGCCGCACCAACAAAGCCAGACATGCCTTTCGCACTCTACGCCCCATCTGGAGATCCACAGCCCTATCCCTGCGAAACAAGATCCGGATCTTCAACTCAAATGTGAAGTCGGTCCTACTCTATGGCTCGGAGACATGGCGCACCACCAAGACAAGCTCCCACAAGCTGCAAACCTTCATCAACAGATGCCTCCGCAACATTCTCAACATCAGATACCCACTGGTGATCACCAACCAAGACCTCTGGGAGGGAACAAGACAGGTCCCCATCGAGCAGGAGATCAAGAAAAGGAAATGGGGATGGATCGGACACACTCTGCGAAAATCAACATCAAATGTCACCAGGCAGTCCCTTGACTGGAACCCCCAGGGAAAGCGCAAAGTGGGCCGACCGAAGCAGACCTGGCGGAGGAGTACGGACGCTGAAGCCAAGGCCGCCGGAACGACGTGGGCCGAACTAAAGAGGGCATCCCAGCACCGAGTGCGCTGGCGGAGTGTGGTTGCAGCCCTATGTTCCCCAGGGAATAAAGAGGATTAAACTAAACTAAACTAAGAACACAAATTGAGCGTGGAGTCAAGTTTGGTGTTTCCTTGAAGGACCCTGCTTTGTAAGTGTGCCAGTTTGTAGTGATTTTTGTTGTCACGAAAGAGCGTGATTTTCGTGATTTTTCGTATTTGGTAGGGCAAGAAGCATGCCAGGGGGTTGCAAGAGGAGGCAAACTGCCAGTGAAGCTGGAACGCGAGTGGATTTGTGTGAAGTGCCTTTCTGGCCTAAACAGAAAGTACACTAGCATGACTCCAGCGAGGCCGCCTGTGCGAAACGATCAGTGTTCAAATCCTGTAAAACTCCTGTCAGGTGCGTGCCCTTGAATAGTCTGTGCATGTTTCTTTTCTCCCCCCCCCCCCCTAGATTGAAGCATTTTTAGGGGTGACTTTGATGCCTGAGACGAGAAGGGAATATCTAGGCATTTTGACGCCTCGTGCGTTTGTATTCTTTGACCTGCTGGGAGCCATAAAAACATTACAAAAACCCACTGGTCAGTAAAAACAAACAAGACAAAAAAAGACTACCACCACCACCAACACTGATGTCACTACGCCCCCCCCCCCCCCTTTCTTCAGGATAAACTCACCCCCGGTGTTGCACATCACATTAGAATCGCATCACACACACACATTACGCAGATGAGGTACCGACAAGTGAAAGCCCCCGCTAGCCAACATGTGTATGCACTTCCATGAAAACTCTGAATTATGCGCTGTGCACGAGAGCAAGCCAAACAAAGTGACGGTCAGCGTTCTCTCGTTTAGTCTCAGTCCCATTTTTATCTCCGGATACGCGTCGCACTATATAGGTAGGTGGGTGGGTGGGTGTTTGGGAGTTTAACGACCTTTTTCCACCACGTAAGGGTGATATCAAAGACGGGACAACGAGGAAAAGGCCAGCACAAATATTTGGCCTCAGCCGGGATTCGAACTCACGACCCGAGCATTAGAAGCCCAACGCTCTACCATTCGGCTATCGGCCTGGCTCTCCGTGTCGCACCATTAACAAAACCGAAAACAATAAAAGAAGGCGAATAAACACCACCACCACCACCACACACACACACACACGAAAAACCAACAATAAAAAAACCAAACACCAAGACATCCCCCCACCCCAGCCCTGCACTCTGAACTATAAAATATACGATGTAGAAGTAGGGGAAGTCGCACCATGCATACGTTAAGGTACGTGCAGAATTTCTGTCGTTCCCACCAATGAAGCTAAATATCACTGTTTCAGGGCTTACTATGATTCAAACGGAGGGAAGGTGTGTAGTATTTAGCGACGACGTTGCAAAGCCACCAGCACACGTCTGCCCCAAAAAAACTGTTATGCTAGGCGTGTCCAGGGGTTTGCCCCCCCCCCCCCCCCCCCAAAAAAAAAAAAAAAAAATATATATATATAAAATAAATAAAAAAAAAAACATTTTTAAAAAAGAAGAAGAAAGACCGACTAAAATTTGTGCATTTTGACATGATTTTACGTGCACAATTTTTTATTTTTTTTTTGGGGGGGGGAGGGGGTATTTGTAGCCAAAGGTGGAAGATTTTGAGCCCTGTTGGTTTTCTCCACTTTTAACTCTTACCATTCACTCACCGGCGGATTTGTGGCGGTAAAAGTTACATGTATCTATCGTATCCATCAGTCAGGTTGCGGGCGGTTGGGAAATTACGTTTTTCAAATCCGGGGGTGGGGGGGGGTGGGAGAGGGGAGGTGGAGTGGGGTCGCCCGTCTGTGAAACCCCACATCCGCGTTTGGTTATTTCAAAACAAATTTCGCGCTCAGATGGAGCGAGTTCACAACTTAGTCAATTGTTCTGAGCCGCACCCCCCCCCCCCAAAAAAAAAAAAGGTGACCTTTGCAGAGGCCCGTGTTTGTGAAACCCGACATCCGCGTTTCAGTGGTTACTGATTTCAAAACAAATTTCGCGCTCAGATGGAGTGAGCTCACAACTGAGTCAATTTCTGAGCGGCATCCCATACAATTAAGTATAGGTGACCTTTGCACTGAGAGGCCCGTGTTTGTAATTACTAGTCTTCCGTGTGGACGGAGGTTACGGAAGGCCTTGTGTTCAGTTCATTAATAAAGGTTTTACAAACCGGCAGTTGCATTTTCTGATGACACTGGTCCTGTAAGTTCAGTCAGTAGAAATTAAGATGGATGAGAAGGGGGGGGGGCACACACACACACACACACACCAAACTTCTCCTCTTGAAGCCCCCCTCCCCCCCCCCCACTCTCCCTCATCCCGTCTTTGGTCCGTTGCGGGGGGAAATACTAACAGTTTAACTGAAGAAAATCTGTCCACGTCAGCCGGTGTCACTCCTCAAGTATTTGGATTTTAATTTTTGTGACGCTCCACATTTTTTTTCAGTAATACACTCAGTTTAAAGATTCAGTCAAGTGAATCACTCAAGTCAGTTCAGGCGGGGGGCGGGGAGGGGTCCTTCCGAAGACTGAGCAGGAAAAACAAGCAAACACCACCAAACTTCGGAGTTCATCCGGGGCACCAAGTCAGTGTGTGTGTGCAGTGCTTGCCACGCGTGGGCGTACCACAAAGGCGGAGCCAAAAACAGAGGGCGTGAGCAAACTTTTGGCGGGAAACCAAGGTTTGTCACCGACGGCCGAGGGGGAAGGGGGGGGGGAAGGCCACTGACGAGACCCTAGGGTGGGGAATCCCGCCCCATGTTCGTGGCTGCTTGTAGGAGTGTTCTGGTATGTTGCCACAAAGGCTCCACACACAAAAAGCGCAATGTCACAGATATACCGCCAACACAACGGGTCTCCGAAGTTGCTTGACTTGAAAATTGTGACTGAGTGCAGCTGCACGGTTCAAGGCCGCCGGCAAGGTTTAGGTCATGTCCTTCGTTTCCAGCATGTAGCGAGAACTGATGCGCGCTAACTTCAATTGTCAGTTGTGCTCATGGGCGGTCACTGACTGATATCCTTTTCACACACTGTCGGTCGCCGGGGGTTCTTTAAGCGTCGTTTCCTGTTTTGATGTTGAGTTCGCAGACACAAGTATAGTTGTACCAATTTGACCAAGTTCAACGAGTCCCACGCTTCTACCGGCTGAAACTTTTGACGTCAGTGCTGTTCATGATGTCTGTTTCTATCTGGCCAGATCAGCAACAAAAGCATGATTTTGTCAGTCCGGCTTCCGTGACCATTTTGAAATCGGAAAACTGGCACGCGCACCAGTCACAGTGCACGTGAAGACTCATTGCAGCCATCTCCAGTTAGAGAAAAATGTCGTTGGGTGGACTGTATACTGTATTGGTCAGACTCTGATATGATCCTCAGTCCCGTAGGACATTTTTCAGTAGGCGATATCTTACTGACATAAAAATTTGCCAAGGAAGGAGAAAACCAACCATAGTGACATGAATCTCGATCGAGCCTTCCCGCCCCCCTCTCCTGTCCTCCCCCCCCCCCCCAACACACACACACTCTCTTTCTCACACACACACACACACACACACACTGACAAATCAACAACACGCTTTATAGGGGAGAAATATTTTTAATTTATGAGCGTGGACCTAATGAAAAGTTGTGTCTATTTATCTTGGAGCCAACACAATTTGAGATTAAGGAATTTCCTCACTGTCACTGTTCAGACCTGGATGTTTACTTTTACTGAGTTCTGAGACT
>JACVVK020000026.1:1082500-1130000 GCA_018292915.2 Batillaria attramentaria | reverse complement strand
TGAACGGTGTCACATACGAGAAGGAAAAATTCTTTGCCCCGAGTGGGACTCGAACCCCTGACCGCTCGCATTGGTGACAGGTCTCTTTACCACTAGACCACCGACCGCCCCAGATGTACAAAAACCACATGCACTGACACCATCATTTGAACTAAAACAAAACAAAACAAAACAAAACTACTTACCAACTGTGCAGTTGTCCTTTTTGTACAGAGCCACAAAGGCTGATGTGTCGTTGACCCAAGAAATGTGTATGCTTCCTGAAAAAAAAAACAAAAAAACCAACATATTTTAATTTTACTGTCATATTAGTTTTTACAAACAAGCTGTACATCTAATGTTTACAGACAAGAGAACAAAATAATAATAAATAATACTTTCATCGCACACTTCTCACTTTCCCTAATAGATGATTTTACAGATAAAAAGGTGATATTAGGTGCAATAATACTTTTGTGACTTATGAAGCCACGCAATGAGCAGTATATGTATTTACAACGTGTGTTTAAATTATTTTTATGAGATCTGATTCTGTAAGATTTGCAAAATGTTTTGTGTTTTACACATGACGACACCATAGACTGACTTATTTTGGGGAACTGAAGTTTACTCAGTCTTGAATCTTCTGTATTCATGCACACACAGTCAAACAGCGCCACCTTGTGTACCTCTGGAGTAATGTCCCTTACACTGACTCACCAAATGGAGCGAAGAGATGGTTGATGTCTGATGACCTCCATTCCTTGGGGAAAGTGATGTGGAACACGTGATCTCTGTTGGGGTCCACTGAAATCAGACGCACAGCAACTAATACAATATAAAGGCAACGTGTCCATGTCCATTGCTATTAATGCATTTTAAATATTTGGTGAAGATGCCAATAAAGAAACAACAGCAAAAAAAGCAAACATAAAGGACAATGATGGAAGATTGTAAGCCCTGGCCATTCCTGACCCAGTTATTAACTGCGAGAATGTATGGAACAGTTACTTGCACAGTCGAAGAACAACCTTAATGGCCATGTGATCCTACACTCACGAACTCTACTTGCAAAAAAAATATACAGTAAAACAACAACAAAAACGTATAACCAGCAGGCCCTCATATCCATGGAATCTATAAAAGGCCAAATATCCTGACTGACTGTAAAGAATAGGTTATGTGTCCTAAATATCATCCACTGTGGCACAGAAACATAAGGACATTTGTCCGCCTTTGTAAGAAGTGATCGGACATTTTGAAAATGCATCGGGCTTTGAAAGTGTCCAACACGGATAAGAGGCCCTGCCCAGTAAAGTGTCCAATTTTCCCTACTGTTGGAGTACGCGCCAGTCTCAACTGGATTTTTCACTACTTGTACTTACAGTCGGAGCCCGTCAAGTTCATGTAGGGAATGTCAGCAATCCGCATCAAGAATAACCTGCGAACACAGGGAGAAAAAACGACAAAATGTATCTCAAAAGAACTAAACAGATGCAATAAGCATATCACCCATAGACTAATTAAAGCAAACACTCTATCAATTTTTTTTTTTTTGGGGGGTACTAATCTTGACTGCCATAAAAATATGGACGTGGGATTTTTTTTTTTTAGCATGCACACTTGATATTTGTGCCTGTGTGTGTGCACGAGGGCGGGACAGGCACTGTAAGCAAGTCTGAACGTGATTTTGACTCAGTTTGGAAAGGAAAAATCCATCCAAATTCCTGCCCACCACCGACCAGGTATTCCAACCAGGCGGCTCAGGATCTTAAGTCGGATGCCTTAACCACTGGACCAAACCCCCTTGTCAAATTGTATTGCTAATGTTAGTGCCTTACTTGTTGACAAACGGCTCGACAAGTTTAGAGGACGGCAGGACGACAGGTTGAACGGGGTCCTGGAAAGTACCTGTAGGCAAAGTTACATCATTAGTATACATGCTCGTTTTTCCCCCACACAACTTGCAATTTGGTACATTGCCTACATGGTCACATTGGTGCCTCTGTGTGCGTGCGTGTGTGTGTGTGTGTGTGTGTGTGTGTGTGTGTGTGTGTGTGTGTGTTTTAGCTGCTTTCTGTGAGTATTCTACATTTGTGTCTTGGTTTGTACCATTTGTTCTCATGTGGTAGCTCCATGCTGCCTGTGTGTTGTCGACTGTACCTGCTTCAACTACCTGCTTGCTGACACTTCAAATCTTCACTCATCCCACAAGCATTTATTAGAGAAGTTTCTGTAATACTAATTTTACTTGAAATCTTCAGATCATTGCAAGCCACTTCAAGCCACTGCAATCTGCAGCAGTCTCGGTCCCAGCATGGAAGGCCCACGCCTTATGTAAAAGTGGCTTGAAGTGGCACCTACTGGTGTGCAGTGGTTTGTTCTTTTTAACCAGTTTTATCATACAGCAGTCGGGGGGGGGGGGGGGGGGGGGGGGGTAGGGCTCGGGCTCGGACTCTTAAGAGATAACAATCCACATCACATGAATTTATCCTGACTGACTTTTGATAACCACATGGACTGTTTCTTTTGTCTAGAGATTAAGATTTAGTCTTATCACTATCCAAAAATAGTCCAATACCCAGGTAGTTTGCCATGGTGGCAAAGAGGCAGCCCGTGACGAACGCATCATAGCCAGCCTCGTGGTACATCTCTGTTGCGTTCTCATACCGCTTGAACTCTTCTGCCAGTTCTGCACACACAGTCAGGGTGAAATAAAGAACAGAGGACACAGTCAGGGTGAAATAAAGAACAGAGGACACAATTGTATGATGTAAGAGCAGCCTTAAGAATGTTCCTATTTCGCAAAGCCTTCCAGTAATTTCCTGCGTAACTTGTCCGTTTCACCAGTGTACGTCTGTCTACCTTTGTAAAAAAAATGTGCGTGAGAGTTGGCAAGTGATCGGTGCATTGAGTTTTATTCTTAAGAAATGCGCCCTACAAATACCATATATATTATTTATAATAGTATTGTATAGGCGCTTTTCCCAATTTCATGAATCGGCTCAAAGCGCCGCGAACTGAACCCAACACGCACGCTCACGTGAATCACACGCATCCTCTCACATACTGGACATAAACACATTACAATCACGTGGTGCGAAGGGTCAGCTCAGCTATTTAAATTTCGGAATTTAGAATTGCATTTATTTTTCAAATTTGGTGGGCTGAACATTTCCAAAGCAGAGGGGGAGGAAGCCGGAGTACCCGGAGAGAACCCCCGATGATCGGCCCGATTATTATGGATTACTGTGTGAATGTAACGGTTCTGTTACTGTCAAGCGCCCACAGCTCCACAAAGCAGCCAGTCTTGAGAACAGAGTACATGTACAGTGTACGCCTATCACTAACTGTCTCAGAAGAGACAAGAAGATGAACTTGATGCTGTACGTGTAAGAGAAAGGTGAGAGTACTGGTAATGTACATACCCACCTTGGCAGGAGTGAAAGGTTTCTTGTCAAGTGATTTTCTCAGCTCTTCTAAACTTGTGTTGCTGATGACCTCCTGAAACGCAGATAAATACACTTCACATTCATAACAGACATACATTTCACCAACCCATCCCCCCCGCCCTCCCCCAGCGCCCCCAACACACACAAAATGACCAAAAAAGTAATCATCAGGAAAAATGTTCCAAAGAAGGAAAAAGTTTCTAGCATTCAGTGGCCGCGTAGCAAAACCACAAGCACATGTCTGTAAAGCAGATGCGTTACACTAGGGATGTCCAAAAGCATGCTCCCCTGGAATTTTTTTGGAAAAATTGGGCTAAAATCTGTGCAGTCTGGTGCATTTTGGCACAATTTTACGTTCTTCAGAGGAGAAAACAAACACTTTTTTTGGGGGGGGGGGGGGGGGATGTTAAAAATTGGACTAAAATCTGTGCAATGTCGTGCGTTTTGGCAAGATTTCAAGTGCTTCAGAGGAGGAAACACATTTCTTGGGAGGAGGAAAAGTTTTAGCCAAAGGTAGAAATCCGCCAAAAGGTGGAAGATTTGAAGCCCAGAATCATCTACATCTTTTAACAATATTTCTGTAATTTAAAACAGAACTAAGGACTGGGTAAATAAATCAGCTCGTTCTCAGGTACATGCACGGCAAGATAAGTGCGGATGACGTGTGGACTTACTCTGAATGGATGTGTACTGGCCATGAGTTTTGTGTCCACTATTCTGAAACAGGCAGGAGGAGCAGCATAGTACAGATAAGTGATTCTACATACAGGCTGGGGAATTGCTGAGGGAAAAAAAAAACTGGAACCTAGGCTGGGGTGCGGAGGCAGCGCCCTGCTGGGGGAACTCAGGGGCAATACCCCACTTAAGAGAACAAACCTCAGCATTTTTAAAGGCATTTAGTAGTCTCTCCTGGCACTCAAACGTCATATACTGCCTTGATACTGACATGCTACTTGCTAGTCTTCAAAAATGAAGTTAGACTTCCATATGGCATTACATGCAGGGATCGATTTTCTCGTGCGCCGTGCGACTATGTCTCATATTTTGATAAAATGTCGTATAGAAATTTCACAAAATGCGTCATAATTATGTCGCACGAACATGACATCACAAGCCCACTTGACAACGCGAAGCAGAGATGCGCTGTCCGTGTCAGTCATAGAGTCTGTTACACTAATCTGATTTTAGTGACGAGGCTTACTTATCCCGCTCGCCGCGCGCACTGCCAGGAACTGTCGCTCGAAAGAGTTGCCAAAAATATTGGCGCGTTTTCTTAGTTCTGCGATCGAGAGGTTCTTTTCCGTTCAGAACCTGAACGTCACTGCACTTAGGAACAGGCTCTCGGCACAGACATGTGACAGAGTGATGCGGGTGAACTTGATTGTCTCATAGAAAACGAAAATGTCTCATAAAAATGACTGGTCAAGGAGACAATGTCTCATTGGCATTTTTGAGTAAATCCATCCCTGTACATGTATCATGATAGTACATGTATATGCATCCTTTTTCCTCCTTCCTTTTCTTTGGCTGAAACTTAGATTTTTGGACTGAAAGGACAGGAAATTTGGCTGAAAACTGCCAAATGACTGAAAATTCCCCAGCCTGTACATGGCAAACACAGTTTTTCATGCTCTGCGGACAGCGACATGACTTACAGAAAAAATTGATTGAAATTAAAATTAAAACGTACAGGCTGTACACACACTTTAATTTTTAAACAAAGCAAATAACATAAATGATGAGTTTCAAATAGTTAGTTCTACAGATGTGTCTGAATTATTTAAATCTTGTTTAAAGTCCTCAGTCTTCACTGACAAAGGAAACATGACTTCCTGACCTTGGCAAGCACTCCTTGACCATGGCCTTGAACTCTTCCAGATCCTGCAAACACAGTAATGACCTTCTTAACTGATTCTTCAATATCAGCATGGATTATCCATGTCAGAGCAATGCTAGACTAAAACCACACAATGACTCTCGCATTGGAAAACTATTTTGCTTAAACTGGTAAATTCCATCTCTGTTACGCCAACTTATGTTTTGGAACAGTTTTGCTCGTGTACGCTCAAAATACTCTATCTTGATGATTAGTACAGTTCTTAGTGCAATACGATGTTGTTTACATTTTGCACGGGCAGTCGAAGATTCAAATTCTACGACTGTTGCTACACTACTGGAGCGCTCAGTGTGATCACCCTGTCAACGAGTACGCTTCTGGTGGCTAAGTGCAGACATTACAGTCACTGTCACTGTCCAGCTGTCTAAGTGGTGTGATGATAGATACATTTTGCACGGGCAGTCGAAGATTCAAATTCTACGAATGTTGCTACACTACTGGAGCGCTCAGTGTGATCACCCTGTCAACGAGTACGCTTCTGGTGGCTAAGTGCAGACATTACAGTCACTGTCACTGTCCAGTTGTCTAAGTGGTGTGATGGTAGATACCAAGAAAACAGCTCAGAACGATGTGTGAGCATTAAAAAATGGTAGCATCGGCTCCTATAATTTGAAATACATCAGCGAATTGTTCCTCTGTGTACAGATCATACTGTGTAATGACGGCAGGTCTTTGAATTTCCCCAATTACAGTAACAGGACAAATAGACTACAGACCGGAGGAAGTGGACAGCAGAACTGATTGAGCATGTGCATGACATCCAGCAGCATGTTGTGACCAACCACCAGCTTGCCCTGCAATAACATGTGCCACAATGTCCGGTCATCTCCCAGCAGTCCACACAGCTCACATAAATTTACATACAATATGTGAAACAGATGGCAAAACACAGATGGGGGGAAGGGTGGGGTGGGTGTTCAATGACCTTTTCCAACACGTAAGGGTGGTATCAAAGACAGGGCAACGAGAAAAAGGCCAGCACAAATATTTGACCTCAGCTGGGACTCACGACCCGAGCATTGAAAGTCCAACGCTCTACCATTTGGCCACCCCAGCGCCTCACAGATGGGGGGAGGGGGGGGGGGGGGACAACCACAAACAATTAAGAATACAAAATAAACATGGTGAGATCTTTATGTGATTGTTATGTGTTGACGTAATGTGTGTGAGTGAATGCACAAGATTCATGTGTGTGTGTGTGTGTGTGTGTGTGTGTGTGTGTGTGTGTGTGTGCGTATGTGTTGGGGAGAGTTTGTGAAGCTCTGAGACAAGTAAGTGGGAAAAGTGCCTACATTAATACACACTATTATCATTATCGTAAGTCAGAATCAGATACAATAGTGCATGACTTACAGACTGTGAGATGAGCTTCATGACTTTGGCAAACCCTACAGCCTCCTCCAGCTCCATCTGAAACGAGAACAAGCAACACTTAAAATAAACCGCACCAGTACAAGTGCTCCATCTGAAACGAGAACAAGCAACACTTAAAATAAACCACACCAGTACAAGTGCTCCATCTGAAACGAGAACAAGCAACACTTAAAATAAACCGCACCAGTACAAGTGCTCCATCTGAAACGAGAACAAGCAACACTTAAAATAAACCGCACCAGTACAAGTGCTCCATCTGAAACGAGAACAAGCAACACTTAAAATAAACCGCACCAGTACAAGTGCTCCATCTGAAACGAGAACAAGCAACACTTAAAATAAACCGCACCAGTACAAGTGCTCCATCTGAAACGAGAACAAGCAACACTTAAAATAAACCGCACCAGTACAAGTGCTCCATCTGAAACGAGAACAAGCAACACTTAAAATAAACCGCACCAGTACAAGCGCTCCTCTATCTCTGAAGCCTGATCACCCTCTGCTCCCTGTATGATAAAACTGGTTAAAAAGAACAAGCCACTGCACACCAGTAGGAGCCACTTCAAGCCACTATTAGTTTATTACACAAGGTGTGGGCCTTCTCCACTAGGCCTGAGACTGCTGCTGATTGCACCATAGTGGCTTGAAGCAGCTTCTAGTGATCTGAAGATTTCAAGTAAAATTGCGATTTTTTTTATGTGCTTTTATGAAGTATACCCTTAGGCCTCGTGCACACTAGCGTCGGCGCTACATCGCACGCACGCACGCTTGTCGCGCTTTGCGTGCTGCACGCACGGTGGGGCTCTCACATGTGGAGTCAGAATCCCGCGCGTGCTGCTTTTAGGATGGTGAGTGCTGGCCCTTGTGCTCTCTTCTGATTGGCTGAAATCATGCTACACGCGCGCGTTGAGCGCGCCGAATAGAAGATTTCCTATCCCCGCGCGACAGAATTTTTCTAACGTGCTACGTCTGTCGCCCCACGCTTCAAGGGGTTGCACACGTAGACGCGCGACAAAATTTGCCGCACGCGTGGCGTGACAATGTCGCGTGACGCCAGTGTACAAGGGCCCTTACACAGGTACAGCTGGGAACAATAACCAACCAAATGTTGACAACAACAACAACAACAAGAAAGCTGATGGAATAAACAAGGCCACCACCATCTCCTTGAACAACAACGACTGAAATGACATGATTAGTGCTCACAATTTCTGCGTTCTGTTTGTCCTTTTCCTTCTTTTTCAGCTCCTCCTCGCTGGCTACCCGAGTGACGACGATGAAGCGTTCCTTCTTCTCACCGGTTCTGGTTTCCAAGTGTACTGACGAAAATCTGGAAGACAGAGAGAGAGAGAAAGCCTTGTTGTTACCTCCTTCACATCTACACTCCCTCCCAACAACTACGTTCATCTTCTGACACCTACATTTTCCAAACTCCCTCCTGCAGAACTGAACCATTCGGTCAGCGCTCCTTCCATTACCAGGCCCCTGTTACTTGGGATCAGCTCCCTCTTACAATCAGGAACAGTTCAAACAAGGAATCCTTAAGTCCTGACTGAAAACCCATCTCTTCACCCTCTCATAGCTGTGCCATGTTGACGTTCTGCTGGTGCGAGTGCGTGTATGCGCAGGGAACGGGTGTGTGTGTGTGTGTGTGTGTGTGTGTGTGTGTGAGAGAGAGTGTGTGGATATGTTTTATTAGTTTTTAATGTCTTGTCAGTTTTACCTGTCTTGTGTTTGTTTTAATTTTTTTTTTATATGAATAAATATGTATTTTATGTAAAGCGCCTAGAGCTTAGATAAGGTTAGACGCTATATAAATATTCTATTATTATTACTGTTAGTGTTTGACTTGGTTTACCACATTTCAGTAATATCCCTGCAACAGTTCCCGATTATGCACAGATGTGCATATTCGTACGCACAAAACTCTTAAATTGACGCACAGCATGTCACAGGGGACACATGTTTTCGCCTCACAGGATCAAAAAGTGATCTGAAACTAGCAGCATTGCATTTCTGTTGAGCCACTGTGCACAACAGACAGAATCTGATTGGCTTAAGCACTCTGGGACACCTGTCCTATCATAATGCTCTATTTGGTAAACGTGCGTGTTCCTCGCCTTGCCGATTTGCTATGGCTGACACGCTACAATTCACATACATCTCTCGTAAGCCAGAATGGAGGTACAGGACAGGACAGAACAGTCAAAACTTCAAAACAGCAAGATGTACACTCACTGGCTGCGGATTGTCTGGTAAATCAGTTTTCGTTGGAATCCATTGCACGGGTCCAGCTGCAGGACGTCATCACCACCAGATTTGTCAACAAATGTACCGATCTTCTCACTGAAACAAACAACGTCAAAGTTTCAATAAAAAGCAACAGAACATTACAGGCCAACTGTCCATCAGTTATCACGATCCATGATCCCAAAGGAGACTGTTGGAAAAATACTGTTTGTCTCCGCAAGACCAAAAACGTACGTCCCCTCTGATGTGCTGTTCTCAAATTTTGAGAATTTATGCGTAAAAATCCGCACACTTGTAAAAGTTGTAGGTAATCGGGAACACTGTTTGGTGGCAACTGAGTTTGTCACTCATGGGAGGTTTCACTGTGTACTAACTTGCACGCACCACACAGAGCTGATGAACGCCTTCTGTTCCTCTGGCACCTGCACTGGTCCTTTCCCTGGCCCCATGTCCGCTGTGTCGGGACTGACGAATGCTGGAGAGGAGAACTTGGCAAACTGCTGATGCTTGGTGTTGAGAGCTTCACGCATCACTTCCTCTTGTTGTGGCGTCAGGTAGGAGATGCCTACAGTGAGCAGAGAGAGAGAGAGAGAGAGAGAGAGAGAGAGAGAGAGATATAGAGATGATGATGAAACTTTATTTCTCAACGGTAAAAGTTACGTCAGTTTGCAAGGTTGCCGTTGCTAATACTACAAAAGATTAGAGAAATGCAAATAATAAGAATAAAAAGACAAAAAAAGAAAGAAACAACAAAAAAATTGAAGAAAAAAAATCTGAAACCAGAGAACAGTCATGCACATTCGCAGACACCCGCTCGCGCGCAGACACACCTACAAACACATCCGGTGCACACCTGAGAGACAGAGAGAGAGAGAGAGAGAGGGAATTAAAAAATAGAGAAAAACAGATCTGAGCCAGGGGGTGGGTGGGTGTTTGGGAGTGTAACGTCCTTTTCCACCACATAAGGGTGATATCAAAGACGGGGCAACGAGAAAAAAGGCCAGCACAAATATTTGGCCCCAGCCGGCGGGATTCGAACTCACGACCCGAGCATTGAGAGTCCAACGCTCTACCATTCGGCCACCCCGGCTCCCCCAGATCTGAGCGAACTGTGGTAAGAAAATGCTGAAGACAGACAGCAATCTGCATAAATAAACAGGGCATAAAATGGTCCATGATCAAAAAGGAGGAAAAATGTATAGCATTCAGTAATGAAGTGGCAAAGTCACGAGTGCGTGTCTGCTAGGGGTTCCCATGAGCATGCTCTCCGAGAATGTTTTTAAAAAATCAGACTAAAATCTGTGTAATTTGGCATGATTTTAAGTGCTTCAAAGGAGGGAACACTGTTTTGGAGAAAAATATTTAGAATTAGACCAAAATCTGTGCAATCCGGTAAGCTTTGGCATGATTACAAGTGCTTCAGAGGAGGACAGCCACATTTTGAAGGGAGTAAAATTAAAATTTTAGCCAGTGGTGGAAATCCCACAATCAAAAGGTGGAAGATTTTAAACCTTGACGATAAAACTTGGACAGAACAACTTACCTTCTCTGAACAGTTTGTTGAAATCAAACCCTTGCTGTACAAGAAAATCTATACTGGAGCTCTGAAACAAAAGGAGAAAATTGCTCACAATCAAGACGCCACACTATCATCATTATTGTTTTCAAATTTAACAAGCAGGCAAAGTATGCAATGATGGACCAGTACTGCTAAAGTGAGTGCATTCCAACTGATACAAATTAAACATTTTATTTTTAACATTATTCATTACCCACCTGACAAAGAAAGCGTCTGTCGGGAGCCTGGCGAGTGTAGGGGCGCGGGAAAATGTAGAAGTTGAAAGGTCTTGCTTCATAACTGAAAATATAGTGAGTAACTGCGTAATCTTTCACAAAATACTTCAAATTCAAGCCCCAGTTTATGGTGATTCTAGCCTGGTTTTAACTGGTTTCAGACAAAATTACTCCAGTGTTTTAAAACATAAATAAATCAAAAAGGATAATAAAAAGGGTCCAATACAAAAGTTCTGACACAATCAAAATGAAAAAAAGAAAAGAGAAAGAGAACAGGTCATAAACACACCAACACTTTGAAAGTAAGATTGCACGTAAGTTAATAACAGAAGACTTAGTATAAAGTAAGATTGCACGTAAGTTAATAACAGAAGACTTAGTATAAAGTAAGATTGCACGTAAGTTAATAACAGAAGACTTAGTATAAAGTAAGATTGCACGTAAGTTAATAACAGAAGACTTAGTATAAAGTAAGATTGCACGTAAGTTAATAACAGAAGACTTAGTATTGACAGGAATAAGACAAACTGATAAACCCTGAGAATGAAAGTAAAAATCCACAACAAAGTTGAGGCCAGTTTACAGCATACCTTTGTGTTTCCTCGTTAAACTTGAATGCACACAGACCAAACTGGACGATCAGATAGTCAAGCGATCCCTGAAAATAAAGTGGGAGAATTGAAAATCATACACAAGTCACAAGTCCTGGTAAGTCCTTCAACTGACGACACCAGTAAGAAGAGGCACGGTGCACGGTCCTTCAAAAATGCGGCGCCAAAATTGTGGAACTCTCTCCCTGAGACAGTGAAGGAGGCAGTCAGCATTACCGCATTCCGGAAGCACCTGAAGACTTATCTCTTCAGTGCCGCGCGCCAGTAATCATCTGCAGTTTTTTTTTTTTTTTTTTTTAACTATCTTTCTTTTCAAAACCTCTCCCTAAGCGCCGTGAGCACTCAGTTAGGGTGGAGCCGTGCGCTATATCAAGTCTCCATCATCATCATCATAATCATCTATTAGCAAGTTCAATACAATGTAAACAAATTTACATAATACAGTAATAATAATAAGCGCATCAATACAGGCGCTTTATCCAAAATATTTGGCTCAAAGCACAGCGAGCTAAACCCAACACGCACACTCACGTCAATCACACGCATTCTCTAACACACTGGACATGAACACATTACAATAACATGGTGCAAAGGACCAGCTCAGCAATTAAAGTTTCCAAAGTTTAGAATTGCGTTTATTTTTTTGTATTTTGTTGGCTGAACATTTCCAAAGCAGACGGGGAGGAAGCCGTAGTAACCAGACAGAACCCTCAGACGGTCGGCCCGAATGAACGGTGCCACATACGAGAAAGAAAAATTTTTCGCCCTGAGTGGAACTCGAACCTGACCTCTCGCATTGTTGACTAAGTCCTAACAACTAGACCACCGACCGCCTGGGAGTGGGAGAAATTACACAGCTACGAACTGAGGTTACCTTCAACAACCACCAAAACATTGCCTACGGACTAAGAGCCAGACTGATACTTGTGATATTAGGAAGTCAGCTACATAATACATGTATGTGTAAGTGACAAACTTACAGTAATTTAATGAAAGAATAAATTTCCAATACATAATACTTCCCCTACTGCTGAAGACAAAAGCACACACTTGACTCCTACTAGTCCTAGTCCTACCTACGTACATGGAGCTTAACGTCCTATGGCTTGTCAGCCCTTAAGGACAAGTTTTTCCTGGCATGTTCCTAGTCCTACCAAGATAAGCTTTTTCATTTATTATATGTTATACATTTATGGTGTTAAGATTAAAAACATATAGAAACAACAACAACAACCTCATAAACAACAACAACAAAATGACAGCAAAAATACTTTTGCCATACTTTGCACATTTTTGCGTATCGCTCAGATGGTGTGTCGAATGGACAGGTGTGTCCATGGTCAGGTGTGTCCAGTCCTGAAACAGAAAATTATTCACTTGACTCAACTGTCAACATACAATGGTGTGAATGTGTGTGATGCCCTCCAGTGTTCAGATGTAACATTACTCAAACAGGCAACAGGAGGCAAGCTGTGAATGTGTGTGATGCCCTCCAGTGTTCAGATGTAACATTACTCAAACAGGCAACAGGAGGCAAGCTGTGAATGTGTGTGATGCCCTACAGTGTTCAGATGTAACATTACTCAAACAGGCAACAGGAGGCAAGCTGCATGATGAAATCCGCAGTAAAATAAAAATGTCATCGGGACATCAACGCCATAACACAAAAAGTGATGTTCAAAGGCAAACAAACAGCAATTCAGTGTAGCAAAATTAGCCTTGTGAAAATTTCACTGAACTTTAGAAATCATTTTTATATATAATGTTTTTCCCTACCTGTAAATTCTGCATCAACCGCCAGAAACGTAGCCTGCTGTATGGCTTCAGCAATATCATCAAGTTTTTCAGCAAAATCTGAAATAAATTCAACACCTTCATGAACTTCACAATGATTCAGTTTCACTCAAGATATTAAACTGATTAATTTCTCCATCTTAGTCTTACCTGCTTCCACTTCCAGACACAAAACCTAACACATCAATTATTATGACGCATAGAATTTTAGAAGAATATCAAAGTAAGGCAGGGATGGATTTACTCAAATATGCCAATGAGACATTGTCTCCTTGACCAGTCATTTTTATGAGACATTTTCATTTTCTATGAGACAATCAAGTTCACCTGCATCACTCTGTCACATGTCTGTGCCGAGAGCCTGTTCCTAAGTGCAGTGACGTTCAGGTTCTGAACGGAAAAGGACCTCTCGATCGCAGAACTGAGAAAACTGATAACGCGCCAATATTTTTTGCAACTCTTTCGAGCGAGAGTTCCTGGCAGCGCGCGTGGTGAGCGGGATAAGTAAGCCTCATCACTAATAATTATATTAGATTAGTGTAACAGACTGTATGACTGACACGGACAGCACATCTCTGCTTCGCGTTGTCAAGTGCGCTTGTGATGTCATGTTCGTGCGACATAATTATGACGCATTTTGCGAAATTTCTATGCGACATTTTATCAAAATATGAGACATAGTCGCATGGCGCGCGAGAAAATCGATCCCTGGTAAGGTGTAAGTAACTGGTCTGAGATTCTTTTTTCAATCAGGCTGGGTGTAAGTGTTGCTCAGCCAGTACAGTTCGCACCCTTGGGCATCGCGGAAATTGTAGTTTGTACTGTACCAACGCAGCCATGTTCAGTTTACCTCGCATGCTTAGTTCAGTGCAGTAAAGTTTAGGGTTAGATTTTGGATTAGGGTTGGGGTTACCTTGTGGTAATGGTGCAATCTCTATGTTGGTTAGACGGTCACAGTGCATTTACACAAGATGGAAATGGCACAAGGAGGCAAACTATACCAACACAGTACAAGTGTTAAGGTTGGAGTTTGGGCTGTGTACTTCAGGTAGGCAATGTGGAAGAACTGTGGTTAGAACACAAGTCAACCAAGGCTTAAGTTTGATATAAACGTAGATCTATGATGAATAGATGATAGGTGAATCGGGTTTAGCAGGGCTCAAACTTTGTTGTTTGCAACTGTGGCGCGCTGCAGTGAAATCTTTGAGTTTGAGATTCAGATTTTCAGTTTATTTCACTTGACATTAAGAGCCCACTACTTGTCTGCGGTGCTGTGTAAAGTAAACATACAAATGCTTCATTTCACGTTTCTTTATCTGAGCACAGTTACAAACTGGATACTAGTTATGATCAGGAAGGAAATCAGAAACCATGCTGAAAGAAAGAAGGAAACTGAAACCAAAAGTACAATGATCCACACGTAATCCAAAGGAACTGTGCCTTGTGCTATCCAGATCTTTCAAATCATTCAGTCTCAACGAAGAAGTACTTATAATACGATAATCAAATACTACAAAAAATGAGAGAAAGTCGAAGAATATCAAAATAATCAGTTTATAGACTCACTGGTTTTGATGACCTCCATATTTGCCGCGTGGGACCGCTTCCACCATTACAAAACATTAATGCTTGCAACGCTTCGCGTCATACAGCAAAAATAGTATTGTTTGTCGTGAAGAATCACAGATTTGTTTATCTTATGCAAAAAAAGTGCTTTAGAAACTTTTAGTCAAATAAGAATTTGTAGTGTTGTTGATATAGGTGGCTCTGTGGGAGATAACTCTTCCGAAACAACACGCGTCCTCTTCCTCAAGTCAGCACACACTACCTTGCCGACAACCACCGCCCCAGGCAAGAGAAGGAAGGTACATGTATGTACGATGTCGTCTTGTGACTTAGCCATTTAGCACGGATCGTTGAATTCTCATTTCTGCAGAAAATGCAGCAACATTTAGAAGATCTTAGGGTGTTTCCTGGATAACAGATGTTCACATTTTGGGGGACTTTGAAACACACACACACACACACACAGAGATGACGATGATGCTTTAAAGTTTTGACAGAGAAGAACGTCAGTTTACAAACTTGCCGTTGCTACACACTGCTAAAACACATCTAGCAAAGAAAATTAAAACACTGAGATCAAATATTTACAGGTGACTCTCTCTCTCTAGCACTCATCCACATACGCATACATGTAAGCAAGATTCAGCGTGGAGTAATAAATACATGTACATGTCCATATATATATATAATACATTTACATTTGAAATTCAAAAAGAGCATGATGGCACATCAGAAACCTCGAACAGTGAGGGGGAGGGAGAGAGAGAGAGAGAGAGCACTGTCGCTCTCAAAACAGGCACTTCACTATCACTTGTGTTATTGTTTGACGTAATAGGTCGATCTCTAAGTCTTTCTCATTCTTCTTTACAGATGGCAGTCCATGTAGGTCAGTTATTGTACGTCCATTTGCAACTTCAAAATCAAACCAACCAGCACCTCCATTATGTATTTGTAAGGTCCAGAGATCTTATGTCAATGTGGTTTCACACACTTGCACATTTTCATATTTCTTTTACCAGCAGAGTGACAACAATTACTGATCACTGAGCCATCATGGATGGATATGACGAGGAGTTTACTTGTTCCGTCTGCCTGAATCTAATAGTAGATCCTACCACTCTCAACTGTGGCCATAATTTGTGCCGCTTGTGTCTTGCCCGGTGGTTCCTGACGTCCAAAAAGAAGGAATGCCCAACCTGTCGACAAGAGTGGGAGGGACACCCCAAGATTAACAAGTCTCTCAGGTATATAATCATATCGTTTATATGTAACATGCATGAATGTGCATACATCTTACAGCTGAACCAGTATACTATCAGCTGGACGCCCAAGAGATTTGGTCAAACTGGCCACGTTAGGTGTCCACGTTGCGCAGGATGCAGTGTCAACGCAGAAATTTGCATAACCTTTGACATTGTACACATGATCAGGCATGCAGGTCTACCAGTACCAGGCATGTTCCTGCTTACAGCACAGACTTGCAGCGTTTTTTGCCAGTCATTTGTACTGACTGTTGTAGAGATCGTGAAAAGCCACTGCATTTTGATGGAAATTTCTAGACCATCCCAGAACATGCTGGTGGAGTAACAGTAGATTATGTCACCTTGGAAAGATTCCGTACTTGCCAGTAAGTTGAGGAATGTTCTAGATCTGACCTGTTTAGTAGATAAAGCAGCCCTGCACAGCGTTCTGGGTTCTTCTTCTTTCATGAATTTGTTCTCCACACATCTTCTGTTAATAAAGTATTGGAGTTGTATCCTGTTGTATCCCGTGTATTCTCTGCAAGTGCACCAAGAGAGCGACAAAGCAGGAGTAAAATACAACACTGACAGAAAGCAAAAATGGAAGTGCTAGAAATGTCCTCATGTCCGTGATCTAAAAAAACATATTCATGTCAATCGTATGTCCAGTTACTTTAGTCAAAGACTTTTGCAGCCAGACAGCTGTATGTGTGATGGCCACATCTTTGTACTGCAACTTTCCCACAAACTCTATGGGCCAGCAATGAAAACACACACACAGAGGCATGCACACATACACACACTCTTGCTTCTCATGTGTTAAGTGGGCTAATGCTGCCAGTTTTATGTTCACAGCTTATTTTGAGCTGTTTTCGCAGTATCTATCATCACACCACTTAGACACCTGGACAGTGACAACGGCACTGAGCCAACAGAAGCGTACTCGCTGACCCAGCGATCACACTGAGCGCTCCAGTAGCGTAACAACAGTTGTAGAATCTGAACGTTCGACCGCTCGCACAAAGTGTAAACAACTCAATTTGTATCGCTGTAAGAGCTTTACTAATCCTCAAGATAGAGTATTTTGAGCGTACAGGCGCACGCCTGAGCAAAACTGCTCCAAACATAAGTTGGCCTTGCAAAGATGGAAGTAGCTCGCTTGTAAAACCAACAATAAAAACTAGTACTGTAACTGTAACTAGAACTGTAACTGTAACTATGTTTTTGTTTTACACAGGAATATAATCGCCAGGATGCACCCAGAACAGCTGGGTGAGAGGGAGCAGGATGTTGCCAGCCTTGAGGACAGCCAAACGCTGGTAGAAAATTTTGAGAAAGCTCTTACCAAGGCGAAGGAGCAGAAGAAAGGGGATTATGGATCCTTCTTTTCTGGCATGATTATCGCCCTGGGCATTGTTGTGGTATGCTAATGTTTGCATTTGTTTTTTTCTCCTTTTTTTTGGTGCTACTAGTTTTTTTGGGTTTTTTTTTTTTTTGGGGGGGGGGGGGGGGGGTCTTGTTTTGCTGCAAGCCAGTTTGTATACATCTTCAATAAGAATCACACAGTATTGTGCACAGTCCAACACAACAGACAAGAACTGTTTGGCAAACTCTTTAAGAAAAACTCAAATATTTTTAGATCGGTAAAACGCTGTATTGAATATATATGCTGTCCTGTAGGGTGTTGGTTTGTCATAGCATCGTGATTGAATGCTGATTCCAGTTTACCACCTCAACAGGCTGGAACTCGCAGCCTCCTAGCATGAGGCAGCAACCTACTCTGTCCTAATTATTTCAAATCAGAGCTTAGAGTTCGAACTGATCAGTTTCAACTTGCCTTCTGCTGATAAATGTGACTTTGGTGCCTGCAGTTTGAGGGTGTGTTCCATGTGTGTGTGTGAGTGATATGTGAATTGATATATATTTTCAAGAATTGCGCAGTACAATGTATAAAAACAGTTCAAACAAGGAAACCTTCAAGTCCCGACTGAAAACCCATCTCTTTACCCTCTCATAGCCGTGCCATGCTGACGTTCTGTTGGTGTGAGTGCGTGTGTGCACAGGGAACGGGTGTTTGTGTGTGTGGATATGAGTTTTTATGAGTTTTTATTAGTTTTTACCTGTTTTGTCAGTTTTACCTGTCTTGTGTCTTTTTTATCTGTCTTTTGTGTTTTTATGTCTTAATATGAATAAATAAATTATATATATATGTATTTTATGTAAAGCGCCTAGAGCTTGGATAAGGTTAGGCGCTATATAAATTATATATTCTATTATTATTATTATTATAAATGTGATTTATTATCACTATTATTGATCATACACAATACTCTGTTAGTGTTACAGCTGGGTGTAGGAGACATGTTAGTGAGTTATCCATCGTATCATTTTGTTTCTACAGATTGCCTACCTTGTGTACTACTGGCGAGGCAGAGAGGACAACGTCCTGGTTGGCAAGCCGTTGGCAGCTTGGCATCCGCAGGATGTGGCCAATTGGCTTGATTCCATGGGTTGGGCTCATCCCTATAGTACCGTTGCTAGGGAGCAAGGGATAGGTGAGAAATGTTTCTGCAGTCATATCGGGGCAATTTTTTTAAATGAAATTCTGAATGACCATGTCTAGGTCAAGGCCATACAATCTGTCCATGGAAAAATGTAAAATTGCCATTCTCTGGGAAACTACAAACACCAGTGACACCTTGCCTGATGATGGACAGTGATAAGAGTTAATTAGACCTTTACAAACATTCTGTTTTGAATGACCTTGACCCATTTGACAAGTGGGCCAAGGAGGCTTGTGCCTCTCTAATTTATGAAATGTGTGCCTGCATACCAGTCAGAAGAGGATACCCTCAAAACAGTAGTTAAAGAGAGAGAGAGAGAGAGAAACATTGAAAAGGTACATAAATACTGGTGTGTGTTTGTGTGTTTGGTTGGGTTGGTTGTATTTTTTTGGCTCCCTTGTGTAACAATGGGAGTCTATGTATTAACCCTCCGTCGTCTGTCTGTCTGTCTGTCTGTCTGTCTGTGTCCAGAAAACTTTAACATTGTCATTTTCTCAGAATCTACAAACAGCAGAGGCACCAAACTTGGCATGCTGATGAACAACCACAAGACCTTTCAAAACATATCATTTTGAATGACCTTGACTCAAGGTCAAGGTCACTAAAGCTCTCTGTTTGAAAATTTTACATTGGCATTTTCTCGTAATCTACAAACACCAGAGGTTTTAAACTTTGCATGATGATAGACATTGATAAGAGCTTTACAGGTATACATGTAGTCGGTGGCCTTGTGCCAAGGTCAAGGCCGTACAAACTATTTTTGTGAAACCTTAACATTGGCATTTTCTCAGAAACAACAAACAGCAGAGGCGCCAAACCTGGCATGCTGATAGACAGTGATAAGACCTATGCACGCATACCACCTTAAATGACCTTGACTCAAGGTCAAGGTCATTAAAACAGTGTTGGGAAAATTTACATTTGCATTTTCTCAGAATCCAGAAGAATCAGAAGCATCAAACTATATGTGCAATGACTGACATTAGCAGCACCTTTACAGACATACCTGTGTTCAGTGACTTTTAATCAAGGTCAAGGTCATGCAAGCGGTTTTTGGGAAACTTTAACCTTGGCATTTTCTCCAAAACAACAAACAGTAGAAGCACCAAACGAGGTACGATGATAGACAGCAATGAGACCTACCTTTCTGAATGACCTTGACTGAAGGTCAAGGTCATTAAAGCTGTCTGTTGTGAAATTTAACATTACTGTTCTCTGAGGAACTACAAATGCTAGAGGCATCAAACTTGGCATAATGATAGACATTGATGAGATCTCATTTGAAATTGATGAGATCTCATTTGAATGACCTTGACCCAAGGTCAAGGCCATACAAACTGTTTCAGGGAAAATTGTAATATTGCCATGAACTCAGACCGCCAGAGACACTTTACTTGGCATGATAATGGATAGTGATAAGAGCTGTACAAACATACTCTTGTGCATAACCTTGACCTGTGTCACAAGGGAGCCGTGGAGGCTTTTGCCTCTCTAGTTTAAAGATTGTATTGTGATTTTATTCCTTTGGTTTCTGCGTGTTTTGGTTTGTGTAATTGTTTGTTTGTTTGTTTGGGTGTTTTTTTGTTTTTATTTTATTGCTTCTCCTGGTCTTGTGCTTTTTGCCCTCAAGACAGTAATAATGCACGCATTTTTGATAACTGCGTTGTACTTCAACAGATGGCCATATGCTAATGGGAATTAGCGACGACAAGCTTCTACAACTGTTGAATGTGACGGACAGTGTGCACCAGAACGCCCTTCAGGTGGCCATCCAGTCCATCAGGGAGACGGGAGTCAAGATGCCAGAAACACTGTGGGAGTACAAGGTAGATCATGGTAGACCTCGTGGACTTTTTGTGTTTCTTGTCGCTGTAGAGTACATGTTTCAAGGAATAATCTGGAAACAAAGATGTAAGACACTTAAAGCTATACTGATGTAACTGTAAGACGTAATGTTTTTGTGTCCCTGTAGGTGCAGTGTATTAATGTGTGTGTGTGTGTGTGTGTGTGTGTGTGACGCTGTGTGTGTGTGTGTGTGACGCTGTGTGTGTGTGTGTGTGTGTGTGTGTGTGTGTGTGTGACGCTCTGTGTGTGTGTGTGTGTGTGTGTGTGTGTGTGTGTGTGTGTGTGTGTGTGTGTGTGTGTGTGTGTGTGCATGTGCGCTGTTATATAAAAGCTTTATATAATATACTGATTCAGTTATATATGCTTTGATTGCAAGCGGATGTCGCGTCTGTGCCGAGGCGCCATGGTAACCTGATTGTGTCCATACTAAAATGTTCCCTTTTACTCAGTGTTGTGTGTAAGGTAAGAGAAGTCCTGTTGATGTGTTCAAGAGCTTGTGCATGCCTATTTCGGGATGGTAAATAATTGATTGATAAATGAACTAGAGTATGGAGACAGCACTTGTAGTCCTGAATTCAACAAAACAATGCCTGCAGTTGAAGCACACCGTTTTTCCATCTGTGCAGGCACTGTATCCTGGGAGAGCCCTCTTTCTGGTGTACGCGCTGAAGGATTTCCCACGCACGACCATGTTGTTTCTGTACTTTTACGACTACGAGGATTCCTTCTTGCCATTCCTGCACACCACAGCCCCGCGAGAGTGGGGAGTGTATCCACATACAGATACTGGAAAGGTGAGAAAATGTCTTTTTTACTCTGCCCAAGTTTTGATGTCTTTGTCCAGACTGAAAGTGTCAGAAACGGACCTTGGCAATGTTCCATATTTTGTATTCTGTATAGTATTTTGCATGTTGCATTCATTGTCTGACCTTCATAAAGATTAATTCTTTCAGCATATGCAGAAAAGGGGACATACAGGAAAAAAAAAGGACACATTCAGAACAGAAGGCACATAATGACATACATGTATACAGAAAAGAAGACACAGAAAAGAATATATACCGAAAAAAAAGAAGAAAAACAAAAAAGAAGACACACACAGGAAAGAAGACATATTTTACATTATTGACTTGAGTTGTATACAAACGTCAAAAAAATATGTGTAGTTTCATTTCCTGCTGTTTTGACATATTGCAGCTTCCAGACCCTACAACGTTCCAGTGGCTTGTATTCCTGCTGTTTATGCTGAGTTTCCCCTACGGCATGCTGGGACTGTTTGCCTGGTCCCTGCGCTCCGTGCACACCCTCACTCCGTACATCACCATTGCCTCTTGCGTTCTGCTCACGTTGCTGGATAGCACCTTTTACGGGGACGTTCTGTGTAGGGGAGCGTACAGGTGAGACTTCGCTTTAGTCTTTATGCCCCGCCAGAGAGTATTTGTTTAGGAGGTTAGTTTAGTTTAGTTTATTAGTTAATCCTTGCTAGAGCCAGCCATCTTGCAAGGCAGCAGAGGGTAGCGTATTGTGTGTGAATTTACTCTACTCATCATAGAGATAAACTGTTTCATCCGTCCCACCCTGCTCACAGCTCACAGCCTCTTCAGAGATCTGCCTTGATGAGCACGGCATAGAGCAATAAAGACCAAAACAGCAACGTGCAGGCTATTACCCCACGGCCGTGAAGTGTGCCCCCTCACCCTCACCCCTTCCGTCTGATATGTGATAACATGATGTTTTACTTTTCAATTCTTATCGACTTATTTCTGCTGTTTTAGGATGTATCTTAGTCAGAGTATTTTATTTGTATTGTAGTTGTTGTTTTAGCAATTTTAGTCAATAAGGTTTAATATGTTAGTATGTATGTGCGGGTGACTGTAAGTTATAGTAAGTTGCAGCATGCATGTGTGAGTGATCACAAAGCAGTTCTCTCAGAACCAAAACAAATTCCTAATGTTTACACGTACGGTAATAATGTTTACACGTACGGTAATAATGTTTACACGTACGGTAATAATGTTTACACGTACGGTAATAATGTTTACACGTACGGTAATAATGTTTACACGTACGGTAATCAAGTTATGTTTACATGTGCACTCACAAGCGTAACTGTTCTAAAACATGGGCTGGCTCCAGCCATGCCTAGTAAACGTGGAGTATGTGCGTTTGACCATTATTTTTTCATGTTCTGTTTTTCCAGGGAGTGGAAGTTTTATGCCAAGCAACACATGAAGCAGCTGCTGTCCTGTATCATGTTTGGAGTGTTCTGGCCTGTCACACCGGCGTTCATCTGTGATGTGGTTTTCTACGTGTGTTTGTACATGTCTCCGATGCAGCTCTTGAAAACAGTTCGAGAACGAATGGAGGAAAGGAACTGAATTCTGTGTGTGCGCTTACTCTGTGTGTGTGTGTGTGTGTGTGTGTGTGTGTGTGTGTGTGTGTGTGTGTGTGTGTAAAGATTTGCTGCTGGCTTTCTGTGATCTTGAGTTGCTTTTCAGTTTTCACCTGTTTGGCCGTACAGTCACTTTTTGCTACCACACATGAAATGCGGGAATTCAGTGATGTGATCATGTCTCTTTCTTTAATAAATATATTTTTAGAAATTGACATCCATTTGTGCTAAGGTTGAGAGACAATATGAATATACTCATAATCATGATGCTCTGTGTGTGTGTGTGTGTGTGTGTGTGTGTGTGTGTGTGTGTGTGTGTGTGTGTGTGTGTGCGTGCGCTTTTCTTGTTATTCATTTTTAATGCAATCTATATGTGTATGATCTACAAATAACTGAAAGTACTATTACTCAAGAGTGATCTCATTCCAGCTGATGCTTGCGTACAAATCAAACTACCACTGATAACTTACCCTAGTTGAAGTGGGAACAAACAACAACAAAAACAAACAAACAAAATACCCTATACAAACAAAGGGTTTACCCTATCGTTTGCCGGCATGCTGACATTTTCATACCTCATGCTTGCGGTGCATTTTGCTGCTTTTTTTCATTTTAACAATTTTTTTCTCTCCTCATCTAGCTCGTCATCAGACTTTGATCGTGTGGCAGACAGAGGATTGGGTTTTGTAATAATATGATTATGTCTGGCCAGTTTCGGCCACTACTTGACATACCGGTACATGTACTGTGGTTTCATTTTGAGAAGCAGGTGGATATTGTTGTTTTTAAAAACAGTGCATAATATTTAATCTTTTGTGTGATTGAAGAGCACGTGTGTGCTATTTATCGTGTTGTTAATCAAGCAGCGGCAACTTTCATTGTCCAAAGCAGCAGATTCACTCGGTGATCATCATAATTTTTGCGTTGTCTGCTTTTCCGTTGTATGTGACTGTGCGACACAGTACAAACGGATAAGAATATAAGCGTGGTTGTTATATGGTTTATTTTT
Organism: Batillaria attramentaria; assembly: GCA_018292915.2. Taxonomy (NCBI): domain Eukaryota; kingdom Metazoa; phylum Mollusca; class Gastropoda; family Batillariidae; genus Batillaria; species Batillaria attramentaria. Next base: position 1,106,232 of record JACVVK020000026.1, on the reverse strand, counting down.
ATGCAAAGTACTAAAGAAAAGTCAAAGCTGTTTGCGACACCTTGCCTATAGGTGTGTGCTGAGAGGTCATCAATAGACGACTCCACTCCTTTCAGTCAAAAGGGTCAGGCCTCCAGAATTCAGCCAATCATGTTCCACGGCATAATGAGCACAACACATGGCATTGTCTGGCAAACTTCTTATCTGACACTACAACGAGGGAAGCACGTGCAGTGTGATGTCTGAAACTCGGAAATAAACCAGTAAGTCCATTGACTTCATATATTAGGGGAAAGACCATCACGTCAGTCACTTTCATCTTTCAATCACTCCTTTGTCCTTAAAATGACGTCGTGGATGTACTGTGTTTTGCCAAAATATGGCAAAATAGGACGGGGTTTGGCCTTGGGGCTTGCCGAGTGGAGTGGTCTATTTTGCAGCTGGCAATGGTGGCAGGGTCTTCATCATCTTGTGTGTTCTAGTTACATGCACTTCTTTGTGTAATCCTCAGAAAGGCACAAAATAGCGATAAAAATTTATTTTGATTTTTTGTGCATCGTCTTGCCTACTTCGGTCAGATATTCAAGGGAAAGGTTAAAAAGAAAGGTTGCTTCCCTTAGACTGCCAAATTGTGGCAGGTTCTACAACTGTGCTATTTCTCACTCAGGGAGCATCAGTCACACTTTGGTGTTCTTGTTATGAACGAGTCATGATTTGTAATAAGGAAATTCTTTTTTTTTTTTTTTTTTTTTTTTTGCATTTGATGATTTGGTTTGCATTTTAATAGCATCTGGTGATGCTGATCACAGATGTTTGAAGTTGCCTAAGTGAAAAGATGTGTGTTCTGCTTATAATGAAGTGAACTATTTTGAAAACCAATAAATGATTTTGCTGGATATTGACTGATTTGTTGATAGTGTGTGTGTGTGTGTGTGTGTGTGTGTGTGTGTGTGTGTGTGTGTGTGTGTGTGATCGTACCACTTATACACGCCACCTGCAATAACAGCATCTATAAGGCTATTATAGGGGTAATACAAATTTCTTTGAGCCTAAGGTCCATTCCTGAACAGACTGGGACTCGACAAATCTTCTAAAAATAGCCACCAATTAGCTGGTCCTCAGCCGGCAACCAAATAACGTCGCCTGCTCAGTACATGTTACTCTTCCAGACGCCGGCCACCAGAGTCACCTCAGTGGTTTCAGGTGCTGCACTGCGACCCAAGTGACAGATTCTGATAAGGCACAGTCAATGAAAAGTTTCCTACACGATGTATGCCTGTCATACATATTGAGACTTAAAGAAACACCTCATAACGTTCTAACTTCTTGAATCAGCAAAGTCAGTACAGTTAAAAAAATACAAATGCACGTAGCCTCAGAATGCCTATATATTCCCCATTAGCCCCAGGCATCGTAGTCACCCGTAAAAAATGTTTCAATCTAGACTGAAGAAAAAAAAATTAATTACCATGCACGGACTAGATCATTCAAGGGCACATACCTGACATGAGTTTAAAAAAATGACTGTCTCCTTTCCGCTCAGGCCTCACCGTCTGGAATAATGCTAGTCTACCTTTCATTTAGGCCAGAAAGTCCCAGTTTCCCTGGCGGCTTGCCTCCTTCTTGCTACCCCCCTGGCATGCACCTTGCCCTACCAAATACCAACATCGCGAAAATCACGCTTGTTTGTGAGAACAAAAATCACGGGTTTTTTTGTGAGAACAAAAATCACTGCAAACAAGCACGCTCGCAAAACAGGCTACTTCAAACAAACACCAAACTTGATCCCACGCTCTATTTGTGTCCTTACGCCTGCACATGCACCTGTTGCAGATCTGAACAACAAAAAATGGGATTTAAAAAAAAAGGGGAAACGGGCGAGGCTGTTTGTATTTGGGTCTTTTTCCTCTACTCCTACAGCCTGTTACCAAATTCACTGAAGTAATCGTCTGGCATTCGACCAGCCAGTGCCATTGTTGAGACCGGGCCGACCCTGACTGGATGTGTCTGCGAGATACGTCTGGAGCCTCGTCATCACGGAACAGCCATTTTGGCTTGTTACTGAGGCCAGATCAAAAGAATGCCATGATAGTCTTGCATTATCTCTGGGCGGGACGCACATAGTCTACCAATTACTGCTTGTTTTTTGTGGCTGTTTACCACAGCGTGCAACAGTACTAATGTAACGATGCGTCTGTTGGACAGTCTGTTTGTCTGGCCTTTTGTGAATCCAGGCTGGGGCCAAATATTTATGCTGGCCTTTTTCTCGTTGCCCCGTCTTTGATATCACCCGTACATGGTGGAAAAGGACGTTAAATTCCCGAACATCTACCCTACCCCTGGCCTTTTGTGTGTGACCCGGGGGGGGGGGGGGGGTCGGTGGAGACTCAATGCTCACTCTATTGTACAATGGCATGGGCCCTGTGTGTCGCTCAGTTTACAAGAACGACATTGATCATGACCATATCCGAAAAGAAAAACAACCGTTTAATTCTGCAGTCCCATTCTGAAATCATAATAGGCTCCGAGGACATGAGTGACTCGCCGATCGGCAGTTCACAGTGCTGCCTGACGCCTCATTGGCTACATACGATCTTCTTTCCGTGCCCGGATACGTCCCAAGCTGAGTCTACCCGCTTGGCGTTGATGCGAACCTGAACTGATCTGGCATTTGACCTGATCTGTAGACAGTGAGTCAGTCTGGGTGTTTTTGTGTGAGATACGGTGTCTTATTATCGCGGAACAGGCATTCTCGCTTGTTACTGAAGCCAGATCAGAGGGACAGAACGCCTTGATAGCCTTTCAAGTAACGGTGGGTAGAAAGCACTTAGTGCTGGAAGTAGGTCAGCTGCTAGGGTTATGGTAATACTGGTGCGTGTCAATCAGTGTATTAATTACGGGGAGCCGGTGTGGTCGAATGGTAGAGCGTTGGACTTCTAATGATCGGGTCGTGAGTTCGATCCCGGCTGGGGCCAAATAATTATTGGGCTGGCTTTTTCGTCGTTGCCCCGTCTTTGATATCACCCTATGTGGTGGAAAAGGACGTTAAACCCCTAAACACCCACCCCCACCCATCCGTATTAATTACGTGATGCCGGATGGTTATTTGCAGAACATGTGATCTTGACTGTGAAATATTGCTTTTTTTCTCTACTGGATAATAATAATAATAATAATTGCATTAATGTAGGCGCTTTATCCCGTATATCTGGCTCAAAGCGCCGCGAGTTTAACCCATTACGCACGCTCACGTGAATCACACGCATTCTCTCAGACACTGAACATGAAATACCAACAATCACGTTTTGCGAAGGGCCAGTTCAGTAGTTTAAGTTTCGGAATTTTAGAATTGCATTTATTGTCGAATTTTGTGGGCTGGACATTTCTAAAGCAGAGAGGGAGGAAGCCGGAGAGAACCCCCGACGGTCGGCCCGAATGAACGGTGTCACATACGATAAAGAGAAACTGGTTTTTCGCTCCGAGTGGGACTCGAACCTGAGCTCTCGCATTGGTGACAAAGTCATAACCACTAGACCACCGAGTTGTGAATTTCGTCCAGATCGCACAAATAAACGGCCAAACCTGCTTTATGAGGTAGAGCTACACACACACACACACACACACACACACACACACACACACACACACACACACACACACACACACACACACACACACACACACGCGCGCGCACGCACGCACGCACGCATTCAAAAGCCGGAAAAGTTTCAGATTATAAACCAGACTAAACAAGGTTGCAGAATTTCCAAATCTTGTCGACGAAATCACTAAACTGAACATAAAACAAAATTCTCTGTGAAACCGCCTCGCCCTCTAATGCACGGGAATTGCTTTCATGCTGTCATTCCAAGTTCGGCCCTCCAGGGTTCAGCCAGATAACTTCAAGAGGCTGGAGATGATCAGCGAAGAAAATCTACTAAACTTGCATTCCAATTTGATTTGCCGCTGGTAACTTCAGTACGAGTAAAAGCAATAGGGTCCACGTTACAGGCAAGCCTGCCGCCTTATCTTGTTCTCTCTGGTACCGGAGCGCACTTTCACCATCAGCCGTTTAGATGAAATCGGCGCAGGACCGATGACTCCAATACTCAAAACTCCCTGGTCATTTGCGGACGAAGCCTTTGCGCTCTGCAGATTATGTGACCATTTGCACGGGGGCTAATGAAGACGGCGGGGAGTTTTTTTTTAACGGTGCCACATGTGCTTGTATTAAAGAAAAAGACGATTGTCTCAGGGGAAGTCACATGTTTGAACTGAGAGCACGCACGCGTCTTAATATTATAGTAGCGTTAGTAAAAGCCGTTTTCTGGCTGGTGAACGACTGGCTCCATCCATCACATCGACAAACATGAAATCCAGTAAATACTGTAAGCACCGAGTTTTCAAATGTGAGGAGAACCGGCCGAAAAAAATAAAGACAAAGAAAAAAGCCCAAAACTCTCCTAGGTTGGATTTCGGTTTGTCGATGTGAAAGAAAGGGGCCGATTAGAAAACTAAAAAAAACCAAACCCCGCCGCCCCCCCCCCCCTTTTTTTATTTTTTGTAGCGCATTACTTCAGTGTAAAAGCGGGTGCACGTTTATATTTGAGACTTGCAGCATTTCCTGAGAACAATCGTCGTCAAAAAAAAAAAAAAAAAAAAAAAATTCGCGGTAGCACCGGGAAAACTGTGCACTATCCTGGTAACACCCCCTCCCCCCCCCCCCCCCCCCCTCCCCGTGAGATACGCAGCCGTTGACGACAGAGAGAGAGATTCATTCAAAGGTGCGTTGTCGGTACACGGCGGGAAATCAGTGAATGAGGTTTAATGTAGTCCGCTTCCCTCATTCACAACGTGATGCAACCCCTCGTGCACCCGATGTTCTTTGAAGATAAGCGACACACGGGGCTCATTGTACACTCGCCTCACGCTGGGATAGGTCACACTTTGCATTTATTTGTTTTGCAGATGTGAGAGGACGTCATTTTTTTTTCTTCTTCTTCTTTTTTTTTTAAATTTGCGTTTGAGGTTTTATTTTTCTTCGCACTTCTGTCATTGACGTATGTCTTGTAAGTCGAGCGAACAAGGATGCGTGTTGTCGTGTTGTATGACGCATCATCACACCTCCCATCTGGCACAGGGGGGGTGCATGAATAGACGACTCCACTCCTTTCAATCAAAAGGGTCGAGCCCCCAGAATTCAGCCAATCTCGTGCCGTGGCACAATGAGCACAATACATGTTGCGGTCTGGCAAACTTTCTTGCCAGACACAACACAGAGGGAAGCACGTGTAGTTTTTGACTGAAACATGGAAAGAAATCAGTAAGTCCATTGACGTCATATGAGAAAAAAAGACCATTACGTCAATCTCGAATCACCCCTTTTTCCATAAATGACGCCATGGACGTACTGTGTTTTGCCAGTACCAGGCAGAGTAAAGGGGCGTATCTTCGTGTCCTAGGGGCTTGCCGAGTGGAGTCGTCTATTGGGAGTGTTTTTCATGAAAGGCTCATCGTCTGATATTTGTGGGCTTCACATAAGTTTGTGTTCTGAAACAGCTGCGCGTGTGATCGCTTGAAAAGTCTGTCTCCGGAATAATAATAATAATAATAATGCGTTTACCCACTTACTTAGTTCAAAGCGCCGCCAGCTGAACACAAAACGCAAGCGCACGTGAATCACACGCATTCTCTCACACAGCGGACATAAATTGCATGTTTATTCTAGTCAGCCGTGTAACAAGGCTGTGGCTCAACGCCAGCCTGTTTGCGACTGTAACCGTTCTGCTTTAAAAATGTTCAGCCCACAAAATTATTAAATAAAAGCAATTCCGAAACTGAAAATTGCTGAGCTGGCACTTCGCAACGCGTGATTCTCATGTGTTCATGACTGAGAGAGAGACTGCGAGTCTGAGAGAATGCGTGCGAGCCACGTGAGCCTGCGTGTTTAGTTTAGCTCGCGGCGCTTGGAGCCAAATATTAAATATTTGGGGAAAAGCAACTACATTAATGCGAGTAGTAGTAGTAGTAGTAGTAGTCATGTGCCCGAGTGGTACGGGGCTAGACACCGCAGAAACACCGAGTTCCGATGCATGAGCCTAGAAATTTCGGATGATGGGCTTTTAAGACGAAAATACACCCCAAAGTTTCCTCTTTGACAGAAAAAAACACTTCGACGCACATGTCCATCAAAAGATTTCATATCTGATTTGTCGACGCACCTTTAGCTACAGGGCTGGACAAAAGACCACTTGATAAATAAGCAAGCATGGGGGTGATACAGAGGTGATGCAGAGTTTAATAAAAACTCTTATCAACCCTCCACGGGCGCAACATCAAAGGGTTCTCACATGCACTCGCATCTGTCTCGTCAATTTTCTCACGTAACTAAGCGGGCGGTGAAAGCCACAAGTATGAAAGACAGCACACAACCTAACAGGACACTCATCAATTTAAAAGCCAGTTCCCAGCCAAGCATCACTGATAAAATCTGAAAAACCGAAAACTTCTGCTCGTATCTACAACGTCAACAAGGGTTGTTTAGAGATGGTTCATAATTTTATGTGCAAACTTGATCGTTATGACCGGCTTTTATTTCAGGTCAATGATCTCGTTCAGAGGCCTGTTTTTCTCATGAGAAACGTCAGTTTACACGATTCGACAAAGAATTGGGAACTGCGTTTTTCAAAATAGTGTGCTTTTATTTCTGTAGTTATTTTATGTAGTAGGCATGGTTTTATTGATGTTTTATCATATGTTTAGTTTCTGCTGTTGTTTGTTTTAGGTTCATTTACGTTCATTGCGTGCAGTTTGAAGTTGCGTGCAGTTTGAAGTTGGTGTGTTAGCGCGAGACTGTACATGTGTTAACCCCACACTGCACAACATTTCAATGTTTTTTTGCTCCCCTCCCCCACCGCTCGCCAACCCCCCCCCCCCCCCCAACAACAACAACAAACAAACAAACAAACAAACAAACAACAACAACAAAACCAAAAACAACCGGCCCCCGTAGTGTAGTGGTTAGCACTTCGGACTATGGACCGGGAGACCCGGGTTCGAGTCCCAGCCGAGGCAAGCGGGATTTTTCCTACCTAGGTCGGCTCCTACCCAGAGCGGGTGTGCTATGGGCCCAGTGGGGAGGCTGTTGCCACACAGCCGAGATTCACCCACTCCACGGGTGCGACTTTGGGGGTGCTTCCCTTGGTATGACACGTCTTATGATGTGGATGATTACACGGCCGGCACCTGGTTAATGCCGGGATATTTATGACAGGAAGCGTGGAATGCGGCCCTGTCTCGCAGTCCCAAACCACATGGACCTCCATAGCATCATCTTACTATCATCCTCATCTCCATCATCATGCATAATAAAAATTGTCCCAGCTTCCGAGTCCTCCGTGGGTTCCATCCATGACCTGGGAGGAACACCACTGGAGCTGGCAAAGAGTTGGGGCAGCAAAAAAAAAAAAAACCAACAACAAAAAAACCAAAGAACAACATACTAACAACAAAAACAAAAACAAACACACACACACACAAACAAACAAACAATAGGATAAGTAGGTCGGAAACTTTTTTTTCTTTTGGTTTGAAGGTGAGCAACAGTTTCAACAAAAGTTTTTGACATCGGGGTCAGAGGTTTTTTTTTTGTTTTTCTTCTTCTTCTTCTTCTACAGCATACGACCCAATGAGGCCGACGCGAATAGGAAGTCCGTTCTTGGAGATTTGTTTGTTTTTGTTGTGTGTGTGTGTGTGTGTGTGTGTGTGTGTGTGTGTGTGTGTGTGTGTGTGTGTGTGTGTGTGTGTGTGTGTGTGTGTGTGTGTGTGTGTGTGTGTTTTTTACGAATCTCTCTTCCCCTCCCCCCCCAAAAAAAAAAAAAAAAAAAAATGTAGTTTAGGGTCGGCGGCAAAAAATAGGGTCGGTCGGATTATCATAAACACACGTATTTTTCTTTTGGCCTTATTGTTTTACTGCCATAGGAAGAAATGGCAATGAGCAAATTATGACTATTATTATTATCATTATTATTATTGTCGTTCCCCTCCTGCTGGAAAGCTCCACTAGGCCACCGCGGTTACAAGACGAAGTCCCGGGGCCACACTGATATTTAGGCAGACAACTGACAGACAAAATATCAACAGGGAATAGTCAACAGCCAATGAAATGTCTAGACCGACGTTCACATATAGGCTGCCACGGCCGGTCTGGTACACACCTGTTCAGTTTATATAGATATACATTCGATAGCCCTTGTCAGCTTCAGTCTGCTCCGTTGCACATTACCCTCAAGCACTGACCACCGTGCTAGCAGACTTTGTTTCAGACACATCAAACGAAAACCACCAGAACCCAGACGCAATGTGATCTGCCTGAGCTTTACCCCGTGAGCCATTGTGGCGGCCCATGGGGATAAGAATCTATGCTTCTGAAAGTCTCCTTCATCAGTCCCGGCCTCTGATGTAAGTTTGTGCATGGTCCTGTGCCCCAGGTTTTTGCACGTACTGCACCGAAGGAACTCTCGCAGAAATGCGACTGCACCACTTTGATACAGGGATAATGCGTCAGTATTCTGAAAAGGAAGGGATCGTGTTGGTGATAGCATCAGAACCCTTACCCTTCCGCGCTCCGCGGAACGTGCATGTAACTCACTCCAGGATGCATCTACGTGCATACGCAAAAGGCCAACACCCTTTTTTTTTTCTTTTTTTTTTACCGCAGGAGAGAAATTAAATAAGGTTATTTTCCTGGTTCGTCATGCACATGAAGGTGACGCGCTGGAGGAGGCAAGAAAGAGAGAAGGGATTGTAACAATAAACCAGCCAATCAACGTCGTTCTTTTGACGCACGGAGTTGTACACTGATGTCGCTTGATAACGTCTTCCCGGCCGCACGGTTTCTGTTTAAAGGTCTTCAATTTCAACAAAAAGCCGCAAACATTGTGGGGGTTTTGTTGTTGTTGTTTTTGTTTGTTTGTTTGTTTGTTTTTAACTGCGACTGTGCGTAAATCAGGCAACTCTGTCACAGCTGCAGAGTTTTCAGCGCTTCAAGTCGGAGACCCTTATAAAACCAGAGCACGAGTTTGCAGTGACTTCACTGTGCTTTTGGTCAGTGAGCGAGACACATCGCTACAGCGTCCACCGGGTGTTGTGTGCTGCACGAGAAGACTAGTCACTGCGATCTTTCTCGCTCAGTGTCAAAACGCAAACTGAGCTGTGAAATCAGGCTGCCCTTGGCTTTTATACGGGTTTCAGGGACGCTGAAAACTCTGTAACTGTGACAGAGTTGACTGTGCATTTTGCACAGTCGGACAGGTTTTAAAAAAAAATGTTTGTGGTTATTTGTTGATACTGCAGACCTTTAACGGCTTGACTTCTGTCCAGGGAACTGACGCGGCGAGCGGTGGTGAGTAATGAGCCTTATGAGGTCACGACCAAACGCGTCGAATGCGTGTGTGCAGAGATCAGTAGAAACGACTCGACATTGTTCAAGGGCGGAAAAAAAAGCTTTGATTTCTTTGCATTTTCTAGACAGAACATAAACTTACACTGCATACAATTTTTCTTCTCTCTTCCCAGACTAAACAGACAGTGTAATGGTGCAGATAACGTGCGCTCGGCTACCTTTTCAGTGAACTAGAAGAGCAGTTTATGTATTCTGTGCGGCATGCGCGCGCGTGCGCGCGCGCGCGCGTGTGTGTGTGTGTGTGTGTGTGTGTGTGTGTGTGTGTGTGTGTGTGTGTGTGTGCGTGTGTGTGTATGGCGAAGAGTGCTCGTGCAGTATGCTTTCAATTCAATTCAAAAATACTTTATTGTCAATTAAATAACAGGTAAAAAATGGAAAATCGTCTTTGAAACACACGACGCGAAACAAAATAAGACACAAAAAAATAACGTAATATAGGTTTGGCATGTACAATAACTTAAAATCACAGCAAATTCATCTCACACAATTACAGTCCAAACATACTGCAACATTACAAATCATCGCAGCATTTTATAGTACTAATTCACTATGATACTATTTACTAAATTTGCTTTCATAGTCGCATCAGCCACGGACGCTTAGGCAGAAGCTATGCCGGGGAAAGAAAAGGTTCCCGGCTGTTCTGGAACACAACATCACGGACGTCACGCCAATGATGTTATCGGCCCATCAGTGACCCGCACTGAATGAAAGGAGAGAGAGGGAATTGAAGTGAGAGGCGTTTTCACCTTCAGGCCGTCTGTCATCGCGGACAGCAGTATCTAGAGCTGCCGAGGGAATAAACCTTCAGATCTCAGTGAATCGTCAGATTTTCTTGTGCTTTTTTTGTATTTCACATTTTCCGTTTGCTTTGTTTGTTTGTATTGTTTTCCTTTTGTTGTTTTTGTTGTTGTTGTTACTGACGTTGTTTTTTTTTTTCCCGGTTGTCAGTCAACACCTTCTCTTTGAAGTCTCTATGTTCGAGTTCTGAGGGGAAAAACTGCCGCTTAAGGCTGTTTGCCAAATGAATAGATGTTCCGTTTGGTCATTGCGACTATTTTCGTGACTTTGCAGCTTCTAATTGTAGAGAAATATGACTTTCTTCGGTCTGACGCTTCCATACCGGTACAACACGTCGATACGACCATGTCACTAAAAGTAGCCGTCCAGTTGGTTTTCAGTCTTCAGTCCGCAAACAACTTATGTCGTCTGCTCAATACGCGGTACGCTTTTAATTAATGATAAGAAGAAGAAGAAGAAGAATCATAAGCGCACTAATATAGGCGCTTTATCCCAAATATTTGGCTCAAAGTGCCGCGAGCTAAACCCAACACGCACGGTCACGTGAATCACACGTATTCTCTCACACACTGGACATGAACACATTACAATCACGTGGTGCGAAGGGCCAGCTCAGCAGTTTCATTTTCGGAAGTTTAGAATTGCATTTTTTTTTTTTGTGTGTGTGTGTGTGGGCTGAACATTTCCAAAGCAGTAATTACGTCAGCAGAACATCATGCACGCCAACCCGAGTCGCCACAATGGTTTCAGACGCTGTATTATGAATCAGGTGACTGATTCTGATGTACAGATTTTAGCACATTCAATGACAAGTTTTCCACACACTGTTCAAGTGAGGGAGCCGGGGTGGCCGAATGGTAGAGCGTTGGACTTCTAATGCTCGGGTCGTAAGTTCGTATCCCGGCTGGGGCCAAATATTTGTGCTGGCTTTTTCATCGTTGCCCGGTCTTTGATATCACCCGTATGTGGTGGAAAAGGACGTTAAACCCCCAAACACCCACCCACCCACCCACTGTTCAAGTATGTGTCTGTTATACGAACTGAGACTTTAACTCCACCCTAAAACTTACCCCCTCCACCCTTATGACACCTTCCCCTAACCCAAGACAGATATAAGAGCAAAACCCATGTACCGTGAGTCTGTCTTTGCGCAAGCCGGAAACGTTACCTAGCGAAACCAAAATGTCACTGACAGGTCACAGAATACACTTGTTTTTCTGCTCTTTGGCTTCTACTGATGCCAGGCAGCAAACTTCCTTCAAAACAATTTTGCCCAGCAAAACAGACAATGGTTTCCATACGCCAGAAATGTCGACAAGCTGCGTGGCGAAAATGAAGCCTCGAAGCGTAATTTTGATAGTCTAGTCATGTGGCGTCCGTGGCCAACCCCACGTGATACTGAAATAGCACAACACTGTGCACTCTGGTATTCACGCCCCGCACATGCCCAAGGATATCCTTAAAAATACGTCACTCATCAAGTCGAGTCTGCCATTTATCAACACATCAAACATGCTTCTATTCACTAGAATCCCAAAATTGACATCAAAATAAATGTACTTTTAACAACTGTACAAAATCCAGAAAAACGAGGGAAATTCACCTTAATAACGCCGGTCTTCTTACTGCATAACCTGTCTTACATTATTTGCATAGTGTTGGTGAGACTTACATTCGCACCGGAAGTACCTGCTGTGAGAGACTGCTGGACCGGAAGTAGACCTGATAATATTCTAAGCGTTTAGTCAAGACAGGTAGCTTGGTCGGTGACGGAATCAGACAATGCTTCAAATCGGTCAAACTGCGTTGCACTTGCCAGATTCGCAGTTTAACCCATTGACCCAAATAAAATGGCCTGATGTGTCCCAGTTTGAAATTTCCGAACCGACCAGTTATATGCGAGTCTTTGGCTGGCCGTCGTCTGGCTGTGAGTGTAATACAATACAATACAATACAATACAATACAATACAATACATCTTTATTATCCCAGAAGGAAATTTAGGTGTGGTGGACAAAGACAATGATACACATCATAAAAAACAAAAACAAACTACAATTAAATTAGAGATTTCTATGAATTAAAAAAAAAAAAAAACAGATTTCTATGAGTTAAAGTCTTGGTATTAAGGTAGGTAAAATCTATTAAAAAAAAAAAATTAAGATTATCATACAAAAAAATCACAGACTTCATCCTCCACACAAGCTTCATTTTATCACAGTCTACACCCCCCCCCCCCCCGACACACACACACACACACACACACACACACACACACACACACACACACACACATCTTTCTACCTCATGGTAACGACAGACGCTAATGGCCATCCAAGTATACACGAAGTACAGAGAAAGAACTGACTATAGGAAAGTTCATCTTTACACCCAGACTGCCTGATCTTCCTGTGCCTTAGTACCAAGGGCCCTTTAAGATGTTTTGCCCCCGTGACGTTTTTCCGGGCGCTTTCGGATTGAGGAGTTTTACACCCGCCTTTTACTTCTCTCTGGCACGCAGACACCCGGGCTTCTTACCTCCCCCTGCGGCGCTGTCAGTCCGCACCTCTAATTCTTCTGCCAACAGTTACAGTTCCTGTGAGGCGCTCTCCTGACCCAGAGACGGGAAGGGCGTGAATTAGCAGTGAGTACCCGCCAAGATCAAGAAACAGTAGAACGCGGGAATAGTCAAGTAGGCGGGGAGTTGTTTCCATTCAAACGTTATGCCGATGATAACTCGGTCAGTAATTGACGTCAGTCTGCATGGATTTAAATTTGGCTTAGTGGAAGTGTTACGCTTTGATTATACTCGTCTTTGTTGCAATAAGAGTCGCCAATGAACGTCAATGCCGGTTGCCTGAGCCGTCAATCTTGCCCTGCATACAGGGCCAAAACCGACTGAAAAGAGTTAAAACTGACGTGGGCGGATAGATCTACTCGTTCGCGGTTCGAAAAGTGTTAAAACGTCACTACATCCGCGTAAAAAGATTTGTGCATGCTCATATTTGAGACACGTGTTTGTGCGCGCGAACGTAAGCAATCGTCCTCAAAACCTGTTGAGTCCAATTAGCACTGGTAAAATTTCCCACCATCTTGATTGAACCCCCTCTAAAAGTACCGCGCGAAACCAATCTCAAGTTGTTTCTGCTTTACAAGTCTCGGCATAATCCTTACACGTGGTCTGTGTGTGGGTGCCAGTGAGGGCCGTTCAGTGAGTTGCGTTTGTTTTGAGTGAGGAAAGTTGTGCAGGACAAATGCTGCGATTAACTGGTATTGGAAACAGATCAGGGGGTCCAGCCCCATACCGAACCCCACCACTGTGTAGTTTATCCCTCTCATTGCCGCCAACCACAATGACGTCACCCAGCTTTCTCAGTACTGGTCCGGTGTCGTCAAATTATTAGACTCCCTTAATACCTGGACTCCCCAGGTCCAATAAATGTAATATCATTGGGCTCACTCTACAACTATTGAGACTCCCCTTTCATCTTCCCCCCCCCCCCCCCCCCATTTCTTCCCGTGTTTCAGCCATTACGTACGAATTTGTGGTCGAGCTGACGCGAACTGCCAAGGGAGACAACTCCGATTTGCTTGCAAACCGAGACGTCTACCTTAAAGGAAGGGTAGACCCACACCTAAACGACCATCGTGTACATGCTATAGGAAAACCAAACCGGCTATATGTAATCCGGAGTAAGAAAAGGGGGAGTACAGTAATTACACCCTTAACTGATATAATTATTATACCCCAGGGGTCCAGTAATTTTGATATTGTTAGGCAGGGGGGTCGGTTAGTTGGGGGGGAGCTCATTGATTTCACCACACCGGCAAGCAGTACGGGTTCCCCAAGCTTCCCGACTATAGTCCCGACACTACCATGCCCTGGGGGCGCATCCCAGAGAGATCTTGTCTCATGTGGGCAATAGGGCGGCTTGCAGACACGTTCCAGATGGTTCAAACCTATTTCAGCTTTATGATGGGATCGCCACACCCATGACAATGGCTCTTTATGCTTTTTTCTTCTTCTGCTTCTTTTTCTGATTCAGCTCCAGATCATATGTTGTGTGGCTGAGCTCGCGCAGAAAGGTGGTTTGCCGGTAAAGCGGAGACGTACATGTTATTTATAAATACACGCCGAGCTTCACCCACTTCACGGGTGCGACTTTGGGGGTGCTTCCCTTTGTATGACACGTCTTATGATGTGGATGATTACACGGCCGGCACCGCAGGTGCCGTAGTTCCCGGGCCTGGTTAATGCCGGGATATTTATGACAGGAAGCGTGGAATGCGGCCCTGTCCCGCAGTCCCAAACCACATGGACCTCCATAGCATCATCTTACTATCATCCTCATCTCCATCATCATGCATAATAAAAAAAAATTGTCCCAGCTTCTGAGTCCTCCGTGGGTTCCACCCCTGACCTGGGAGGAACACTACTGGAGCTGGCAAAGAGTTGGGGCAGCAAAAAAAAAATAAAAAAATATCAGTGGCAATTTTAACAATATCAGTGCCAGTATCATTACAAATACTATACCATCACCTATATCATTACCAGTATTGATCAGTGCTGATATCATTGCATGTACCGTTAGCAATATCATTGCCAATATGGTACCAGTACCAATATCATTACCATTGCTGTATCACTGATTATTTTTACCATTAACAGTATAGCAATGGTATTGGTAATGAGACTGGTAATGGTATGGACAATGGTATTTTCAATACCACTACCATTAGCAAGACCATTGATATACCATCACCATTATCATTACCAGTACCAATACGGTACTATTACAAATACATTACCAATACCAATATAATGCCTTTACCATTACAATAGCATTATCAGTACCAATACAATACCATTCCCAGTACCAATTCCAAATCACCAGTGAAGTGGACAGGAGACGCTGGGCTCTAAACACACGTACCCCACCGTTCCTTGTGGCCGGGTGGCCGTCGGTCGGACCACGACAGATAACAGAGGGATAAGCAAAGTCTGGACAAGAGCCTGGCGCCTACTGGACATCCTCTGCTGTGTTCTTCTTTATCTCACACTCCAAGATGGCCTTGTTGTCTATCTCTCGCTCATTCCAACCTACTGTACGGACGGTACAGTATCTTTTATCAGCATTCCCAACGGGTTTTCTCAGCATCTAAAGGAACGCCGATGCATCCGGAGCCAAAAGAGTGAAGAGTCGGCACCAAGCGTAGATAACCAATCATAGAACGATGACCAATGGTCAGCATGGCGCCTGCTGGCTGAGGAGGATGGGGGGGGGGGGGGGGGGTGCTGGCCAGCGCGCGTGCGTCTTATGGGCTGGTAAATGAACGCTTGTCTGGCTGGGTCTGATAGGAAATGACTATCTGGTCGTAACTCAAACCTCGAATCACTCTTGTGGCGGGGATGGTAAGCACTCCGTTCAGTTCTAAGTCAAGAGCTTATTGTGGAAACAAGAGAGGTGGTTAGGTAGCATGTTCCCTTGTCAGCTAAAATGAAATACTGCCACTGAAATACAATACCGAACCGTGTGTAGGTCGGATGGACTGGAAGTATAGTCTGCTTGCCAGGTGGGAGGGTGGGTGTTTGGGAGTTTAACCTCCTTTTCCACCATGTATGGGTGATCTCAAAGGCGGGGCAACGCCGGAGAAAAAGGCCAGCGCATAATTATGTTTGACCCCAGACTGGATTCGAACTCACGACCCGAGCATTGAGAGTCCAGCGCTCTACCATTGCTTGCCAGGTGCTTGTACACGACAACATACGATTACAAACATGAAAGAATTAAGAAGAAAGGTGTTTTCTTTTCATGTAATCCTTTCATGTATCCTCAAACAATGGTAGCAAAAAACAAAAACACAAACTCAAGACTATGGTCTAGATAAATCACGAAAGCAAGATACAGCACACATTCACGCGCACACAGACATCGTGAGTCCACACACACAAACAGTTGTTGCAGACAAGGACAACAAGCTGGCATCCCAATGAGGGCAGAGCAGGCGATGATGAAAACGGTATCAGATTTTGCGTAATACAGAAAGTGGATCAGTGCAGTATGGTTGGCTGAGGTACTTGTACGTCGTGTTTCCTGTGCGAGCTCTCCAGCTTTTCCCACAAAATGCACTTTCTTTAGTGTCCACCTCTCACTTTATCACTCAACTAATAAACTTGAAAGGTCCGGTGAAGATAAAGAACCGGCAATAAATCAATTCAGTATCTTTATTATCCAAATTTGTTTAATTTGTTTTCAGTGGCGTTGAAAAAAAAAACAGTAGAGAGACTATTATATAAAGTTGAATCGGATACATGTATACACCTCTCTCTCCCCAAAACACAAAAGGATCTGTCAGTCGTTCCGCCACTTGAAGTCTCCACATTTCTATTCTCCTTTGGCTACAGTTTCTACATGTATTTTGAGATCTAATCTGCCTTCCTTTGCCCCCGGCGTGACCCCTGCAGGGATTTTTCACCGGCACTGTAAACAGATCGTGCAGACAAAACATGACAACAAGAGTATGGACCATGTTCCCTGACGGCATCCAAACAATCCGGGATAGTGCTGTCCTGAGGGTGGCGGCAACACTATACAGTGACGCGTTTCCGACAAGTGACATTTTGGTTTTGCTTATGCAGGCTTCTTATAATGCTACCCTTTTGCCTTTGTCTAGATCTATAACACTGACCTCACTCTCTCTCTCTCTCTCTCTCACACACACACACACACACACCCCTTCGCGGTTTTCCCGAAATACAGTACCAGTCGTAGACGTCACAGTTCAGTCCGGCGGGCTCCCTCCCCCCCCCCCCACCTCGTAATATTGCATTTGAAAAGTTCCTGACAGCATGTATATCTGAAAATTAATCCATTCAAGAAGGTTTGCAGTTTCTGTCCAGTCGGTTGTTTACAATGGCTTCCGCCCACGGATCGCATTTTGTTTTTCAGGCAAGAGGAGAAGTTATGGCGGTAGGATACTTTATTGCTTTGTTGATAAGTAGGCCTACCATCCTGTGTTTCTCCAAGTGATTCAGAGCGCCGGAAAATTAATACTACACCTAACGATTCGCAAACATCCGATCTTCTGGTTAAGGAGACAGATCGTGAGCAGAGATCTTCAGTTGTAAACATTTTTGGCGTCGGTTGTCACAATGAAAGTGTCTCCTTAGGGTGTCAGGAATTTTAAAGGCAACAGTCGAGATTTTCAAATGGAGAAAGTTCTGGAAAATGTCCATTTTCTCGAGAAAAAAATCTGGTCATGTAAGTCAGGTCCGTGAGGGTTTCTCTTTAAAATCTTGGAATGTAGTTCACACAGTTAAAGGAAAAGTTTCCGAAGAATAAGACTTCGGACAAGGGAGGGAACTTTCGTAACTTTCAATCTCTCCATGCGTCAACTCGAATAAATGAGCCCGCACACTGGCTGTAATCTTAAAATAATAATAATAATAATAAAACAACTATGTGACTGTTAACCAAACCCGTTGTAAGAGCCTGATCATCTTCATTTTGAAAATTCAAATAAACAGTTCAGAGTGATCTCCCTGAAAAGAAAAAGACTTCGGACAAGGGAGGGAACTTCCGTAACTTTCAACTTCTCCATGCGTAAACTCGAATAGATGAGCCCGCACACTGGCTGTAATTAAAAAAGAAAAACATAAAATAAATAAATTGATGACTGTTAACCAAAAACGTTGCAAGAGCCTGATTATCTTCATTCAGTTCGAAAATTCAAATAAACAGTTTAGAGTGATCTCCCTTAAAACTGTGCTGTTAACCTAGTTCCGCGGTTATGTGTGAAGTCTTTATTCCGACACAAACACAAACAGATCGGCGACAGAAATCAGCGCAAACAGAGTTCATTCTCGATAAGCCTGCATATTTGGCGTCAACCTTACATAAATAACTAAAAGTGTCCGCAGAACACCGTCCCGCAAATACAGATAGACAGATCCGCCGTCAGTTAGCCCAGCGCTGGCTATTCTTAGCGCCCCCATGAGGCGTAATTAAGTGACTTGATATATTTTCTCTCTCCGGGAGAGTGGAAGTTCCGCCGTATCAGCTGTCTTATCCGAGAGACAAGGAGGGGAATTAGCTGCTCTTTTTGCGGCGGCATTCCTGGCTGATTGGCGCGCCAAGGCTGACCCCTCCTGGTCAGTAAGACAGGCCGGACAGGTAAAGGTTGTATGGCGATCTCTGCCCTTTCTGACTTCCACAGACTGGTTTGAATTGACACAAATCCTAGGTACTGGACATTCCCGACGCTAAATAAACCCAGGCAGGTTTCTGTTGACCGCTGGCCAGTGAAGTAGGGTCAACAGCTCACAGAACGTACAACTGAGAGCCAAGAGGTCGCCTCAGGACATTGCCACGTCACCGGCCAGTCTAGAAGTCTCCTCCCTGGGGCGCCAGTGATGGGATAAGGACACCAGTTGAGCGCGGGGTCAAATTTGGAGTTCGTTTGAAGTACCCTGCTTTGCGAGTGTGCTAGGTTGTAGTGAGTTTTGTTGTCACGAAAAGGCTTGATTTTCATGATTTTTGTATTTGGTAGGGCAAGGTGGATGCCAGGGGGTAGAAAGAGGCGGGGGTGAATTTGGGTGAAGCGGCTTTCTGGCCAAAACAGAAAGTAGAGTTAGCATATATTACTCTAGTGAGGGCTGAGCGGAAAGGAGACTTTCAATATTTTGTTTAAACTCCTACGAGGTACGGGCCCTTGAATAGTCTGTGCATGGTAATTTTTGAAGCATTTTTCAGGGTGACTATGATGCCTGAGGCTAAGAGGGAATATATAGGCATTTTGAAGCCTCGTGCGTTTGTACTCTTTGACCTGATAGACCGTTGTTAACTTGACCACCTTGGCTTGTTCGGCAGGAGGCAAATTGTCCCGCGTCGTTCTCAGTCGGCTGCCTCTCCCTTCTGGTTCTAGTCTCCCGGCTTTAGCAACTCACATGCAGACCGAGGAGCATCAGGCGGGTTCGGCTTCAGGTCACTGCCGCAGGAAAAAAATCGGTTCACGTAATCCAGACCCGTGAGGCTTTCTCTTTAAAATCTTGGAATGTAGTCTACACAGTTACAGGAAAAGTTTCCGAAGAATAAGACTTCAGACAAGGGAGGGAACTTTTGTAACTTTCAACTTCTGCATGCGTCAACTCGAATAAATGAGCCCGCACATTGGCTGTAATTAAAAAACAACAACAACAACAACAGCAACAACAACAACAACAACAACAACAACAACAACAGCAACAACCAACCAGAATACTGTTAACCAAAAACGTTGCAAGAGCCTGATCATTTCGAAACTTCAAATAAACAGTTTAGAGTGATCTCCCTTAAAACTGTGCTATTAACCTAGGTAGCCGTTATGTGTGAAGTCTTTATTCCGGCACAAACACAAACAGATCGGCGACAGAAATCAGCGCAAACAGAGTTCATTCTCGATAAGCCTGCATATTTAGCGTCAACCTTAAATAAACTTGACCACCTTGGCTTTTCCCGGCAGGAGGCAAATTGTTCCGCGACGTTCGGCTCAGTCGGCTGCCTCTCTCTTCTGGTTCTAATCTCCTTCAGCAACTCACCTGCAGACCGAGGAGCATCAGTCGGGTTCGGCTCCAGGCCAGTGCCGCAGAAGTGTCATCTCCTTGTCAATCTGGATAATCTTTCCTTATTTGGTCATGTAGGCCGTCCTTGACCGTCACACTTCACCCCACCCGCAGAAAGACAAGTACAGGTCGTCTGCACGTGGTTTGTGTAACTTGAACAGCTTTAGCGGCCAATGAGAGAGTTACTAGTCAGTTGCTCAGCAGGTTAACGAGTACAGTTAGCGGCCAAGGGATGCGTCGCGTGATGTGATACGATTATCATTGAACTTAGGCATCAAGATATTTTGGTGCGTTGCGTTCATCTTGCGCCGCGTTACGCCGACACTAGTTCGGGTAACCCATGAGTGATCGGGGAAGTCACATCACCTCGATTAGAGGGACGCCCTGCCTACGCCGACACAAGCACTGAACTTCTCAGTGACACTCAGCAGTGACTTCATTTGTCCTGGCACTTTTAACGAAACTGATGCTTTTGATCATCACGGCAGTCGTGTGTTATGCCAAGAGAAACGTCGGTGCCAAAATCTTGAGGCTAAGCCAGATTCACATTTAATGCAAATGAAAACTGTTGTCTTCAGGAATGAAGCTGGGAAGAAAACAGCCCCCTACAGCCTGGCTGGATAGAATTCCGACACTAACGCCAGTTTTTTCTGTTTTGTTGTTGTTGTTGTTGTTGTTTTTACTACTTTATTATCCCTTTCGGGAAATTCGGGCTGCTTCCCCTGGGGGAAGCGCGTCGCCGCGGTGCAGCGCCACCCAATACCTATCCTATAATTATTTTTTACAATTTTGCTGGGGGAGGAAAGCCGGATAACCCGGAGAGAAACCCCCGGTGAGCAGCCCGGCAGCCAGGAAAAACCGGTATCACATATCACAAGCTCGACCTGGGCTCGAACCCACGCTTCATTGTCATGACACTGGTGACGGCCGTTCAGTAGCGCAGCGGCTAAATCCGACGCGCTACCTATTAGGCCACCGCTCACCCCCTTTTGATATTTACTTTAATGAACTGAGCAAAACAGACGTGAGGGCATGAACGTTTTGTTGAACAACTGCCTAATGCCTTTGACTGTATCATGTGATTACAGGCAAAACTGAGATGGCAAAATACTGCAGCGAGAGAAGGAGCTTGCCACCCATTGTGTGGTGCGTGCGCACTGCACTCACACTGGGAGACACACTCAGACGGGGAGACAACTAAAGTTTACCAAAGGAGTTTGTCTGCTACGCAAAAACCGCCAGTACATTGGGCGAGTAGATGAGAGCCCTCACCGAAATCTATTATTTTGCCATAATTTTTATTTTGTTGCTGTTGCCATTTTTTTTAAAACAGCGTTTGTTAAAGCTGCGAGCAAAGTGAGCCTATAATACCCAGATTTGCTGGGGGGTTTTGTTGGTTTTTTTTTAAGCCGCTTGACGTGGGCATCTTTAAGACATGAATGGATTCTGTTTGCGCGTGCCAGGCAGGCTTGGCTTTGAAATTATTATGGTACAGGGAGATATTCCACCGTAAGCAGATCCATTTCACCCAAAGTTCCGTGGCCAAAAACATATGGCACAGATCTGGACTGTGTCCAAGATAACCACCGGAGAATCATTAATGTTCGCACAGGACGCCGTAAGACGTACCACGGAGAGAATGAAGGGGGGGGGGGAGTTTACGGGCGGGGGGTGGGGGGGGGGTGAGAGAAGGGGAAGGGGGGTCTTCAGAGGTAGCTTGCACCTCAAGGCCGCTTCATTATTGGACACAAAACGCATGTTGCCGATGCCGATGGAGGTAAGCCTACCGGGATAAGCAGACTATAAACTCGTGCACGAGCCCCTGACTTAGGGAATAAACGTGACGTGTGTAGGATTTCCAGATGCAAGCCGACGCTTAAAATCCGTAAAAGAATAACAGATAAACTGGGAGGCACAGCCGTAAAACTGGTAACAATCCACCATCGTCTCGTATCAAACTGATTGCATCGCGAGGTTTCCTATCGAATGGATTACAATGTGGAGACAAACCCTCAGACCTGCATTAATTAACCGTCTTGGGTTTGGCTCAGTGAAGGCGTGGTCGCAACTTGGACCCGAGTGTTAAAACTCGTATAGATAATGTTAAACGAACACTGACTAGTTTACTACTGCCTGGCACCTCGACTGACAGAGCCCGGGAGATAACCCGAGCTTCAGGTGAGGGCGGAGACCTGCCAGTCAGTCCCGGGCGATAATCAAACTACTGTCAGCCAGACGGTGATAGGTTCCATTCCACTCAACCTAGTGATTGCGTGTCGCTGGAGCCCGTGCCTTCAGCTCAGGCATACTCCGACTTTACGGGACTCACGTGCAATGACCGGAGAGTGAGATGAAGCATCTAGGCTCCGACGGAGTCTGACTTCTTTACTGACTTGCCGTGTCTGAACGATGTGAATGGTTTATGCGGCCATGGAAAACTTATCGACTGGATGTCTCGTAAGCAGTATACAAACAACCAGACAAGATATTCTTTTTCTTTTGCAGCCAAACCGTCGCGTTGATCGCATTCACCTGCCAGTACTATTCAGTTCTAAAGACAGCTATGCATGTTAGAACTATCCGCTTCATAATCATAATGTCAGATCAATGCTGTGGTCATGAGTTCGAATGGCGGCTGGTGCCAAATATTTGCACTGGCCTTTTTCTCCTTGCCCTGTCTTTGATATCACTCTTAGGTGGTGGAAAAGGACGTTAAACTCCCAAACACCCACCATCCCATCTTCATAATCATAATGACAGTCTGATCACAGCTGCAGCATCAAACTCGTTGTTTTGTTGTTAGTCAAGTTCTGTTCTGTGCTTTGCTTGTTTGTTTGTTAAGGTTTCAGGCCTTCTTCGACACAACTACTCACTGGCTTTAACTGATGACAACAGACAACGACTTCAGACACTGGCCTCTTTTCAAAATTCACATGAGAAGTTGGAGAAAAACAAATATACACCTCTAAAACTGCATCCAATTTGCAACCATTCAAACAAAAAGAAGTAAATTGGCGCTGTTGTTCAGACAAGAGATTAAATACCGAGCTGACCAGGAGATCATCGTGCGTCACGTTTCAGGACAGGCCACTGCAGACTCAAACACCACACGTTCACCAAATTCAACATCGGTGACACTGCAGCATGCCCCTGTTGCGCACCGCGGATGAAGTTGATCACCTGCTGCAAAAGTGTCCAACGCACCAGAACCAAAGAGCGACAACCTGGCCTACAGACACACCGTTGCGGGAGAAGATCTTCGGCCCGGCTGAGTGTCTCCGACGGACTGCAGCCTTCATCACGACTACTGGCGTGCCTGTCTGAGTGATCGAGGAAGAAGACGATTAAATACTAGAGGTGTACAGAGGCTGCAGTCAGCCAGAAAACACCTGGCGCTGAGCAGTGCTGCATTCCTAGTGGCTGGCGATAAAGGGGTTAACGCCCATGTCCACTAGTATGGAAAGTCACCAATTTGGATCTAGTGTAGCCACTGTTTACCAGTATCTCAGTATCTGTGTTACCAAAAGCCGACTTCTCGGCCCAGGACCCCCCGGTATCAATTTTCCTCGCTATGCAGCACCGCAATTAGAAAAAAAGCAACAGATTCCTCTCTTCGGGTTATCTGCCCACAATCCGGCCGATTATCTCCCTTGGATTGCCGCAAATGAGGACGGCAGACGTCCACAACACAGAAGACAGAGTGAGATGCCAAGAAAAGCTGAACCACCGCCAACGTGGCCACACGATAGGGACCTGCAGAACCAGTTAACGTACTTGGGCGTACGCTCACCTTGACGAAGTCACCATTTTGTATTTTTTTGTTTTGTTTTGTTTTGTTTTTTGTTCTGCTTAGGTTTTATTTTTCATTTACTAGGGTAAGTTTAAAGTC